>WEIU01006213.1:424394-464307 GCA_013389925.1 Aegithalos caudatus | reverse complement strand
GGGGCAACCCCCGCCCCACGGTGCGAGCCCCCCGGGGCCACCCCCGGCCCTCGGGGGTCCCGGGGCAGGGCTCGGGCACCTCCCGCCTGTCCCACGTGGTGCAGGGCAGGGAGAGGACGAGACCCCGAGGCACCCCCGGTGACAGGAGGACCCTCCCTGCCCTGAGCACCATGGGCGAAGGGGGACCGGGGGTCCCGTCCCCGCTGTGCCCCGGGCGCTGCTCTCACCCAGCGGGGCAAGCGACACCCAGCAGAGCACCCGGGGACAGCGAGAATCTGCGTTTTCACATTTTTCTAAAAAAACGGCTTTTCTAAAATACTTTTTTTCTGAAAAACGTTTTTTCACGTTTTTTCTTAAAAAACGCTCCCCGGGCTGAGCCGCCCTCGGGAATGCAGGCGACTGCTGGCAGCGTTTATTGACAACACACTTCTATTTATACCCGGCGTCATTAACCGCTGTCACCTTGAACACAGGCCAATAACTGGGCTCTGAGTGCGGCAGGAGCGACGTGACGGCCCCTCTGTTTGCTGAGGTCGGGACAAATGGCTATGTAATTCCACAAGATGCACAACCCTAGACAGACTGAGGCATTTCTCAATTTAACAAATAAGAATAATTAGGGGAGAGTCAACTCGGCCAAAATCCTACTGAATTTATTTCAACTATGCTTTAAAAAACAGGTTTGAGCTAAAAGAATTTTTCATAATGATCGCAGCTATTACAGTTATCTCAGCAGGAGTCTGGTTTGAGAAATCTCAGAAAATTAAAAAAATATATAATGTTTTTGAAGGAGTTCCTCGCATCCCCCATTGTTTCAAGAAAATATGGTAGATCGGTCATGGCAAAATTAACTCAACAAATCTGCATGTTAAAGATGAGATAAATAGAAGATAATTATTAGCTCATCTGGCTTTGGGGTGTTGAGTGTTCAGATAATTCCCCAGCTGTGAAATCACCACATTTGGAGACCCTGGAGGGGTACTGGCACATACTGGGAACAGGATGCAGCTACTGGGAAGCTGGACCCCCATCCAGGGATAAGCACAACAAGCAGGTGTAGCACACACACGGAGAGCAGAGGGGACAAGGACTGACCATCCACAGACACACGGAGTATGATGACCTGTTCCTGCCACGAGGCTTCCCCTCCACCTCATTCCCAATGAGTGGAACAGCTCTGGGAGGAGCTGGGGGAAGGCAAACACCTCAATGAGAGAAGAGCCCCAACCTGAGCACAGTGAGTGAGGCCAGCACCTTCCTTGCCTCAAGCTTTTTGTTAAACAAAGGGATAGAAAATGTTCAGTTCACCTCCCCGACAGGACTCTAAGGCCAGGGGGAACACTCAAAAAAACCAAAGGCAGGAATTTGAGGAACAGAGGCACCGTATTGCTGCCTGGGAAACACAATTCTCATCCAGTCCTACAGGGCAGGATTCAATAACGGAATTTTTATCCAATGAGGTGAGTTAGAGCACAGGGACAAAATATTGAATTAAAAAGCAAAACCAGAAGCAAAATTAAAGTATTAAAAAAGCTCTCAAGGAAATAAATTAAGGATGGAGACAAGCAGCTGCCCTTGGTGACACCAGCTTCTCCCAGGTGGAACATGCAACAAAGCTTGGTAAGGGGCTGAAGGCTCTGGGTAGGCTGGAGCAAACCCTGGGACTTTGCTTGGTCAGGAGAATAAGGACTCCTGAAATCCTGGCTTCCTGCTCCCAGGCACCCACCTTCCACAGGAAATGGAGTGGGAAATCACCCTAGGGGCTGACCCTGTCCCCAATCCTTTCCTGACACTTTTCCCTGGATGGGCACAGAAGAGCCAGGACCCAGCAGCAGCTGCAGATGAGAAGCCTAAGCCACTGCAATGGTCCCAGCATGGAAACACCAGTTCCTCATCCCAGCAAAGCAGGGCTGCAGGGGATGCTCAGAACCATGGATAGGAGCAGAGGAGAGGAGAAGAATCCTGCTTTAATTTTATTCTGAGTTCAGGTTTCAACCCAGATGCCTCGAGATCTAATTCCGAATAAATAATTGTACTGAGTAACCCAGGTCCCCCAGTGATTAACTAAACACACTGAGGCTCGCTGAAATTGAATTAGTGGTGTGCACTCAGCCGTTATTACCCTCCCCACGTCATGAATATTAATGAGGGGTTATTAAGAAATGTAAATGATGCCTCAGGGGGTTGGGAGCACAGGGGGTGCAGGGCCGCGCGGGCTGATATGACAAACCATTAGGAAAACAGCCTGATTGAAGCCACTTTTTAATTATGTCAGATCTCGCTCTTTGGCGGGTGCAGCCGCGTTTCCGGATGCTTTCGTCTTTATTAAAATGAGAAAAAGGGAACGAGTCAGAGCTGGAATGGGAAATGAGCCTTTGCGTGGGGGAAGATTCAGCTGCCCAACAGCCTGGCATGTGGGGGTGACTGTGTCCTGCACCCCCCAGAGGGTCCCCCCTGGCTCAGCTTTGCCCAGAACACCCCCATGCTGACAGAGGGGGGCACTGGCACCCCCACAGCAGCTGCACCCCGGCCCTGGACCCCCAGAGCCCCCAGCTCCTCACCACAGCCCTGCTGCCTGCAGCCCCTTCCCTCGGTTCAGCCTCGCTGGGCAGTGCAGCGACTGCCACAGGCTCATGCATTTTAACAGGCTCTCACCGGGCTCCCCGCGCCGGAATGGGAGCTGACAGGGCCAGCTGAGTTAATCAGAGTGGATAATGGAGGGAAAGAGAGAAATCTCAGCCCAAATTGCTGCAGAAATCATGAGCCGGGACTCAAAACCATCGAATTAGACTGGAATGATGCTTAAAGGGGAAGGCAGCAGTTCTCCCAGCCTGCTGTCCCACTGAGGCAGGAAAGGAGAATGGCCACAGAGCCCTCTCCTCCCATAGAGGGTAGGGGCTGCCGAACATTAAGGAGACCCTGTTCCAAGGGAGAGATGTGCCACAGGCACTGGGGATAGGCATCCCGGGACGTCCAGCTCTGCAGCATCTGGGGGTCACACATAAAACAAAGCAGGCCGGGGCTGTTCTTTGGAGGGCACCATCAGATCAGATGCTTTGTTGTGGTGACGAGAATGTCACAAGCCTGGACCTGCTCCACCATCCCAATACTCACTCCCCTCCGTGGCATCTCTGCTCACCCTCCGTGAGTATCAAAAGCGGTGCCTGGACAGGGCTGAGCCGCCGGCAAGGGAACAATGGGATCCGATGGAATCACAGCCCATCCCTGCGACCCGCCCGCATCGCCGCGGTGTCACCGCAGACAGATGGAGCAGTCTGGGACAGGCACGCACACGGAGTTCGTTGGGATTCAGGTCTCTCCGCCCTGATAGCTTCATAACACCAGGCTGCCGCTTAATTGCACCCGTAAGTGTTGGAATTACTGAAGGGTAAAATGCAAATGGTGTAACCTTTCCTGAGCTCACTCGGCACTGCTGTGCCGGCTCTGTGCCGAAGGGAGCTGCCTGAATCCCTTCCCAAAATTCCCTTAATTGCTCAAAAGCTGCAGGGAGATGCCCTCCCCAGGCCCCAGGAGGGAGAGGACAGGCCCTTTGTCAGGGTTGTGTGCTGGTTCCCCAGAGCTGGAGGCACCAGAGGTGCCAGGGAAGCCCTGGGAGCTGCCACCTCCCCAGTCTGACCGTGACACTCGTTCCAGCCCCACAGCACCGTGACCAGCTGAGCTGGGGCTGTGAAGGTGAAAGCATGGAGGAAAACACAGCCTGTGCCCTCCCTTTCCTGTGCCACCTTCCCACCCTGAGAGCTTGGCACAGCTCCTGGCCAGGATCCCGGCATGATTGGTCCTGGGGTCCCATGGTGCTGGGTGCCAGGGCACAGCAGTGGCTGAGCCTGCAGCACAGCAGGAGCTGGAGGGGTGCAGTGCCAGCACGGGAACCCAGCTGTGGTATTATGGTTAATGAGATTTTCATGAACCTGCGGATCATTTGGTGGGAGGGGTGGGGACAGTCCCGGGTAATTAAAGGTTGCTGACCTGTGAAATCAGGCTGTGAGAAGCCAGGCACGGAGCCCAGGGTAGATGGGGCTGGAGGGGGGGAGGGAAGGTGCAAGGGGAGAGGGTGCTAGTGGTCAAGCTCTCCTTGTTCCCCACCTGTGCCAGTGCCATTCACTGTCCTGGTACAGCTGGAGCCTGGGTGCTGAAGCAGCACCTTATTTATGGCTCTACTTCCCTGAGATAAACTCCACAAAGTGTGACAATCAAAATTAAAGATTTCTCCAGAAAGGCAGCCTAGGGGAATCACTGCTGCGGCCAGTGGAAATTTCCCAACGGTGACTTTTAAATTAAAGGAGAAAAAAATTTCTTTAATTTGGCAGCATGCATGGGATGCAGCTCACTGGGCACGTTATTATCCAGCTCAGCAAATGCTCCCAGAATTCACTCGTGCTCCAAATTACCAATCTATCTGTGAAGCTGCACATCCCCACCTGTGCCAGCATCAACCTGCACTGGGGGGCTGCATGCCATCCAGGACAGGACGTGCCTTGTCACCCCAGAGCTAAGTCCTGGCAGCTGCCCCCTCCCCACACAATCCGGTTTTTCTGTCCGAGCTGGAGCAGCTGCCGCGTATCCCCAGCGTGGGAGCTGCCCAAGGCCATGGGGAATGGTGGCACAGGGGGTGCAGGTGGCCCTGCCTGCCCTGGCACAGCTCTTCCCCTCCCTCTCCCCCCGCCCCTTCAGGATGAAGCAATGAAATTATTTTTCTACTTGAGTAGTTTTCAATTTAGATTAAGAAAAATCTGCGCTCCGTTAGCGACGCCGCAGTAAATCACGCGCGGGCGGCACGGCGCCGCCGCAGCCCCATCGCTTATCGCCTGCAAACCTTTTTCAATGTTGACAGGCTCCAAGTGTGACATTGAGCAGGGCAGCAGCAGCCTGGCAGGGACACTGCAAAGCGTGGGGGACCCCCGCCTGGCACTCTCTCTGGGGCACTGCCCACAGCAGACAGGCACCCTGGGAAGGATCAGGCCTGCCACCATCCCATCCAATCCCTGCCAGTCCCAGCATGTCTTGACAGGACACTGGGGCCACACCAAGTGCCTGCTCCCAGCATTTCTCAGTCCTCCAGCAGCTCACCAAGCCCTTGCTCTTGCCCGTCACCCAACACAGCTGTGACAGTGCCATCGCTGGCTGCCCTGTGGCCACGCCAGAAGCAGGTCCCATCCTCAGCTCATCTCAGCACTGCCACCGTCCTTGTGCCAGCACCATCAAAAGGAGCATTTGACAGAAAACAAACCTTTATTTTTTCCCTCTGGTTCTTGCAGCTCATTTATCGCTGGCGCGGGGCAGGCGGAGCTGTCAGCGCCTGAACCTCACTCATCCGTTTAACCTTGGGGGAAGAAACACATTTGTGGCGGATAACGTGCATCAGATGGTGGCACCAGGAGCGCCTGTAGCTGCTGTGCCTGATGGATGGGCTACAGGGGCCTCGCCTGACCTGTGCTTGTATGTTATCTGCATTGCTGTGGGAGGCTTTTCATCACGCCGACAGCTCCGGCAGCACCAGCCCGGCAAGCGACTCACCTCACCAGGAATGGCTGCGGGCACTGCAGCCAGAGGTGCCCGGCCCTGTGGGTGTACTGGCATCATGGCACCTGAGACTGTGAGCCACCATGCCAGAGGACATGTGTCAGGCTGTGCCCGCACCACATGCCTGGCTGCAGTGGGGCTGGAGGGACGGGGAGAGCAGAGCTGGTGCCTGCCATGCTGAGGGGACAAAGGACACCCTCACTGCTGGTAGTGCCACCAGGCCAGCTGAAAGGAGAGGCCAAGCTGCTGCACTTGTCCTTTGGGTGACATTTTGCCAACAAGGGGTCCTGTGACAGTGACAGAGAGGGCACGGTGCTGGGCAGCCTGGAGCCTCGGTGACGGATGAGTGCTGCCAAGTGCCGACACAAAAGCCATTTGGTGTAGGGAAATGATAGATGCTAACACTAATTTTAAGCACAGGCAGCCGAATTCCTCCAGACAGTCTCGGCACTCAGGATTTAGGGCACAGCTGCTGGGTTCAGATAAGGTGTGAAATCAGCCCAGCGTGCAGGGTGTTACTTGGAAATGAATGGCCGGTGATGGATGGGGGTGGCTCAGTGCTATAACCTCCACATTTGGAGCCTTTCAAATCTCTTGCCATCCATCCTGGTTGCTGCCAGGCACCGGGAGGAGAAGCCAGGAACTGGCAATGGACAACAACCATGCTGGGTAAACACCACAGTTTGGATTCCCACTGCACCACTGGCAAGAATACCAGAGGGCTCTGGGAATAGATCCTGCCCAAGCTGGAGCAGTTACAGCTGCTTTCTCCAGTATCACCAGCAGCGTGGCCACACACGCCACCTCTCCTTCCTCTCACCATGGAGCATCATTGGCTGCTTCCATGTGCTGGCAGCAACCTGGTAAGGAAGGGGATGGTGAGGCATCCTGCCCTCCATGGAGACATCCCTGCTCACCCAGCACTGCCATGGTGAGCAGCCTCAGACCCACGTGGACAGCGTGGGGACAGCGCCAGCCCAAAATATTTATGGTGAAAGTGATGCTGGAAATGGCAAGTGCTGTGCTTGTCTGTAGCATTTAATCTTTCCTCTGACCTTATAAAAAAATCTATTTGTGTTGAGATTTTAAATTCACTTCCTAAATCATCCACTACAGGCTTCACACCATATTAATTCCTCCTCAAGCAAATGAGTTTGGTATTTGTTCATTACCGGTACTCAAAGCCAGAACGTCGGAAGGATGGGTGCCATGCTCCCCTCAGACCTAATGCCTGAGCCCAGCCAGTGCTCCTGTGCCCCTTGCACCCCTGTGAACAATGTCACCCTGTGCACACACTCACCCTCACACACAGCACCTTTGAAGGGATCCCATCCCCTGCAGCTCACAGGAGAGCTGTGAGCAGAATGGTCACTGCTGTCACCTCCCAGGAAAAGGAAGGATCAGAGGTGGGGGTGAAGGCCAGGGTCTGCACAGAGCTGCAGCCCCCCAGGCACCCTCCTGCTTCATGAGTCAGGGAGTGCCTTGTGCCACAGGGACACATGGCACTGCTGCAGCTGGAACAGATCTTCCAGAGGAACGCTCCGGCACAGAGCCATGAATCCAGAGTCTCTGTCTGCCAGGGTGAGACACCGGCAGCCCTGGTATTGAGCAAATCACTGGGAATGCAAACCAGGTGCACCTGGGGAAATAGATCAAGGAATTACTGCTGCTGAGGGTTACAGGGCGTTCCCAGCTCACACACTGCACCTGGGCCCCTCTTCTCCCTGGATCTAAGGGGAAGCATTAATGATAAACCATGGGGTTTATCAATCCCTGTGCAATGGGCGTGAGCAGTGTGAGCGGACAACCTGCTCCTGATTTATTGCCCTGGAAATGTTTTATTTAGGCAATGTATTTAAAGGAACTAATTAGAATTGTATTAATATTTATGGACCATATGGAGAAGCTGATAACTGCTATTGGAGGGTATTAGCTGTTATCTTACACTGGGCAGGACTGTGATGTTTGGAGGCAACTTTAATTGTGGTAAGAGCAGCCAAGGTCTCGCCAGCAGCCAGTGACAGCAGCCCACCTGTCACTGCATGGCCAAACCATGCTGGAATTAATAACTCTGCTCACATGGTCCCCCTGAGCAGCAGAGCATCCCTCCAGGCATCCCTCCACAGGGATGGGAGTCCCTGCTCTTCCAACCCCCTGGAGCAAAAGCACGGTCTCCATGCTCCCAGTCCTGTTGCTGCCAGTGCTTCCATCCATCTGGCCTGGAGCAGGAGGCCGGGAGGAGCCCCAGGGACAGGCAGACCCAGCAGTCCCTGGCTCATCCATAACCAGCTCCCTGCCCGCGCCCGACCTCTCGCTATAGCAAAGTTCACATCAATTTTCCTTCCCCTCATTTGTCTGTAAACCATGAAGAAAAATCACCGCCGTCTGCCCGCATCAGGCCGCCGCCGTGATGTATGGCTGTAATAAAATCCCCATTTTGGGAGGCCGCCTTCCCGCGCCGCCAGCCAGGCACCACGCGTGGCCGTGTCACCAGCTGGGCACCACGCAGGACCGTGTCACCAGCCAGGCACCACGCGAGGCCGTGTCACCAGCTGGGCACCACGCAGGACCGTGTCACCAGCCAGGCACCACGCGAGGCCGTGTCACCAGCTGGGCACCACGCAGGACCGTGTCACCAGCCAGGCACCACGCGAGGCCGTGTCACCAGCTGGGCACCACGCAGGACCGTGTCACCAGCCAGGCACCACGCGAGGCCGTGTCACCAGCTGGGCACCACGCAGGACCGTGTCACCAGCCAGGCACCACGCGAGGCCGTGTCACCAGCTGGGCACCACGCAGGACCGTGTCACCAGCCAGGCACCACGCGAGGCCGTGTCACCAGCTGGGCACCACGCAGGACCGTGTCACCAGCCAGGCACCACACGTGGCCGTGTCACCAGCCGGGCACCATGTGTGGCACAGAGCCATGAGCAGCCAGCACCAGCCCGGCCTAGACCCCTGCACATCTTGCCTTGGCTTCCCTGCATTATGGATAGGGGCTGTTAGAGCGGCTGTTGAGCAGCAGTCCCTGCGGGTGTTCATGCAGCCAGTGCTGTTTAACCCCTGGATTGTCAGGGACAGCTCAAGGCGGGGCTGCGTGGGGCTGCAGCAGGCAGTACCCTGCCTGTGCTGGGCACCCTCCTCACCTTGAGCTGGGGGATAGCCGTGGTCCTGCCTGATCTGCCTCAGCTCCCCCAGCTCTAGGAGCAGTGTGCTGGGATGAGGGTCTAGCCCCCTGCCTCCCACACACAGGAATTTCATGTCAGCACCCAGCAGCAGCCACGGTGCCAGCTTGGGGCCAAGCAGTCCTAGAGCACCTGGGCAGGGACACCTTCTACTGACCAGGCTGCTCCAACTCCCACCCAACTTGGCTTTGAACACTTCCAGGGATGAGGCAGCCCCAGCTTCTCTGGACAGCTTGGTCCAGTTCCTCAGTGTCCTCACAGGGAAAAATTTCTTCCTAATCTCTAATCTAACCCTGTCCTCTGTCAGTGGGAAGTCATTCCCCCTAGTTCTGTCACTCCATGTCCTTGTCCAAAGTCCCTCTCCAGCTCTCTTGGGGCCTTTTCAGGCACTGGAAGGTGCCCTAAGATCTCTACGTAGCCTTCTCTTCTCCAGGCTGAACACTCCCAGCTCTCCCAGCCTAGCTCCAGAGCAGAGCTGCTCCAGCCTTCGGAGCATCTCCGTGGCCTCCTCTGGACCCGTTCCAGCAGCTCCACATTCTTATGCCGGGTCATCCTCGGGAACAGGGACGGGGTAGCGCTGCCAGAGCCCTGCAGAGCCCGGGTCCGCTCCCGGTCCGCTCCGGCGGAGCAACAGCCTCCTCTGCCGGCCGCCGCCAGGGATCGGCACCGGGACCGGGACGGGGCCGGCCCCCGAGCCGAGACACACGGCAGGAGGGGACGGGGACAGCCGCCAGAGGCACCGGCTGGGAGGAGCTGCGGGAGGGAGGTGTGTGCCCGTGGGGAAGGGGCTGCCCAGACCAGGGGGTCCACTCCCCACAGCCCGGTGGCGGAGGGCACGCCCGGCTGGCACTGCCGTGTGCCGCACCACTGGCACGGGCCAGGGCTGATGCCGCTCCACGCCGTGACACGCATCGGGCACAAAGCAGCGGGGACGTGAAGGCTGCAAGGTCCCCCAAAGAGCCCGGGACCGCCAGCACCAGCCAAAGGGTCAGGGCTGCTCGGGAGAGGCAGGTGACCCCCACATAGCCACCACTGCACATGCCACATCAGGGCAAAGATGTTACCCAAAGGAACCCCATGCATGTGACCAGGCTGCTCTCAAAGCCCCCGGTCCCTGCTCATGTTTCCTTTTGCTTCAGGCCTAGCGTTCTGGCAGAAACAAATGCATTCGGCTGCTCAGAACAGGGATGACGCACACAGGAATTTCCAAGTGGGAAAGTACAATCGTTGAGCTGTAAAACCCTGGATGAGGCCACAGAGGTCACATTGGCCTCAGCACAGATGTCTGCATCCTGGCAGGCTGGCTTTGTCACAACTTCCCAGGCAGGGCGTGTCCCTGGTGTCCCTCCATACACCGGGACCCCAGCTGAGGCCATTCTCCAGCTCCAGCACAGGACAAGTCTCTTCCACCAGCCCCCCAAAAAGCCTGGTTCTGTCCCTCTCCACCCACTGCAGCCCCAGCTGTCCCCTGTGCTTTTCTGCAGCCCTTCCAGTCCCCTGCTCTGCCCCCCATGCCAGGCTGCCTCTGCCCAACTTGCCAGCAGCACCTGCATGTGCCCTTTGCCATTCAGTGAGGCACAGAGAGCTGTGCCTGCATGGCCACAGTTCAACAATGAGAGGAGCCACAGAACAGCCCCCTGGTGGGACTGCAGTCCCTTGACCATGACCCTGTCTGCATGGAATGGGATGCAGGAAGCAGAGGTCCTGCTTGGCAGGGTCGCAGTGGCAGCACCGTGGGGTCCCCAGGAGCAGAGAGCACACCTCAGCCTTGGCATGGCCACCCTTCACATGCTCAGCTGGGCTCTCTCTGACCCCTGCACCTTTGACCTTGGACATCCCAGGGTTACCTTTCACCAATCTAGGAGCATGGGGAGGTGAGAGGCAGCCCCAGTGCTGACCCCGCCACAGCACCCATCTGCTGGGACACGTCTGCAGCCAGCGGCGTGTCGGCACTGTGCCACCAGCCTGTCCCCACGGAGGAATGGTGTTCAGCAACGGGTGCACCCAGCCTTGTGTCTCATGGAGGCTTCCCACGCCCTGCTCCCCCTGAGGCCATGCTTGCCCGCAGGGACCCAGCCGGTTGTCCCCTGAGGCTCCACTGGCAGACGTGGCATGGTGCAGGCATGGTGCAGGCAGGTGCTGGGTCTCTGGGATGGGCACAGCCCAGCAAACCCTGCCCTGTGTCACCCCAGTGACACACTGCCAGGACAGCAGCCCCAAGGGGAACATGTCCTGAGCAGCCCCCTCTGGGTGCCTATCCCACAAATTCATCCGATCACTTGTCACAGCTGGGTAGTCCTGGGCTCCCCATGGCTGTGGTGTGACCCCAGCCCATGGCCTCATCTCCCTTTTCCCATGAGGGCGCTGAGGGTCCTTTCCCCTGCTACAGCTGGGTTGCCAGGGCTGGATAAGGCCAGGTAAATCATTTCTCAGGCCGTCACTGCCTCGGGCACAACTGTGACATGCAGCAGCAGTGAGTGTTTTGGCACACGAAGGTTGTGCGCATGGCCCCTCCCCAGCCCCACACAGATATAAACCCCGCCAACCCACCCTGCCCATCCATACCTGTGGCATTCACCAACATGAAGACCACCATCGTTTTGTTCCTGGGCATCCTGGCACTGTGTGCCCAGCTGCAGGCAGCCCCTATGGCTGCTAAGGGAAAAGGTGAGTGCCGGGGGGCTTGGGATGGGTGCCTTCTGCTGGGCCTTGGAGCACTGTGGGGCTGATTGGGGCTGGGGTCCCACACGGGATGAGCAGGTAGGAGCAATCCCACAGCACAGAGCCGGGCACATCCCAAGCTCCGGAGCATCCATGCACCACTGAAGCTGTGGCCGTGGCACAGAGCAGGGCTGCTGAGGTTTGTGCTACAGGGGCAGTGTGGGCAGTGGGGGGTGTGGCAGTGTGGCAGTATGGCACTGTGGCAGTGTGGCAGTATGGCACCGTGGCACTGGGCAGTGTGGCAGGAGCTCTCAGCAGGTGCACAGCTGGACCTCAGGGGACATGCACCAGTCCATGCCCATGGTGTGGGGACCCTGTGTTGCTGAGGGGCTCAGCATCTCCAGAGGATGGGGTGTCCCTCTGTGTCCCTGTACTTGCTATCCCTGCTCTGTGAACAGTGATTCCATTGGGAATGCTGTCAAAGCTGCAGGAGGCTGGTTCACTGCTCAGGGGCACCTCAATGTGCCTCTTTTAATCATTGACCACATTCCCTCAGTAGTTGAGAGACGTGACTCCAGCACCTTCCCTGCTGCCGTGGGGGAGCCATGGTCACCCACAAGTCTTGGCACAGCCACTGTGACCAGGCTCAGTGGTGGTGGGCACAGCTCCTGACGGATGAGCTCGTGCCTTTGGGATCTGGCTTAGGGCTGCTCATCCCATGTGCTCAGCCCGGATCCTCCCTGGCCATGGGAGCAGCTGGCAGACCCCGGTACTCCCCACAGCCATCCTCAGCCTCTGCTGAAGAAGCACCTGGCAGAGCCAGGGTGGGGACACCAATATCCCAAATGCCATACACTGGGGACAGGAGCCAAAGCATTCCTGTCTCCCAGAAGGTGATGCCAACTGTGTGGGCTGGAGCTTCTGGCCCTGCTGCCAGCTTGCTCAGTCCCTTTCCAGGTGCTCCAGCTGGCTGCGGGCAGTTTCAGCTGGATTGTCCCCTCAGCAGCCAGCTGGGCACCTTGGAGCTGAGGCATAACTGTGGGAAAAACCACTGGTGCCCACACTGCTGCTGCCACCTCTCAGCTTCCCCTGTGGTTTTCCCTTCTTCTCCTTCCATAAGCCTTGCTTTTCTGGGCTCCCATCTGCTGTCACCCAGCTGCTCTTGTGCGGCCTGGCTGCTGGCATCCACCCCCACAGCCTCCCACTGCTGGCTGCTCACTGCCAGCACCAAGGTCACCCCATGCTGGGGCAGAGTTGTCACAGGGTCAGACCAGGGCAATGATGCTCAAAGACAGCACCAGCACAAGGCCACAGCCAAGTCACAGTGGGACTCCAGTGACCCTGGTGTCTTGGGAAGACATCAACCCTGGGCAGTGGGTGCTGTGTGGTACCCAGTGTTGTACTGGCAGCAGTGCTGCTGCTCTAGAGGAGCTGCTGCTGGGTCCAGGTGGGCTCTGTCCCTATGCAGCACAGGTAGGGATGGTGCAAGTCCCTCCTCTCCATCCTGGTGGGCAGTGTGCCCACCTCCCAGCTGTTATCACCCCCATCCCACCCTGGCCAACACAGCACTGTGCTTCGGTCCTGGTGCAGGGGCCGCTGGGCTGTGAGATGGTTGCTTTCGTTCCTGGCATCCCGATGTTGGCCCTGGGCCCACTGTGGGAGCATCTCAGCCGGCCTGAGCGTGGCCAGGTCCCAGCAGCTCCTCAGCAGGTCCCCATCCTGGAGGGAGCAGGGAAAACGGCTGCCTGGATCTCCCAGGCCTCCGCCCATGTGTCACTCCCACTGCCGACAGCGGTGACATGAGGTGCCGCGGTGGGGCAGGCGGCTGAGCACCGGCTCCTGTTCCTGCATAAACACCCGGCAGGGAGGGGACCACAGGCAAAGGCAAACAGTTACTGATTTACTGCCACGCCGCCGTGCCACACTGTTGACTGTGGGGTTAAATTACCTGGAGACGGACCCCGGCAGAGCAGACGCCAGCTCGTGACTCAGGCAGGGATCACGTCCTGGCCCCATGCACGCTTGGCTCATGCAAATTTGCAGGATGCCCGGAGCTGGGGAACATCACCAGGAACAGGGCAGGTTTCATCCTCCTGCAGGAGGCTGTGGAGGAGATGGGCGCCGGCAGAGTGGCAAACGCTGATGTGAGCAGGGCAGCCATGCCAGGTGGGCAAGCTGGGCCCATTCAAACCATCCCCAGCTTGACATTGCCTGGGGCAGTGAAGTGTCCTGACCCACCAGACGTGCCATGGGAAGGGTATCCCAGCATGGGAAGGGTATCCCGGACAGGCTGAAGGGACTGGGGTCGTACAGCCAGGTCGTACCACCAAGCCCCGGAGCACTGAGAGTGCATGTCAGTGACTCACTCCCTGAGAGCCGCTGCACAAATGGTGCTGTCGGGTGGTCCGTCCGCATCCCCAGTGCTGTGGGAGGCTGTGAGGATGGCAGGGTCCGTGGGACAGGGCTGTGGCCGGGCAGGAGCTCCCGTGGCTATGGGAAGGTGCAGGGCAGCCCCCGGACAGGCGCCTGCCCAAGGCACAGGCAGCCTGGAGGACCCTTCACTTGAGGAGCAAGAGCTGGAGGAGAACAGTGGCTGGACAGGAGCAGGAGCTGGGTGAGCAGCAGTAAAGCTGACCCACAACCCTGTCTGCACTGCTGGTTCCTCCCGGCCTCGGGCCCTCAGTGACCCAGGCCAGGGGCTCCATTCAAGCTCAGGACTGTGGCCGGGGCAGCGCAGGGTGAGTCTGAGCCCGCCTCGCTCCCTGCGAGCGGCACCGCTTCATCCCCAGGGCCGATCGCCACGCAGGGCATGGCGACCCAGCGCCCCGATGGGCTCCGTGCGGGGCTGTCCGGGGTCCGGCCGTGGCCAGAGGTGGCTGGCTGCTGTTCCTGCCTGGCGAGTTCTCAGCATGGCCGCCCAGTCTCCTCGAGGCTCCCCCTCCCTGGTCGGCAGCCAGCAGCAGCAGATACCTGATACTCGGGTTGTGCAAGCGCGAAGGGGGAGCCTGGCCCTGCCCGGCCCTTGGGAACCACCCGGAAGGCCGAGCCCGCCGGCCCCACCTGGAGAGGAGCTTAAAGGCCGGCCGGGCGGCCACAGCGCAGCCGGTTCCTGCACCATGCCCACGGCCCGCAGCGTCCTCATCTTGGCGGGGTTCCTGGCTCTCTGGGCAGAGCTGCCGGCAGCATCCGCCCAGAATGACACCAGTGAGTATGAGCGCGTGGCCCAGCACGGCTCGTCAGGGCACGCCCGGCGAGCGGCCAGCATCCCTCCCTTCCAGCCCCAGGGCAGCCGGNCCTGGACCCAGCTCCGGGGCCGGGGCAGCATCTCCCGGAAAGGGACGCAGCCCTCGCCCTGCCCGGCTCCGGCCGCCCCGCGCCTGCCCACGCCCCCACCTTTGCCTTGCAGCAAAAGCCGGCGTGTGCCCGAGCGCGGCGATGGATGTGGTGAACTGCACGGTGGGGTGCCAGTCCGATGGCGACTGCGAGAGCACCCTCAAGTGCTGCCCGGCAGCCTGCGGCAAGGCCTGCCAGAAGCCTGACGGTAACACTCCCTCCTGCTCCTGGCCGTGCTGCCCAGTGTCGGTGCCGCTGCCGAGCCAACAGCCCGTCCCAGCCGGCAGTGCTGGCGCTCCAGGGTGCAGTGGTGGCCGCAGGCCTGGGTCCCTGATCTGTGTTCAGCTGCAGCATGGGGACTGGGGGATGCGTGGAAGCCCGGCAGGCTCGGGGTGTGCTCCTGTTGGACCATGCTCCCACCTTCCTCCTCTCGGCGATGCTGCATGGACACCCCCAAGTGGTGCTGGGGGTTGGGTGGAGAGTGGGGTCTGCGCCGTTCCCCGTTGCAGCCCTCGTTGCCTGCTCAGCCTTGTGGGCAGCTGCCAGCCCAGGATGTGGGCACCGTTCTGTGCTAAGCACACTCACCACATCAGTCCTTCTGGACAGCGGCCCAAGGAGATGGGTACAGGAGTTGAAATCCACAGCTGCAGAGGGATGGATGTGACCTGGAGGCTCCAGTGTCTCCATGGCCGCCGGCAGGACAGCTCTGGCTTGGTTGCACCACACTGGAGGGCAGCATGGTGCAGGACCGGAACTCGGTGCCAGTGGCAGGCAGTGGGACAGCAGGGCAGGAGCCCCACACTGCCGGGCAAAGGCTGTTTGGGGAGCATGTGATCCTGGCTGAGGCCTAGGCTGCGTCCCCATGCCATGAACAAACAGCCAGGGCCATCCATGGCAGTTTTAGAGGATAGCAGGGCCAAGGCCTCCATCATGTCTGCAGGTTGCAGCTGTGCATCCTGTGCCAGCCATGTGTCCCTGAGTGGGAGCACTGTGCATGGTGACCGTTGGGGACCGCTGTGTCATGTGGCTTCCCTATCATGTCCCCATCAGGTCCAGCTGTCAAGGAGCACCAACAAGCAGAGCTATGGGATGGGGGAAATGCCGGGTACCATGGTGATCCCTCTTCCATGGCAGATAGGGGCCAGGGCCATGCCCACAGCTTTGGGAGCTGCAGGATGGGCCCTGCCCCCCATGCCAGGGATCAGCAGGTCTCAGCCATGTTCCTTTGTCTTTCAGAGAAGCCTGGCACCTGCCCACCTGTCAACCCAGGCATCCCTATGCTGGGCGTCTGCGCCAACCAGTGCAAGTCCGACACCAACTGCCCCGGGATCCAGAAGTGTTGCAGGAATGGCTGCGGCAAGGTCTCCTGTGTGACACCCGTCTCCTGAGGTCAGTTGGGTGCATTCCAGCCCCAGGGATCCCACAGCACCACAGCATGGCACCTGTGCACCCATCCTGCTCACAGCCTCTGCTCCTTTGCAGGTGCAGCCGCCTCCTGCCAGCCCAGCCACAGGGAAGCTGCTGCCCGATGCCCATCCCACATGTCCTGGTCCTGGCCCTGCACCATTCCCCAGCCTTGAAGCCTTCAGCCTCAGTTTTCTCCCTGGGGTTCCCTACTCGGGGCGAGCCCCCTGCACTCTCACCAATAAAGCAGCTTCTCCCTGTCACAGTGTGGTGCCTCTCTATCCCTTACCATGGCCACCTCTCTGTTCCATGCTGTGGCCACCTCTCCGTCACAAGCCATGGCTGTGTCTCCATCTATGCCAGGGATGCCTGGAAGGATGTCACACAAGCAGCAGCTTTGCCTGACTCTGTCATGCCCCCAAGGGTCCCCAGCCTGTGCCCTATGCCTGGGGCTGTCCCATGGGTCCATGGCCCCAGCTGTCCTGCACTCTGGCTCCTCCACCTTGGGTCCTCCACCATGCTCAGAGCACAGCTGTCGAGGTGCAGCTGTGTCCGTGTCCCATCAGAGCAGAGGTGCTCTCTGCTCCCTGCTCTGCAGTGGCCAGGGGACAAACAGGCTGCAGTGTGTGCCCATGCACGAGCATCACCCAAGCTCCTCCTTACTTCTGCCCTCCCAGCCTGGCCATGGCACTTTGCCCACAGCAGAAGCCTGAAGGAGCTTCCATCAGTGCAACCCACATGCCCTGGTCCGGTGCCTGCCCCTGCCACATCCCTCTCCACCTGCTCAAAGCTGGGCTCCTGCTCCTGGCACTTCCTGTTCTCCACTCCTCGAGGGGCCTTGTTCTTCCCATACCTGCCTGCTCCTGCTCCCAGCCCCTAGAATCAGAGCATGTCCCTCCTGCCTGAGAGGGACTGGCACCCCCAGAACCCCCGCCCTTGGCAGGGGACAGACAGAGCCATTCCCTGGGACTTAGTGAGCCCCACACCTTGCCCAGAACTGCCCATTGTTTGGTGCAGGTTCCCCCTCTCTCTGTGGTGTGGATGCAGGCTGTGCCAGCACCACAGCTCCACAGCAGCTCTCCCTGCTCGACATGTGCCAGGAGGGATCCAGTGGAAGATTGGGACTGGACACTGAAGACTGGGACAGGACACTGCTCCCGTGTCCCATTCATGCTCCCAATCGTGTGGCTCTGGGAGCGCTGCTCAGCCTTTGGCCCAGCTGCTCACAGGTCACCAGTGACCTGGAAAGGGAGCTGTGGATGTGCCAGCCATGGGCCACGAGCCCAGCACTGCCCTGGGAATCTCCCCCAAGCTGAATTGTTCATGCCCAGCACTCCCACAGTGCCGAAACTCTGCTGCCATGAGAAGGAGCAGCTTGGCTTGGCCAGCCCCCACTCCAGCAGGGTTTAAATCCCAGCCCATTGCCCAGAAGCACATTGACTGCAGCACGATGCTGGGCCACTGCACCCTTCTGCTGCTCCTGGCACTGCTGGCCCTGGCCCAGCAGCACAGCCCCGGGGACCATGGCGCTGCCCTCACCTTCACTGCATCCTCACCCCGGGCCCTGCAGGGACACTGGACCCCCACTGCCCCACCTGCCCCCCGCAAAGGGGGTGAGTGCCCAGTGAGGGCGAGTGGGGCCCCTTGGCCCTCCGGACTGTACTGCCTCTCCGACCATGGCTGTCCTGGTGCTGAGAAGTGCTGCCAGATTGGGAAGGTCTGGACCTGCCTCCTGCCCACCACAGGTACTGCTGCTCACTCCAAGGGATGCCAGAGGATCAGGCAAGGGGTGGGATGTGAGCTGGTGCCTGTGTTGGTGCCCCTGGAGCAAGCCCTGCTCCCAGGGACACAGCTGCATGGAGCATCTCCCTCTGCAGAGAGCCCGGGATACTGCCCCCGTGCTGGCAGTGCCATGGGGCCGAGCTGTGGGACAAGATGTCACAACGACACCACATGCAGCTCGGGAGAGAAGTGCTGCACCCGCGGCTGCTGCACCCGCTGCGTGCTTGCTGAGCCAGGTGAGGTGTCCTGGAGATCCCCACGCCAGGCTGAGGATGCCCTGGGGCAGCCCCAGGGGTCTGCAGCCCCCATTGAACTGTAGGGGAGCTGTGAACAGTGGGGCCAGGCTGGCTGCATGCCAAACTCTGGGCCTTCCCTCCAGCCAAACCTGGGTCCTGCCCTCGGATGCGTGCCCAGAGTGGAGCTGCTGCCTGCCCCAACCGCTGCTCCGATGACCGGGACTGCCCTGGGGAACACAAGTGCTGCTTTTCTGGCTGTGGGTTGGCCTGCACCCCTCCAGACACAGGTACAGCCCTGCCAGCCCTCTCTGATCCCCACTTCCAGCCCACCACTGCACTGGTGCTAGCCCAGCTCCCCCCTGGCAGAGCCCAGCAGGTGCCCAGCCGTACTGCAGGACAAGCCACAGCAGCTGTGCCTGGCCAAGTGTGCAGCTGGTGGCATCCATCCAGGCCCCAGGGAGTGTGTGCCAGTGGCTGCAGCTCCCGGTGCCACACATCTCCCCTGGGCACAGCCCCAGCCCTCAGGAGCCCCTTGCAAAGAACTGGCCCTCAGGGCGCTGTGGGAAGGGATCCCTGCCCAGCTCCTCCTGGGAGGGTGGGAGATGGCTCTGAGTGCATGGAAGGCTGAACCCCCTCCTGACCCTCCCTCCTGCACCCCCCTCAGAATACATGTTGCTGAAACCAGAGCAAGGGTTTTCCTTCACCACTCCAGCTACCAGCTGGCATCTCAGCTGTGACTGGTCTCACTGGGTGAGACTGGTGTGGGTGTGAGGCTGGTGACTGAGGTCATCATGATGCTCTGGGAAGGAAGAAGGAGGCACAGGACAAGGACAGGATGGAGACTGAGGCTGTGCCAGGAGTGGGATTGGGGACAGATTCCCAGCACAGCCTCACTCCTCACTGTCACCAGGGAGCCACCATGCTGCAGAGAAGCCTGGCGTGTGCCCCGTGGTGCTGCGGGGCTCCTTGGGGCCCTGCCTGGAGCTGTGTGACACCGACAGTGACTGCACTGGGGACAACAAGTGCTGCACCACCGGCTGTGGCTACACCTGCAAACCACCCACCAAGGGTAAACCATCAGCACCCCGTGGGGCTGAGACCCCTGTGCCACCTCCCTACCTGTCACCATGACCCTCCCAGGGGAAATGGGAAGCTGGGGACTGAGCTTCTGTCCAATGGGGCAGGAGCTCATTGAGGAGCTCACCCCTGCAGGCAGGGCAGCTCCACACCCTGGAGGGGTGCCCTGAACCCCTCATCCCTTTCTCTCTCCACATGTGCCAGCGTGGCCAGATCTCTGTCCCCCTGCAGCAGAGGGTGGTTGGGCAGCCAAGTGCCTCCTCCTGTACCTGCAGGACAAGGACTGTCCCCTTGGCCAGTGCTGCCTGCAGGGCTGCAGCTGGGTCTGCATCCACCCACTGTGGGGTGTGTCCCCTCCAGCCTGCTGCCTCCTGGGTCCAGCCTGGAGGGGACAGAGGGGAGTCCAGCGTGGGAGCACCACAGGACCCCCCATCTTTCAGAGAAGGAGCACTGAGGCATCCTCAGTGACCATCTCACTTGCCTCTTCCAGGTACAGCGTAGTCGTGGCCAGGAAGGGCTGGACCAGGAGCTGCCATTTCAGGGTCATCCCCCACCCCACTGCCATTGCACCCGTGGGCTGAGCAGAGGTGCTGCTGTGCCCCACACCTCTCCCTGTGCTGGACCTCTGCACTGGCAGGATGGCACCAGCATTGACTCCGATGCTTTTGGTCAGGGTCCCTGGCACCCCCAGGCATGCCATTAAAGGCTAAATGCTGCCTGCATTACCCCATGGCCAAGATTCCTAGATGCATTCCTGCAAGAGGCATTCCCTGCATTCATTGCATCCACTATGTCCCCAGCTGCTCCACAGCACTGAGACAGAATAAACCATCCCACAGCCACTTCTGCTCTGGGTCACCATCCCTGTTCTCTGCTCTGGTTCCCAGAGGAGCTGGCAGCCTGGGCTGCGTGCAGGCAGTGAGGTGCAGGCAGCCATCCCTGCACAAAGGCACTGCCCCAGGGCAGGGGCAGGGTCCCAGTTCCATGCAGGTGACTTCCAGCCATCATCATTCCAAGCCATCCTGCTGGGCCTGGGGGCTGCATGATGTCCCCTCAGCAGTCCTGGACTGGAAAACCAGTTCCCTCAGATTCCTATGCCAAGTGGGCTCATTTGCATCCCAGAGGGTGAAAACCTTGTGGGAAAAGCAGTCACAGGTCAGGACAGATGGAGCACCCGGACAAGGATGGGGGCAGGGAGAATCACCCATGTGCCAGCACTTGCTTACTCATGGTGCTGGATCCCAAGCAGTCCCATGCAAGGAAGCTACACTTGGCTGAGGCGCAGCACCATGGCAGCAGAGCTGTTGGAACCCCTCATGCTGTTCCCACTGCCATGCCAGGACCAAGCCATGGGGTCTATCCACAGCCCCCACTCCAGGGAGTAGCGGGCTCCAGCAAGGATGAGGCAGTGCAACATGAGGGATAGCAGTGCCTGACCCCATCTGGCCCTCCCAGCCCCACAGGTCACTCTGACCCCAAAACAGGGTTTGGGCAGAGATAAGCAGGATGGCTGGCAGGGCGCCAGCGGGTTCTGGGAACTGTCCCTCCTCCTGCCCCTCCTGCCCACGGCACAACCAGTTGCCACAGCAGGCAGCTTAGCTTCAGCTGCCCTGGAACTTCAGGCACCCCTGCCACAGACTTTAAACCAAGCCCCAGCTCAGCTCCAGACATGCACAACATCCCCGGCAGCACCATGAGCCTGGGAGTTTTCCTCCTCCTGGGCCTCCTCATCCTCAGGGCAGAGCTGAGCGTAATACCAGGGAAGGGCGGTGAGTACCAGGAGTCAACCCCGGCAGCTGCCAGGCACAGGCAGCCTGGGAGCACTCCTTGCATCCCGGTCCCCATGTCCCTGCCGTGTCCCCTCTGTCCCTGGCCAGCTGACAGGGACCGTGTCCCAGCTGGCTGCAGCAGCTGCACCGCAGCCCTTCTGCCTGGGGGACCCTGCCCCACCCCAGGGTGCAGGGGCATCTGTGCAGGGCCATGTGTGCATGCCCTCAGCCCCGCGGGCACCTCCTGCACCCCACGGGCACCGCAACTCTCAGCTCCCGGGGGTACCACAGCAGGCTCTGTGCTGCATCCTGGGCACAGACCCCTGCTGCCAGCCCCCTGCCGTGGGACAATGCCCGGGGCAGTGTTGCCCAGCTGCGGCGTGGCTCTGCCCACACCGAGACCACAGCCGGTGCCTCTTTGTTTGAAGCAAGCAGCTGCTGTTTGCAGTGAAACTCCGGCTGCGTCTGTTTGCAGCCCAAACAGCGCCCGGCCCCGCCGCAGCCGGACGCGCTGTTGGCGGAGGCGGCTCCCGCCGCAGCCCCAGCTGGCAGCAGGAGCCGGGCACAGGCGCCAGCTGGAGCTCGCCTGTACCAGAGGCAGGGCTGTCCCAAGTTTCCCGGCATGGCCAAGAGAAGCACAGGGTGCCAAGAGGAGGAGGAGGAGAAGGAAGAGGAGGAGACAGCAGCAGTGAGGAACGTTTGCCGTGAGGATGCCCGCGGCAGCAGGATGCTCAGGAATAGATCCTGACCTCCAGCTGGTGCTGGCTCGGTGCTGGCTTCACCGTGACAGGACTGGTGGCACTCCTCGTGGCACTTGGGAGGGCACACACGGGCCCGTGCCACAGCACACTATGACATGTCATGCCACACTGTGCCACACTGTGCCACACTGTGCCACACTGTGCCACACTGTGCCACACTGTGCTGTTCATGCAGTTCTTGATGTGTCTAGTAGCTCTGGGCCGTGATGCAGAGAACTCTCCAGCCCCTGGGCTGCAGTCCCTGCTCCAGCTCCCTGACCCCTGCAGAGACACCCACATCCTGCTTCCCCAGGGATGGAGGATGAAGGGCTCTGGCACTGTCCTGATGTTGCCATCCCAACACAGGGGACTCCCAGAAACTGGGGAGGTGTCCACGGGACTTCATACGCTGCTTGCGTCTGGAGTCCCCACTCTGTGCCAATGACTCCGCCTGCCCTGCTGGACTCAAGTGCTGCCACTGGGAGTGCCGGCTCCGCTGCATCCCCCCGGCGGAAGGTACGGCACGGTGCTACAGCCGCTGACACCACCTCTGTCCTGGGGCAGCTGGAACCCTTCTCCCTGTCCCACGTCCTGCACAATCCCCATTGCTATGGAGCAGCTCCCTGCGTGCTGCTGGCAGCCTCCTGACCGCCTCCGGGTTATGTGGATGGGATGGGACACAGGAAGGGGTGCAGCCAGGGCGAGGCAGAGGGGTCTGGCAGGGGCAGGTTTCCTGGTGCTGCCCTAGGACACTGCAGTGCAGCCTCACCTCTCGGCCCCTCGGCGCTGCAGAGAAGCCCGGTGCGTGCCCGGCAGCAGCCCCCGAGGGGCTCACTGCCCCCTGCTCCTTCCCCTGCCTGGAGGACAAGGACTGCCTGGGAGCGCAGAAGTGCTGCCCGCTGGGCTGCGGCTCTGCCTGCTTGGAGCCGGAGCAGGGTAAGGACTCGGCGGGACTGGCTGGGACCAGGGACCCTGTGTGCCATAGTTGTCTCCCTGACGCCCTGGCCCCTGGGGCAGCACACGCAGCTTTCCCTGCACCGGCAGCTCCCAAACGCCGGGACGTGCCCGCAGGCACCAGGAATGTGCGGGTCATGGCAGGAACCAGGGATCCCTGGGGAAGACAGGGTGGCCGGTGGGGGATGCTGAATCGTCACACCCCTTCTGCCCTGTCAGACCAGCCCAAGCCCAGCGAGGGCCCCACGGTGCAGCCAGGACCGCTCCGGGAACGGTGCCGAGGGGACGGCGACTGCCCCGACGCGCAGAGATGCTGCAACAGCAGCTGTGGCCACCAGTGCCTGCCGGGAGTGCCGGCCGGTGAGGCGGGGTGGGACAGGATGGGCGGTGAGGGCGGGGACACGGCTCAGTGACCGGGAATGATGCCTGGGGTAGCAGCCACCATGGCACAGAGCTGTGCCACAAAACGGGACCCCTCAGCCCATGTTTGCCAGTGTGGGCTCTGCCAGGTCTGGGGTGGGGACACACTGCACAGCCCCCAGGCGGGCACTGGAGAGGGAAGAGGACAGTGCAACCACCCTCTGGTGAGGCCACCATCATGCTCTTATCCTGCTCCACGGTGCAGAGGACACCAGCCCTGCCCCAGTCACTCAAAGGCCACTGCAACACCGGTGGGGATGCCTCAAGGACCAGGACTGTCCCCCATTCCACGTGTGCTGTCACCAGCTGTGCAGCAGGCACTGTGGGACAAACAGCCAAGGTGAGGGGGCTGGGAGCCACCCAAGGTTTGACAGCCCCACGTGCCCTGGTCCCCACGGCTGTGTCTCCAAGCAGTGGCACTGCAGCCAGCCCATGTCACACCTGCAGGGAAGGATGGATTCTGCCCTGTCCGTGCCGGGCTGTTCTCCAGTTACGACTGCAGAGCCTGGTGCTGGCACGATGGCGAGTGTCCCCGCGAGGAGAAGTGCTGCCTCCGTGGCTGCGATTATGTCTGCTTGCCTCCGTCACGAGGTGCTAGTTACGGGCAGGGGTGACCCCCAACTCAAGGGACTTTGAGACTGGGTGGGGAAGACCCGCTGTTGCTGCTTGCACTCCCAGCCCCGCTGCCTCCTGCCCCCAGAGAAACCAGGCATCTGCCCGCTGGCTGAGGAGGCTCCGCTGGCCCCGTGTGGCACCACCTGCACCAAGGACTGGCAGTGCCCGGGGGCTGAGAAGTGTTGCAACAGCAGCAGATGTGGCTACGTGTGCTCAGCCACCGAACCAGGTGAGGAGATGGTCGCTAGAACAGTGATTCCACCGGGAATGCTGTCAGAGCTCCTGGGACGGCGCTGCCGTAGGGCAGGCACTCAGACCCTCGGGTGCAGTCGTCAGGGCATTCCGAGGTTGCAGAAGGGGGGTGCCTGCGATACAGGGTGGTCCCTCCTCCTGTTGTCTCTTCCTGCCCCTCCCAGACAAACCCGGTGAGTGCCCAAAGGTGAGGCCACAACACCCATCGGAGCCATGCACGGAGAGGGACTCCTGCAGCCACGACAGGGACTGCTCCCGGCAGGAGAAATGCTGCTTCTCTGGCTGCGCCATGCGCTGCACCCGCCCTGCCCGAGGTGAGCGTGGCAGCCCGGCCACCAGCACAGGGAAGTGATGTGAGAGCAGGGCTGGGACCTCCGCCCTCACCCGAGTCCCCTCCTCTGGCAGAGCACCCCGGAGAGTGCCCCCGGGCAGAGCCGTGCTGGGACATACGGCACCGGCGGGGGAGCCAGTGCCTGGATGACAGCGTCTGCCAGCGAGAGGAGAAGTGCTGTGACACCGGCTGTGGCTGGGAGTGCGTGGCCGTGCACAGAGGTAAAGGGCACAGGCCGTTCCAGGGGAGCTGGCCCCAGCCCTCCAAGGACTTCCAGGTGACAGCAACTTGGTGCCCCTGCAGACAGCGAGGACAAAGCTGCTGGCCAGTGTGTGGAGGAGTGCCAGGCTGATTCGGAGTGTCCCCGGGGACAGCGGTGCACCAGCATCGGCTGTGGCCATGTCTGCATGGACATTCCTGGAGGTGAGAAGCCTGGCCTGCCAGCCAGGCTCTGGTGGAGTGCCCCATGGTGAGGTGCCCCAGGCCAGATGTCCCACAGCTGGGTGATTACCTTGCAGGCAGAATGGGAGTGTGCCCCATCCCCAGGGAGGCGGGCACATGCTTGGACCTGTGCAACTTCGATGAGGAGTGTCCCTGGGGCCACAAGTGCTGCAGTAACGGCTGTGGCCACGTCTGCACGCCAGCCTCTCTGCAAGGTCAGCCCCTCACACCCCCCAGGCCTGCAGGGACAGAGCCCAGGTCCCCTTGGCACCCGCTCCAGGGCATCCTGTCCCTTCATCCCCAAGGAGGACCCCTCACCATGACCACGCTAGAACCCTGAGCTGGGTCTGCCAAGGCAGCTCTACCTGTGGATGTCTTACATCCTCCTTGGATATAATCTGCCCCCATCATTCTTTCCATACCTCCCCCTCTTTCTGTGCAAGTGATGAGCACATGCAGCCTCAGCTTATCCACCAGGTGACCATTCTCCCCTGCCCACAGAGCGTGACACTGTGGTTGTGCCCCAGCCCAGTGCTGAGCGGTGCTCGGAGGAGTGCGAAGCCAACTCACAGTGTCCCTGGGGACAGAGGTGCACCCGCACCTCCTGTGGCCGTGTCTGCATGGACACTCCTGGAGGTGAGGCACAGGAGACCCAGTGTTGCCCCAGGAAATGTGGGATGCCTCATTCAGGTAGTCCATGGCAGGGTGCTCTGCCCTGCAGGCAGAGGTGGAGTGTGCCCCATGCCTGGGGGCGGTGGGACCTGCCTGGACCTGTGCAGCCTCGATGAGGAGTGTCCCTGGGGCCACAAATGCTGCAGCAATGGCTGTGGCCATGTCTGCACACCGGTGCCTGGTGGTAAGGAGGCCTATGGCCACCCTAAGGGGGCCAGCAGCAAGGCTAACACCAGGTCATGCAGGGTGCCAGCTGACCTGTATGAAGGGCACAGCCCCTAGCATGCTCCCAGCTCAGCATCACTGTGAGGCCAGTTCCCAGTGCTGCCCCACTGCTCTGCTCCCAGCAGATGCATTTGCAGAGTGAGGGGATCTGAAGTGATGCAGAGTGGGATGGAGCTCTCTGGAGCTGGCCAGCATGGCTGCAATTGTGGCCACTGGTCCCTCACTCCTGCAGTCTTGTTGCTCCCTAAAAGCACATCCTCCTTTTCAGATGCTGCGTGATGGGAGAGCAGCTCCTCTGCAGCAGGAAGACACCTTCACTAGGGGATCTGGGACAGTCATGAGCCCCAGCTGGCCTGTCCCCCCCCTGCCCCACTTCCAGCAATAAAGTGTGTGTTTGACTTCCCCCAGCTGCCCCATGTGTCTTGGAGTGGCCTTGGAATCACCTGAAGCCTCCAGGGCCAGGAGGTTCAGCTGGAGTTGGTGGCACAGGGCCAGTGAAAGAGTGCAGACACAGACCCAGGCTGGGGCAGGCTGGGGACAGTCACCACCCCAGGCATCCATCAAGGCAGGAGCTGTTCCTCCTCCATTCAGTGGCTTCAGCTCCCAGTCAGGTCATGTCGGTGCTTGGAGGCAGGGTTGGGCTGGGAGCCCATCCGTGGCAAAGGGAGCTGCGGGGTGGTGGCTGGGTGAGCCCTGCCATGCCATGCTGCTGCAGGCACCCACCGCCCCGTCCCCATGGGGGAGGAGTGCCCAGAGGGATGGGCACTGTCTGCTCCTGCCAGCACAGCCAGGAAGGACCAGACCCAGACGTGCTCAACCAGGAACCCCTCTTTGTATTGTCACAGTCCAAGGGGAGGGACAGGCTCCTGGGGTCAGGCACCATGCACAGGAGGGGGCATCCATGCTGGCATGGGCACATCCATGCTGGCATTAGGCCAGTGAGCATCCCAGGCAAACCACAGCCCCCAGCATGGCCACCCTGACCCACAGCCCCTCATTGCCACCAGCCCCATGGTCTCCCTGTAGGGTCAGGGATGTGGCCACCAGCAGCAGCTTCCCCCAGGCAGGGGCTGTGTAGAAGCCACCATTTCCCAGGCCAGCACTACCAGGCACCTGGAACTGAGAGCTGGGACATCAGGAGAGGGCCCAGGAGCAGCTGCCATCTGTGCCCACAGCACAGTGCTAGTTACTGACGTGGGAACAGGCCTGGAAGCACTCGCCCATGGTCTCAAAGTTGTTCCTGTTGCCGCCGCAGCCGCCGTAGATGAACTCCTCACACCTCTGGCTGGAGGCGTTGAAGAAGAAGCGGCGGAAGAGCGCCTTGCAGTTCCCACAGACTGAGGGCAGGTAGCAGAAGTCTGTGTGATCCAAAGGAGACAAGCTGAGCTAGGGCAGTGGGGGGACACCACCATGCTCAGTGCTCTCAGGCGCTCAGACAGCTCTGCACAGTTCTGGTTCTTTCTTACTGCCATACCCTTCATGACAGCACACAGCTCTGCACCCACCTGCCTACAGCCCCACACACCAGAAGCTTCCCCATAGCAGTGTGGTGACTCCCAGGGTCTGCAAGACCCATCAAGAGCTCAGGAGCACCCCAGGGACCTCCCTTCCCAGTTTCCTACCCCATGTCAGCCAACACCCCTCCTGTCACCCACCCCTGTGAATGCCACCTTGCCACTCCAGAGCCCCACCACCACAGCACTGAGTCCTCCTCACCCAACACTGGCTCCTGGCATGTGTAGCCACACTTGCTGGGACAGCACTTGGTGACTCCATGGCAGTCGGTATCACTGGTGCAGTGTGAACAGGAGGCACCCATGTGGCAGGAGCCACAGTTCTTGTCCAGCGGGTCCTCCACCTCTGAGATGTGGTAGCAGTACCCAGGCTTTGCTGCAGGACACAGTGGCCAGGGTGTGAGAATCAGAGCAGGGGCCGCAGCAGCCCCCCAGTGCCCTGGGGTCAGACCCCAGGCTCCCACAGTCCCACACTTGTAGGCACCTGGCAGCATATGGAGCAGTGGGAAGCACTGGGCAACAGCGGCACCCAGAGCATCCTCATTCCCAGCCATGACCCAGCCACACTCACCCATCCCCAGCTCCTCTTGTCCAGTTGCGTGCGGGGCCGGGCTGGACCGCTTGGCAAGGGGGAGCAGGGCAGCAAGGAGGAGAAGACAGCCTGGTGGCAGCTCCATGGTGCCCTGGATGGCCGGGTCTGGCCCAGGGTGTGGTGGGCTGGGATTTAAGGTGTGCAGGTGGGGCGGAGAGAGCAGGGCTGGTGCCTAAACCCAGTTAATTCCTGCCATGCAGGTAATGAGCCACACCCAGGCAGGGCCTGGTCTCCTGGTGGCATCCTGGCCACAGCCCTCGAGCTGGGGGGACCGGTAGGACGGGACAGCTGTCCCGGCACAGCCCTCGGGGAGCCCAGCTGGGTGGCAGCAGCATGCTCAGGCTGGGGTGGGGATAGCACCAGCGAATGCTACATCCTCATGGGGACAAGCCTGTGTTGGGGACAGATGTGGGAAGGTTGGCACTGGCCTCTCCATTGCCAGGGATCATGACAGTGCCATGCCAGGGCATGGAAAGCTTGCCAGCTCTGGAACAGCCGTCAGCCAGGGAAGGGCTGGGGCACGGCACGCTGCAGCAGTGCTCTTCCTGTGCTCCCTGTGGTACAAGTCCTGGGGAAAGACTGTGCCAGAGCTGTATCCCTTCATCACTCTCTCCCATGCTCCCTCATGTCTGACAGAGAGCAAACCGGGCAGGATGGGCCCACACACAGGGCTAAGCCTGTGGGCACCACCTCGCTGCCTGCCACTGTGGCCGTGGAAGGCAGGACCCGCTGGACAGTGATGCTCCCCTGCATTCCCATCCTCTGTCCTTGGCCGCCTCCTTCATCACCCTCTCCGGGTTTGGAGCCGTCCCCTTCGCCTGCCCCCCTCCCGCGGGTCACCGGTGCGGAGCCGTGAGCTGTGCCCTCCGGCAGCCCCTGTTCCTGGCAGCAGGCGGTGGTCCAGCATCGTGCCTGGGTGGCCCCTGGGGCTGGGACTACGGCTCGCAGCCGTCTCAGCTTCCAGGCACTGAGCTGGGAGGCACCCGCCGGTATCCGTGGGCAGGCGTGGGGTGAAACCTGCCAAATAGGAGGGAGAAACAGATTAAGATATTCCCATGCAGCAAGAATAATTGTCTTCCTAATTACTGCCGTAATTGCTGTCCCAAGGGGGAAGCGGAGGGCGAGGGAAGCTCCGTAGGGAGGGGCCAGGAAAGTCGGAGTCGGGGTGGGGTTTGGCGGGCGGTGTCACCCCCCCGCCCACGCCCCACCGCAGCTTTTCCTGCCTCTCCTCCAAAGCCCCAGGATGAGGTCCTGGCCGTGTCCCCGGCACGGGACACGGTGACGTGGCCAGTCCTGAGCAGGCGTGGGAGCAAATCCCGAGGGCCGTGCCGGAGGCGGTCGGGGGTGCAGAGTTAGGATGGACAGTGGGAAAGACACCCTCGGGCAGGGACTCAGCGGCCACCTTGGTGGCTACAGCGCCAAAATCCACCGGGGATGAATTTTTCCTGCCGTCTCCAAGGGAATCGCAGCGACCGGGTGATCACTGGAACGACTGATGGCGTCTTCCAGAGCAGCCCCGCCTGTCCGTGCACCGGCAGTGGCACCAAGGCCAGGGATGTCACCTGGGACAACACCACGGGGGATGCAGGGACGGTCCCAGAGACGAGGGGGGGCTGCTCCCAGGTAGATGTTGAGGTTTCACATGACAGAAAACCACTCCCAGAGGAGGACCTGTGTCGTACCCCCTTGTCCTGCCCTGACACCAGGCACCCGCAGGGCAAGCAGTGAGTGCAGCCGTGAGGGGAGAGCGGCCAGCCGGACCTCCTCTGTGGGAAAGCAGTGATCGGGGCACCCAGAGAACAGGCAGGAATGCGGCACCTCCCGGGAATGCGGCACCCAACGGGGACAGAGACAGAGACAGAGGCGGCGCTGTGCCATGGGGATGATGTTCCTGGCCAGGCCAGGGCGCAGCAGGAGCGGTGCCGGGGGGCACAGCGGGAGCACAGGGAGCTCCCCGCACTGCACACGCACACACACGTGTCCACACCTGGCTCCCACGTGTGCACACACACGTGCAGAGTGCGTGAACCCTTCCGCCTCTCCCAGGGATAAGCACTCCCGGAAGGGACTGTCAGGGAAAGCCCCGGCAGCTCCCGCGCCGTCCTTGCGACACTGCAGTGTCCAGTGCGGCCAATCCCATGGAAGGGGCAGAGGCAGCTTGAGCACCGTGTGACGGGAATCTGAGCACCCACTCTGCCTCCGGCAAGGACACGGGGCTGGTTGTTCCAGCCCGGCGGTCCTGGCGCCGGCGCAGAGCCCCCAGCAGCAGGACTCCGTGGCCCTGGACCTTTCCCGGTCTCCAGGTGTTGTGCCAGCTGGGCAGCGGCTGGCCGGGAGATGCAGGGCTGAGGGGCCGGTGGCAGCGTAGGGCTGTGGACCGTGTCCGGTCACAGGACGTCCCTCAGGAACCAGCGATTGTTCCCAGAGGCAGAACAATGCCCGGAGAGCTGCCAGGGCACCACGGGCCGCTCCACAGCGCCCGGCCCGGGGAGCCTCCTCCGCTGTTTCAGCAGGCCGGCCCCAAGCGGGATCCCCGGCCCTTGGCTGCTGCCTGCCCCGTGCCTGTCTGCTGCAGCGGGAAGTTGCGCTGGCTGCTCTTGTCTTGCGGCACAGCGCGGCTCTGCTGAGGCTGCACGGAGCCCGGCACCAAGCAGCAGCACCTCCCTGCCTCCCCCGAGGCTTGTCCAGCTTGTCCCGCTGCCTGCGGGAGGGAGGGGACAGGAGGGTTCACGCTCGGATGGAGCGTGTCGGGTGCTGGGGCATGGGCCAGGTCATGGGCACCAACCTTCTGCCCCAGGAGGATTTAAATCCCTGTCTGTGCCCGGAGAGGCAGCCAGGATTTAAATCCCTGTCTGTGCCCGGAGAGGCAGCCCCCACGCTGCCCATCCATGCCATGAGGCTGCTGTCGCTGCTCCTGCTCCTGGGGCTCTGCTGCCTCTGGGCCCGGCTGGTCTCCCCAGGTGAGTGTGGGTGGGCACAGGTGGGCACAGGTGGATGTGGGAGCCAGGGGAACGGTGCTGCACAGGGATGTGTGGCCATGGGCACAGAGACCACTGTGATCATGGCTGGGAGTGCAGCATCCCACCTGTTCCGTTTCCCTTTCATCTTTGCATGCTGCAGAAATGACCACCAAACCCCCCACAGCTCCCTGGCAGAGCTGTCTGGGGTCTCTGGAGCCCTCACCCCCAGGGTCCCACTATGGGCCTGACAAATGTGCCCAGTCATTCTACAGAGTAAGGTCTGAGCATGGATTCCTGTCTTTCCCAGACTTTACCTAGCCCTCACCTGGACCTGGACCAAGGACCCAGTCTGTGCAGCCAACCCTCACCAGACAGCCAGACAACAGCTGGACAGCTGGACAGCCAGCCATGGAGGGCTCCATCAGCTGCTGGATAATCACCCAGCCTCCTGATCCCACCTCAGCACCCTCGGCTCTGTGCTTACCATAGGGGTCTCTGTGGCCCCCACCCCCAATAAACCCAGTCTGTGATGAACAATGTCTGGCTCCTGCTGCATCTGTCTCCTGGTGGGCCTCCACCAGCTTCTGAGAAACCTTCAGTCCCTGTGGGAGGGATGGGGTCCATGTCCTCATGGCTCCTGGTCAAGCTTCTGGAGGATGCTTGGGGAGCCTCAGGGAGCTGGGGCCACAGACCCTATGGGGAGGTTTCCTCTGGGACAGAGATGCTCTGTGGGTCCTGGGTGGGTGCATGCCTGGGGTTGTCTCTGGGGGTCTCCCACAGGGAACAGAAACGTGTTGTTGTATAGAGGGCCCTGCTGAGCCCACCCTGGGCAGGAGCAGCTCCAGAGGGTCCCTGTGCAGGGACAGCACCCAGGCAAACACAATGACCTGGCCGTGCCAGGCACTGACCAAGGATAGCTTGCCACACCCAGCCAGTGGCCAGTGTGGGGTTTATTGGGAAAGAGAAGGTCCTGCCCAAAACACTGCTGGTGCCCAGGACCAGTCCTGGTAGAGTGAGGGAGAGGAGGAGGCCCCTGCACCCACACTCTGTGGGTTCTCCTCCTTCACACGTTCCTCTGTACCTTGTGGCATCAGTCAACAAGTGTAATCACTGTCACCAGCACCATCATCTCATCGTCGTTGTTAAAGAAATTTTTGACACCAGGTTCTCATCTCTAGCAGATTTATTGGCACAGATCAGTCATGAAATCTGGTAGCTTGAGCTGTAGCCTCAAAAGGACCCCAAATAAAGAAATCTCTAGGCAATTATACCCTTAGAGTGTAAACTCCCCATCCCTCATGTGACAGTCCAGATCAAGAGTATTGTTAGGCTCTGTCTCACTCTTCACTGCCTCACTGTTTTGTTACCTAGTGGTTGCCACTTGGTTATTTTCACACCCTCTGAGGTCAGTTTTGTGGGGGTTTCACTCAGTTCTGTGGTCCATGTTACAATATTGTTGTTACACTTCATATACCATGACCTATGGGCTGTCCACTCCACTATTCATTTTTAAGTAACATTTAAGCCCTGGGTTTAATTACTCTCTGTATTTTACCTACACAACACAACCAATATGGTTCAGCTAATGTTCAATTTGTACCTAATAGGTCCAGCTCCTGATATCAAACAAGCATTCAGCTACTTTCAAATAATAGAAAATTTTCAACAGTCATCACCATCACTGTCACCATCATCATTGCCATCACCTGCCTCCCTGTCACCATGCACAGATTCAGGATTCTTTCCCCTCTCAGGCTTCTCTGGCTTCTCCCCCAGCACAGGTTCTTTCCAGCTGTCTACCACCTTCCTAACAGTCTCCAGCTTCTCTCCAGCTTTGCTACAAACTCTAGTCACAGTCTTCCCTCACATTCCAGGGCTTCTTTCCCTTAATTTGGTTTCTTGCCAGGGGAATTACTATAAACATTCAGTGAATGTTTATACCCCTGTGAGAGTTTATTAAAGGTGTATTGTCCCTTCTCAAGGAAATGCCAATTTCTGTTTTCTCCTCTAATAAGGGGGCTACAAAGGACACATCTTTCATATCCAGTGCTGCCATCCATGGGTGTGTGGCTGCAGAAATCCCATTTTGTGCTGCAGCAGAAGTTGGGTACTGTGGCACATTAATGACTGTTTAATCAGGGAGTGCAGGTGAGCACACACTGCAGCCTCCTGATTTCAGGGTTAGGCTTGGCATTTGATCCGAAGGTCCTTACCCTGCTCAACAACAGTCACCAGGTTTGGCCTTTCAGAACATCAAAACCCAAATGTTTTCATTATGATCTCTAATTGCAAAGCAAGTGGCTGACATACACTTCATGCCAACAGTGCTTCTTGCCCAGGGGCCATGAATTAACCTGGGTGTTTTGGCATTTGGCACTTGCTCTGTTTATTCCAGTAACTTTAACTCTTTGCAGGTTGAACACTCAACAACATTCTGTTGTGTTAAAATTGAATCTCGTGCTCCTGTGTCTGTTAAAAATTGCATTAATTTTTGATGAGGTCCAATAGCATCAGAATGTCTGGACCATTATTATGTCTGCATTAATAGGATTTCACTTACCAGATTTCAGTCTGGCCTGGCTTACAGCCATAGTGCTCTTGCAAATCAGTCATCTAAATCAAATCAAATGGGGCCGGTTTGGAGTATAATTTCCCACTCTATCCCAAGGTCCACTGGTTTCTTCTGTTTCTGTAATGAGTCTGGTTTCATATTCAGGGGGAATTGAAGGAAACAAAGAATCATCTTCTCCAGGTTCACTATGGTCAGGGCTACCCCAAATGTTTCCAATCTCATTCTTGAGGGATTAGTTAGTTTTCTAATCTATACAATGTCAGGAGACAGGGAGTCCACATAAATATAACTTCATTCTTTTCTTCTGACTCTTATTATTTTCCTTTTCCTCCTCTAGCTTTCCTTCCTGTTTATGCAGCTTCTCAATTTTCAAAGACAATAATGCAGCCTCTTTCCAACCTTCTAATTCTCTCTCAGATCTTGTTTCTCTCTGCTATGGTTTTTCCTATCCTAACAGGCAGCTTCTATGCAGGTCTCTAATGTCTTACAAAAAATTCCTTTGCTCTTTCCATCTTTTATACAGTCCCTGGCCACCTTTAGCTTTTCTTCCACAGCTTTCCAATCGTGCCAGTTTTCATCATGTGGAGTACAAATTTGAAAGAAAATCATTGAGCACATTGCTCTGCATCTTCCCTCAGCTTTGGCATGTTAGTAGCCCACACCACTAAATCTCCTGTAATCCAGGGTGAATGGATATAAATTAAAAAATTGTTGGCTGCCCATTAATAACAGTACTCACATAATTTGTCTGTATTGGATTGGGGCAGTTGCAGGTGAAATAGCAGTGAGCATAGAAAGCAAAGCAACAGGAATAGACAGTGGAAAATCTTTTTCAGTTGGCACAAAGGGAAGAGTAGGGTCTGGGCTAGAATTTACCTCAGGATAAATAACAACCCCACTCCTGAGATGCTGCTTTTCCTAAGCTCAGTTATCCCATACATATAAATAGTCCATCTGCCCTGTGTATCAGTCCTGTAATCTATACTGAAGGCAAATCAAAACAGTCTCTTTGAAACCCCCTCTGTGGGCCACACTTCTGCAGGCATTGCCCCAGCATGTCAAGTAATATATGGCCATTCCTCCTGGCATAATATCACTTTAAAGATCATTCAGTAGTGCCAGGTATCTTCTCCTAATTCTGCAGTACCTTGGCTGAGGGCATCCCCTTCTTTATGCCAGATACATTGCTCATCTTTCCCGAAACCCATGAAACTCAAATTTGTAGAAGGCAGGACTTGAACCTCCTTTAGAGACTTGACACTCACTACTCCCTCCTTCCTTACTCCAGAGCTCCTGGGTGAAACCATCCCCTGCTACAGATTTGGATATCTGGTGCTTAGAAGAAGTGATCAAATGCAAGTGATCAAATGCTCCATTTGGGCTGCCAAGCTGCTAAAGAAAATTTTGACACTAAGCTCTCATGTTCACTAGATACATTTATTGGCACAGATCAGTCATGAAGTCTGGTAGCCTGAGCTGGGTGCCACAAAAGAGTAACCCAAAACTCTCTGAAAATCCCTGGGCAATTACACCTTTACAATCTAAAATCTCCACCCCCCATAATCAGCACCATTTTCATTGTAATTGAAGTGATCATATTCATTGTCATTGGAGTCACCATCTTCACTGCTATTGGAACTGTCAATGTTGATATCATCATCACCATCTTCACTGCTATTGGAATATTCATCACTGATGCCATCATCACCATCTTCATTTCTGTTGGAATTTTCATCACTGATGTGATCATCACCATCCTCATCACCATCATCATTGCCATCATCACTGTCATTGTCACCATTATCAGTGTCATTGTCCTTGCCATCAGAAAGGTCATTTTTATCACTATCATCACCATCTTCATTGCTATTGGAATTGTCACCGTTGACACCATCATCACCACCATCTTCACCATCAGCACTGTCGTTGTCACCACGATCATGGTCATTGTCACCACAAAGCTGATTTTTACTACCATCATCACCATCATAGTCATTGGCATTGTTGCAATCATCACCAGTTTCATGGTTATTGGACTCACCAGTTTCATGGCTGTTAGAGTCACCAGTTTCATGGTTACTGGAGTCACCAATTTCACTGCTATTGGAGCTGTTGTCATTGTCACCATTACCATCATCACTGTCAGGCACCATGCTGGGCTCCTTTCCAGGCTCAAGGCTCAAGGTGTTTCCCAGCTGCCATGGTGGTGGCCACCCAGCTGGAGCTACTCCATGGAACTCTGTAGGAGAGCAGAAAGCAGCAGCATCAGCCCCAGCATGCTGCCCTCCCATGCACTGCTCCCACCTAGCAGCCCAGTTTACCACGATGCTGTGCTGTCTTCTCCCCTTCAGCTTTTCCTGGTGAGTTTTCAGGGCTCTGCCTGACCCTTGCTGCCCTCAAGGCTGAGGTGACTCAATCCAAGGCCATGCTGGTGCCTCCCAGCTCATGGCAGTGTCGTGGTGGGGTCGGTGCCTGAGGAGCCCTCCTGGGCACCTCTGCCCTGGGGGCAGCAGCCACACGTGGCTCTGGCTGTGCTGGGGAGTCAGGGAGAGGTGGCACTGTGCCAGCTCACTGTGGCACTGCAGTGAGCCCCACATCACCCAGGCTCGTCCCACCCCACTCCCACCACAGCTTGCCTGGCCCTCACAAGGCAGCAACGTGGTACCTGCCAGCACCTGCAAAACACCTCTGATTCTATGAAAATATGGAAATAAAATCTTAAATACTCTTCCCACCCACCCATACTTGCCTGCAATGGGTGCTGCCTGCAGCTGTGCCCACAGGGCAAGGAGCCCCAGCAGGAGGATGCTCCGTGCCATGCTGAGGAAGTCTATGTACAGGGCTGTGCCAACCAGCAATTTAAAGTGCCTCGCAGGCAGCCCGGGTCCAGGAATGGGTGGAGGCAGCTCACAGGTGACTTCAGGAACCTCCCAGAATTGCCTCTAATTCTGTTTACCGAAGAGCCACTCGAGCTCCACCCACAGCCTGGGCAGGAGCAGGATCCAGCCCTGGCGGTGCTCCAAGGAGGACAGCACAAGGACTGGAGGACAGAAGGGGAAACCAGGACTGCACAGAGGCAGATCCTTCACTGCTGCTCTCAGCAGGAATCCCTACGATGACCTTTATCAACAGCAGTGACCCCAGCTCCAGGCTCTGCCCCAGTGCTGGGCTCTGCTGCTGGCAGGAGCCTGTCCTGGCCCTGCCATCCCGGATGGAACAGGAACAGGGCAAGAGCACCTGGCAGCAGCACCAGGAGCTCCCTCCTTCCACATGCAAAATGCCCTTCATTCAAGGCTACTGTTTCACACATGAGATTCTTTGCAGATTTTTGTAGGTCAAATATTCAAGGCTTCATCTGAGCACCTGTCTCTGAACCATCCCATTCCCAAGCAGACTGCTCCAGCTCTTTCAGTGTTCCTACTGTCAGTTGCCAGGTTTAGGCACACAAATGAGCTCAAAGTCTCCTGAGCAAGGTAATGCTGTCCCCCAGCCCCATGTTCCTCCTGCTTCACGGCCTCCCCAGGACCCCCTTTATCACAGGACAGCCCCCACAGAGCTCAGTGTGTCCTTCCCACAGACCAACCAGGCTCCATCAACATACCCTCCACACAGCTTTTGGGAGCTCCTGAACATGAAATGCAGGATTTAGTGTCCATGCATGAGAGCCCCATTAATTAACACACAAGCATTCAATAAACACATGAATTTGAGATGGGAGTGCAGTTACTGCATGCACAAACACCGAATCAGTTACTGTCCAAGCAAACATCTGCTCCAATGAAACAGTGCTGCCCTAAAATGGAACTCTCTGGAGGAAAGAGTCTTGTGATTTCAAGCACGAGAGCTCACCCAAAGTGAGGAGAGCACAGGAACCTGTCTGCAAACTGCCAGCCAAACTGCTGGCCTTCACCAGAGATCCACAGTCAGAGTAAATGAAAATTAGATGCACTGCCACATTGCTTTCCCTTCCCTCTACATGTGATCTCAGGGTAAAGACATATTTAATATGTTTGAGACACCAGATTAAGCTTAATTAAGATCTAATTCTGTGAGTCCTAACCCATTTACACCAAGTTATTCTCCAGTCACCCGGAAGTGAGAATTGGAATCTAATTTTCCAATTTTTTCCTTCTCTAATTATTTATTTCTGAATTACATACAAACCAATGTGCAATCAATAAGACAGGAAAACTTAAGGACTGGTCTGCCCAGGACACATCAGCACCAAGCACAAATGGGTTGGAGTTTCCAGATAATAGACAAAGTTTAAATTTGCAGCTGTGGGGTGAGTGAAATTAATTGGTTTGAGATTGACATTACTACAACTCTAAGCTGGCGCTTGACAGGAGCACTGGAAAAGCAAAATCACGCTCAAAGAGCTTTATCAATATAATATCAAGACAATGCAGGGACAGTCCAAGGGAAGGAGCACAGCTCTGCACAAATCTCCACAAATCTGTGTGGGAAGAGGGCTCATGGCAAGAAAAATGCGTAAGTAAAGGATTATCCTTCTCCTGCTGTGACTCAAGGTGGATGCAATTCCTCCACAAAGCACCCATGCCCACTGGAGATGTGGTGCTCCACACCTCGGGGCTGCCTGGCAGAACCCGCCGGCCCGGCGCTTACCGCGCGTTTTTGGGCTGTTAATCACCCTTGAGCCGGGCACCCCGGAGCAGGCAGCGCTGGCCAGCCACTGTCAGCAGGGCCAACTCCCTTCCACGCACATGGAAAACCATCTGGAACAACCTGAGGGATCGCAGGGCTCCTTCCAACCTCAGGAGTGCCGCAACGGAGAGATCAGCACTGCTGCTGAAGGTTCCTCCTTTTGGGAACAACACCGTAATTTTGGCACATTTTTGTTTTAGCAGACCATAATCCTGGATAGCATTTAGGGAACTAATGGAGTAGAATGTCTCACAAGCACATTGCTCTGATGAAATAAACACCTGAGGATACTGAGGGTCAGAGGGACTTGTCCAGAGTCTCCGTGAGAATCAAACAGGAACATGGGTAACCTCAGATGTGCACCAGGTGTTCATCTCTGGCAGACATGCACCTACCACACAGATCCATGGAAAAATTGCCATTAAAAACCATGGCCTGAAGGAGACCCAAATAAGGCATCACATCAGTTAGATGTAGGTGATCCCTGACAGATGTTGCTCTGACATGCTCTTGAAAAGATATCTTCTCCCTGCAAAGACAGCAACTCCATCATTAAGAATTTGTTCCAGGACTTAAGTCTTCTTGTTCATTGGAAAACCTTTCCAAAGATCTGATCTCAGCCTCACTTGATTCAAATAAACACAAGAGACAACATGTCCATCAAGGTGGGCACAGAGCACAAGCAGGTCTCACAGATTAACAGTATCACTGTCCTCACCTTTCCCTGGGGGTTCCTACAGCCATAGTTATTTTTCTTCTCCTCTGGGCAATGTCCAATTTTTGTTGCTGACAACTTGGAGCAACTAAAATAAGCACACAAGCAGCCCAGTGCTGGTGCTAATGAAGTTATGTCGATGCTGTTGGTGACTTGGTTGTCCCCACATCCACCACTGGATTTGTCTAACAGCCCAAACCTCACCCCGGGCTGGTGCAGTCCCAGCCAAAGCAGCATGAAGGGGACAAAGGCAGGAGCTTCTTCCAGCACGTCAGCCCATGAGTCAGCAGCCTCTGCTCCCACAGCCACTCCAGGTTTCCAGTGTGGTCACTGCTGGGCCAACAGCCAAATCAGAAGAGTCACACTGAGGGGACACAGCCACAGGCTGCAGTGACAGGTGCTGAGAGACACCAGCACAACATCCTCTGAAGGCACCAACAGAGCTTTGTTCACAGAACCACAGAATGATTTAGGTTGGAAAAGACCTCTGAGATCATCAAATCCAACCTTTGATCACTTTATCAATTAGATAATGGTTCCAAGTGCCACATGCACTCATCCCTTGAACACAAATGAAACAAGATGGAGCATCTGGCAAAGGTGGTGGGAAGGAGATCCCACTTCCCGCTCCAGCACGGCTCAGGGCTGCCCCCCTGGCACACAGGGCAGGGACATTGCTTGGAGATGGCTGCTGGAGCACACCCCTGCTCTACACAGCAAGATCCACCCTGCACTCTGGCAAGTCCCTTTTGTTTGGTTTCTCCCACTGAATCACCTTGGAATGAGGAAGAATGTTACCAGCAAAATTGTAAATGGTTTGTTGATGCAAATTGTTATCCATCTGATTCAACAGAAAAGCTTCTCTTTGACCACAACATGAGGTGAGATTATCGAAAACTACATAAAAGTTGTTTTGACTATTCTGCACACGTTAGACAAGATGAGGAAATGCTGTTTTGGGGTCTTTGCTCAGAGAAGCAATGAGATTCCAAAAAGAGGAATTATACGAGGAAACACAGAGATCATGGCAAGACTGGCATTCACACTCCAGCTGCAGGTACTCGGGACTCAGGGCCAGAGGCCACGTGTGTCCAGCTCCACCCGCGACAAGCCCCGCTCTGGCTGGGACAGGGCGAGTTTAAGACTTTGGGACTCAGGATGCTCTGCTTCGCCCTCCGGGACTGCTCAGTCCCGCGAGGCGTGAGCGGCGGGGACATTCGTGGGGCGGCGGGGACACTCGTGGGGCGGCGGGGACAC
>WEIU01006213.1:413040-424139 GCA_013389925.1 Aegithalos caudatus | reverse complement strand
GCGCTCCCAGATGACCACCAGGTACGGCGGGACCGGGATGAGCGGCCAGGGCACGTGGTGGATGGAGGATGCTACAGCGGGACCGGGATGGGCACCGGGCGGAGGGAGGATCGGGGTAGACCGGGCCGGGGCGGGGGGTTCCGCGCCCCCCTCCTTGACCCCTGCACTCGCAGCTTCACAGACCCGAGCGTGTCCATGGACCTGCTGCGTGCTGTGCTGCAGCCCAGCATCAACGAGGAGATCCGGGGCATCTTCAACAAGTACATGAAGGTGAGTGTGGGGCACAGGTGGGCAGCAGCAGGTGCACAGGGACAGCTCGGCTGCCACCGAGGCCATCGCGCCTCTCTGGGAGCTGAGCCGACACTGCACAGGTTGTCACCCTCTCCTGCCTTCTCCTCTCCAGTTTTTCCAGACAGCAGCTATCAATGTGCGTGATAACGTTGGGGAGGAGGTGGACCCAGAGCAGCTTATCCAGGAGACCTGTAGGAGCTGCCTGGAGCAGGTGGGTGCTGGTGAGGTGTTTCTTCTAGCAGCCTGGCTAGAATGTGTCCCTCTTAGCAGCTTTACTGTCACTTTGAGGGGACATCTGCAGCCCTTGTGTGACTGCTGTGTTTGGATTGATTCTCACTGGGAAGAAGGGAGCAGTCAGGGCTGGGCAGCTCATGCTGCTACTTCTCACTGCTGCTGGAGTCCCACAGAAACTGTCCCCCAGCACCCGTCAGAGGGTCCTGGCAGGGTGGGGCAGGATTTTTTCCTTTCACATCTTGCTTATCTGCCAGTTCACCAGCATTTGTCATGCTCATGTGTGCTTTTGCATCTGGCTGACTGTGGAAGCATGGCCTGGTAGCACTCCAAAAGCAAAGCTGTTGCAGGGATTTTAGGTAGATATGTAGAGATGGGGGGTGCTTATGGGGCCCTCTCTGAGCCCAGGATCCATGGAACCTTCTTTGTCTTCCTGCAGGCCAAACTGTTGTTCTCCGATGGCAAAAAGGTGGTTCCCAGGTTGCCCCATGAGCAGGCAGTGCCAAAGGTAATGGTTGTGATTTTACACAGAGATTTAAATGACTTGTGAGAGCTGGGAAAAGAAGAGTTGGGATCACTTTGTTCTTTGGCTCTTCTTGGCTGCCAGTGCAGTAGTGCAGAGGCAGAGTGGGGGATATTTGGCTTGAAGGGAATACAGGGCAAAGAGAATTTCAGGTGTGGGTGCTGCTTGTTGCAGTTCAGTGCTGTTCACGGAGATGGGCTGGGATCGGTGTTCACCTGGCCAGGTAGGGAAAAGAGCCCTGCTCATCCCACTGGCCTTCCTCTTCCAGCGTGCCAGACAGATGGACGAGGAGCTGAACCGTCGAGGGAGCCCTGTTCCAAAAAAGGTAGGATGGTTTTCCGCACAAGGCATTTTATGTTTTGGGAAGTCTGGCCCTCATTCCTGGCCATTCCCACAGTGTGAGTGCATGGAGATGCACAGGCAGAATTTTTGAGGCATTGGAGGTGCTCACTCTGGTGCCAGGCAGTGTTTTTTCCTGTGACAAAAGAAGCAGCTTCCCTGGGAGAGGGAGGGCTGCTGAGAGGGTTCCCTCAGCCAGCACAGCTGAGTCACAGAAGGGTTTCTCCCATGCAGAGGAAGGGGCGGCCTCCAGGACAGAGCCTGTCAAATGACCGTGGCATCTCAGGCATGGCAGCGTGAGTACAAACCCTGAGCTAGAGCCCCTGTTTGGGGAGGGCAGGGGGAATGAGGCTGCCTGTGGGGAGCACAGAAACCCCAGACTCCTCTCCTGCAGAGAGGTGGTGGGAGTCCTGGGTGTGGGCAGAAGCAGAGTTAGGTTGTGGTGTTCCCCTCAGGAGGCAAAGACCTTCAAAGAAGAGGTTTTGAACAGGCCCAAAGGGATGAAAAGGTCCAGGTGGACCATCCAGAGTGAGTGGTGAGACGGGGGAATGGTGGGATCTGGGCAGCCAGAAGAGGAGAATGTACAGTGAAGCTGAGGGTCCAGAACGACACTGTGGAGAGGGTGAAAAAGGGTGGATCTGTTAGGCTTGGGCTCAGTCCCTGGCTGCTGGTGGTGACTAAGCTGATCCCACTGGGACTCACTATGTTTTCCTTCCCCTCAGGTGGAAGCTCAAAGTCTCTGAGCCTGTGAAAAGGGATGGACCAAAGGTATTAGCTGTCCGACACTGCTGGGCTCCCTCTCTCCTCCCCTTTGCTCCCACTGGCAGAGCCCTGCAGCTGCAGGAGCGCAGGACAGCGCGGGCTCTGCTCTGCCTTGATGGGGCCCCGGGCTGGGGTGGAGCAAGAAAAGGAAGCGAAGTGCCCGGAGGCCTTTGCTGGTCTCCCCAGGCACCATAGCCTGTAGCCCTGCCACTGAGGGAGACATGAGGAGACCAGGAGTAGCCAGGAGAATCCCACAAGTGTTTCCCACGAGGGAAACTGCTTAGATCAGCCCAGACAGAATGTAACGTCCCTCCCCTGCAGAAGGCTGGAGGTCTGTGGCCAGCTTCCTCCCTCCCAGTCTGGAGGCAGCTCCAAGGTTCCCTGTCAGAGAGCCAAGGCTTGTGGAGCATGGCCAGCAGCAACTTCATTTCTAATGTTGCCCCTTTTCCAATTGCTCTATAGTGGGATCCATCCCGACTGACTGAAACCACAACCTTTGTGCTGGGATCACGAGCAAACAAGTAAGGAACGGCCCTGTCGATGGAGGGTGGTGTCCCCAGGCAGGAGCCCGTGACACTCCTCCCGTCACTTCGCTTCTCTGCCTCAAAAGCAGTAGGAAGGGCTTGGGGAGGAGAGGGGTGTCCCTGTGCCACTGCAGCTGCCCTCCCCGCGACCCTAACACCCCTCATGTTCCTATTGCAGAGCTCTCGGGATGGGAGGAACAAGAGGGCGACTCTACATCAAGCATCCCCACCTCTTTAAGGTCAGGTGCCACAGCCCGATGGTTTCCCATGGGAATTGGGAGCATGTGCTTCAGCTCCCTTGTTTACTTCCTCCCCCATGCCCTTGTTTGTTATTTTAGAGCACATTCCCAAGGTCTGGCTAGCACGCAGAACACAAGCCAGCGGTGTGGCGTGCCTGCCAAGGCAGCGGGTTTGCCAGAGCCAGGGCTGAGGCTGGAGCAGGGCAGGCGGAGCGGGGGGCAGGGCAGGGTGCATCCTGCAGGAGGGGGCTTTTAGGGGAGGGTCTGTCGCCCGTTCTCAGCTCGGTCCTTGCTGCTTTGTTGCAGTACGCGGCTGACCCGCAGGATAAGCACTGGCTGACAGAGCAGCAGCACATGAGGGCCATTGGGGGCAAGATGGTGAGTACAGCCGGGCACAGGGCCCGCACGGGCGGAGGAGGCAGTGGCAGGAGGACAGGGCGTGGGGACACAGCGCTGCCAAGGTCCATCCCCTGCCCCCAGGACTGGGGCGTGGGCCAGGAGGCACAGCTGGCTCCCACGGGGACAGCAGTGGCTGGGGTGTGTGGCGCTGCCCTGGTGGCCCCTCACAGGCACCCTGAGCTGTCCCCCACCTTGTGCCACAGGCTTACCTCCTCATTGAAGAGGACATTCGGGATTTGGCTGCCAGTGAGGATTACAGGTGAGGACCAAAGCAAACCCTCTGCTGCTGTGCCTGGGGCTGCTTCCCTGGGGACCCCTTCCATGTCCCCTCTCACAGCTGCATTGCGGGGGCATCCTGTGCCAGACGGACTCTATCCATGATAGTTGGGGGGCTTGGTTATGGTTGGGGTTTGGTGCCCAGGGGACCCTCCCTATTGAACAATTGAGATTTGGATTTGGTGTTGATTGGGGGTGCATAGTAGGTTTGGGCTCAGTGCTGATTTGAGATCCATGGTGGGTTTGGTGAGTCTGGGCTTGGTACTGATGGGTGCCAGGGGACACGGTGGGTTTGGGGTCAGCAGTGGGTGCTGGAGTTCCTCCACCTCATCCTCCTTCCTCCCCAGGGACTCTGTTGATCTACGGCTGGAAGAGCTGAAGCCCTTCATCCCACCAGCCTGGATGACTGAGAAGATGCAGAAGCACATGGAGACGCTTCGCCGCGGGGGGGACGTGCCGGCCCCCGAGGACCCCCCTGAGCCCTGATGCCCCCCCCAATAAAGCCGCTTCATTCCCACCTCGCCGCTTCCTGGGGACCGGGGCTGGGGCTGTCCGCCCACTTAAGGGCCTGCGGGACCCGCGGTTCCGCCCCTCGCGGGGCACTGACCAATCACGGCGCTGTGCGTCAGTGGCCGGCGGTCAATCAGCAGCCGCTGGCCGTTACTGTGGGAGCTGCATCCTGAGCGGGCGGTGATTGGTCGGCTCGAACTGGGCTGCGCGCTGATTGGCGGAGGGGCCGCACGCGGAAATATTCAAACGGGGCGCGGGAGCAGGCGGGGCCGCGCGGGGCGGGCGTACCGGAGAGCGTCCGGGATCGGGGCTGCGACCGAGCTGCTTCTGCACCGGAGAGGGGTTGGGACCGAGCCGCTCTTGCACCGAAGAAGAGGTCGGGACTGAGCCGCTCCTGAACCGGAGAGCGTCTGGAACGGGGGTTGGGATCGGACCGCCGCCGCACCGGGAGATCCCCAGGCACCGCTGTTCGGCACTGGGCAGCCCCTCTAGGGGAGCCCTGACCGCCGCTCGGCACCGGCAGAGCCGCAGCGGGGCCCGAGGCCTGCCCCGAGCGGGACTGCGGGAGGGAGGGAAGGAGCCCGCGGAGCCCGNCGGCCGAGACCGGAGCCACGGCGGCCCGCGGCGCGGTGGGGAAGAGGTGAGCGGAGCCGGGACCGGGGTGAGGGCGGGGACTGCCCCGGTGAGCCGGCCGGTAACGTGCGCTTTCCCCGCAGGCTGCAGCAAGAACTGATGGCGCTGATGGTGAGTGGGGCCCCGGGCCCGAGTCGGGGTTTGGGGATCCTGGGACCAAGCCGGGGGTTGTGGGTCCCAAAGGTACCCTGGGCTGAACTGGTGTGGCGGGTGTCTCGGGATGTCCCGGGCCGTCCTGACGCGCTGCCCCCGCAGATGTCCGGTGACAAAGGCATTTCTGCCTTCCCCGAGTCCGACAACCTCTTCAAGTGGATCGGTACCATTGACGGCGCTGCCGGGACGGTGAGAGGCGAGATCCCGCTCTTGGGGGGGCCTTGTCCCTGCCCCACCTTCCTCCCTTCAGCTGAGGGTGGTCCCTGTCCTCCACTGCCCCTGTACCTCTTTTTCCCGGAGGCTTCCCCCCACCTCTGGGGCTACGGCCTCCCCCTGACTCCTGTCCCCCCCGACTCCCACCCCCAGGCCTACGAGGAGCTGCGATACAAGCTGTCACTGGAGTTCCCCAGCGGGTATCCCTACACAGCACCCACTGTGCGGTTCCTGACCCCCTGCTACCACCCCAACGTTGACACCCAGGGCAACATCTGCCTCGACATCCTCAAGGAAAAGTGGTCGGCGTTGTATGATGTCCGCACCATCCTGCTCTCCGTACAGAGCCTACTGGCAGGTGGGTCTCATGGACAAACTGCTGTGGAGTGCTGGGGGAAGGGGTGGTGGTGATGGTGGGGATCTCCAACCCAGATCAGGGCTCAAGGGTGTCCAGATCACCCCCCCACCAGCTGACCCAGCCACTGTTTCCAGAGCCGAACATCGAGAGCCCTCTGAACACACATGCTGCCGAGCTCTGGAAGAACCAAGTCGGTGAGTGCCTGAAGCAGAGCCCTCCTGCCCCCTCCTCAGTGGGATGGGCAGAAGCACAGCCCCCAGTGCCTATCTGGCCCCACGGCTGCCTCCTGACACTTGGCATGGTGTTCCCCCTCTCTCCTCAGCCTACAAGAAGTATGTGCGGGAGACGTACAACAAGCAGACCAAGAGCCAGGAGACCTGACCATCACCACTTCCCCCCAGCATACCCACTCCTTCCCGGCCATACCCCGCCTTCTGTATCATAGGCTGTTTTTAAATTAATGTTGCATTCCGAGCCATGATTAATGTATAAATAAATGCACATTTATAACTTCTGCAGGGGATTCTGTGGCACAGCCTTGGCACACCCTGGGTGCCCAGAGGCCCCTATGCGAGTGTGGGTGGGGAGGGTGGAAGGGACACTGACCCCTGTGGGGTAACAGGAGCTTTATCAATATTTGGGGACCTAGAGTGGTCCCATTCCCTCTGCAGGGTGGGAGCAGCCCCCACCATCACCTGCAAAAGCAGGGGTTGAGGACTGTAGGTGTACATAGGGCCTCTGTCCCCTGCTCTGTGACAGGGGTACCACCTCTGCTGCTATCTCCTGCCCTCCTAGCTCACAGCACCCCACAGCAGTGTCCAGCACAAGGGCCTCCCCATGCTGCTCTCTCTGTGGTGCTGCTTGTCTCTGCTGGCCGTGTGGTCTCTGTGGCTTCCACTGTCCATGGTGGAATGTTGGCTCCGCTCTCCATCTCTGCCAGCGTGGCCCTCACCTGCTCAATCTCCTCCTCCAAGCACTGGGTGGTTGGGGGCTGTGAGGGACCCCCTCCTCGCCGGCTGGGCAGCCCCCAGCACCCCAGCCCAGTGCACAGTGGGGCAACACCATCCCCTTGCATGGAGAAGAGCTGGCAGAGGTGCTGGGCTCTGTACAGGTCCTGCAGGAAGAGCTCCAGGGCGGAGAGGAACAGCACCCACAGCCGCTCCAGCTCCTGCCGCTCCAGAGGGCTCACCGGGCCCTGCCGCAGCCCCGCTAGGAGCACCCGCCGCAATCCTGTGGGATAGGTGTGCTGAGCTGGGGTGGCCCTGGAGCCCTCCCTTGGCCCCAGTGTGGGTGCAGAGGTTCCCCGTGGCTGCTGCCCAGCACAGCAGTTCCCTCCTTACCCATGCTGAGTTCACAGGCCTCTGCGCTCCTCCTGCGTCGCTCCTCACGCAGCCGAGGGCTGTCACCGCTCCCCCCAAGCTGCAGCACCAGCTGCCGGTGTCCAGCTGTGGCCTTGCAGAGGGCAACCTGGGCAGTGGCACAAGTTCCCACTGCCCCCCGCCCACGGCACACATCCCTTCTGCCTGGTGCCATTACATCCCGTGAAAAGAGGGCAGGGTCAGGATGCCCACAGTGGTCGCTCGCGCTCGGTGGGCTCAGCTGCTCTGTGCCACACCGCTGTGCTGCGGGTGTGTGACCAGCTCTGAGCTGCGTCTGGGTCCGGTGGCCCCACCCACCCTGACTGAGGACTGTAGGAAGCCTCATCCCCCCTGCTCTGCTCCACCCCAGCTGGTCCCCAGGGAATTGTGATGCCCAGCAGGCTCTCTTCAGAGAGAGACAGAGACAAGTGTCACCTTTCCCCACTAGGGAAGGGGCTGCTCCTGCCCTTTCACTGTATAGCCATGTCCTCAGGGTGGGAGATGTGGGTCCCGGTGTGGGGCAGGCAGTGGTGGCTCTCTAGAACCCCTGTGGTCCCACAGCCCTGCCCTGGATCAGGACCCTCGGGACCAGGGCCATGCTGCCTCATCCTCTGGCATGTGAACGAGCTGCTCTGCACGGAAACTCTGAGCTCAGCACTGGCACCTGCCCAAGATCTTGTCCGTGGGAACCACAACTCTGGGCTGCCCCTGCAGCACTGTGGCACGAATGCACCCACATTCCCTCCCTGGGGAGCAAAGCAGGGACACACTGCCCCAGCCCCCTCCCCATGCACCCCAGTGAAATCCTGCACCAGCAGCTCAAGCCTTTCCTCTTTAATTAAGGCTCAAATCAAAGCCACAGGTGACAGACAGGAGGAAAAGCTCAGCCGCCGGTGGTGAGATGAGACCGGGACCCTGGCACAGAGCAAGGTCCCAGCCAGTGCTGAGGGCCAGATGCTGTGGAGCTGCTGCTCCCTGGACAGCAGGGGAGCAGGGCTGGGCGCAGCAGCCGGCCCAAGGAATGTCTGGTCCTTTACTGCACACCCTCCATCATCTTCAGGAACTCTGCAAGAAAGCAGCAGCCTCAGCCCATGGCCCTGCCTGGGTGTACAGCATGGGTGCTTGGCTGAGGCCATTGCTTACCATCAAAATCGATGCGACCATCATTGTTCTTGTCTGAGTCCTTCATCATGTCCTCTATGTCCTCATCAGTGACAGGCTCCCCAGTGGCTCTCAGGATCTCACCCAGCTCCTCAATGTCAATGAACCCATCTGCATTCCTGCAGGAGGGTGAGGAAGGGATAGGACCTCACTTGCCCCCACAGATAGGATGGGCCACTTTTCCCCCACACTCACCGGTCAAAGATGCGGAAGCAGTTGGCCAACTCCTCCTCAGACTTGCCTTTGGCATCCTCTTTCATCTGGCGCACCATCATGACCAGGAACTCCTCAAAGTCGATGGTGCCGCTGCCTGTGGAAGCCAAGCATGGGTCAGACTGCCTGCCCAGGGTCCAGCACCCACCCCTGCCACCAACCACCAAGGACTGCTCACCGTCCTCATCCACCTCCTCAATGATGGCATCCAACTCCTCTTTGGTGGGGTTCTGGCCCAGCATTCTCATCACCGTCCCCAGCTCCTTGGTGCTGATGTCTCCACCGCCATCAGCATCAAACATGTCGAAGGCGGCTTTGAACTCTGTGGAGAGAAAGGTCAGGTCTCTGTGCAGCAGGGCAGAGCCAGGCCCTGCACTATGGCCATGTCAGGCCCCTGTTCCTGCCATCCCCACACTCACCCGCAATCATCTCCTCACTGAGGAAGGCACGGGCTTCTGCCTGCTGGTCCGTCTGCAAGGCAAAGGAGAAGGGTCACCATGCTACCCATATCAGGCCAGGGACCCCTCACACAGCATGGCCCAACATGGGAAGAGCGTCTGCCCTGCTGCAGGACAATCCTGTGCTGGCACGAGCCACAGACACCAGCAACCTCTACAGTTCCAATGCCTTCCAGGCATCCGTGAGCATGGTGGGCTGAAGGGAGCTGCCTGCCCTAGTCCCCCACTATCTGGGGGGCTCCATTGTGCAGGGGTCATGGTCCCTGTGTACAGCCTTGGCATCCTGGGCACGCAGGGCTATTTTTGGGATCTCCTCAGCTCCCCTTGTAGGGATTGCTGGAGCTACAGTCGTGGCACCTGTCAACCCTGATCAAGTTTCTCCTGGAGGCGCAGGCCAGCCATGGAGCCAGCAGCGACACAGTGTCGCATGACCCAGCACTCGGCTTTCAGCCACCCCCTGCCACTGCTGCCTCTGTGCAGCCCTGAGTTCTGAACAGGGCTGAGATGGTGTCCCCGGGAACCTGCACCCCCTCAGCAGCCACACAATCACCCTCAGATCTGTCCTGCAGGGACCTTGCACCACCCCAATGCTCCCCTGCCCTCAATGCCATGGTCAGCCCAGTACTGGGGACCTTATCCCTACTGCCCTCTGCAGAGGCACCTCCACAGCCCACATCCCCCTGGTGCCTCCTGCCCAGTCGAGTCTTGTCCGGGCACACAGCACATGGCACACAGCACACAGCACACAGGAGTGCTTACCATCTTGGGAATTTATGGTGCTTCCCACCCCCAGAGAATCACCAGCTCCTGCAGCAGGAACTCCCAGAAGCTTCGTGATGCCCCTGGCACCCCAATTTGTAGTGTCTCCTCTGTGGGATGTGCCTCCAGCTACTGCCCCCTGGCCTCTCAGCCTATCAGCGCTCCGGCAGCATCCAGCCCCTCTCACTGGCAACTGGTGCCTTTACCTAATTTAGCCAAAGCTTTATTGGCCAGCGGCTGGGATTAACGTGGGGATGAGGCTGGGATGGAAATTCAAGCCTTTCAGGAGGGAGACTGAAGCTGTGGCAGGAGCGCAGCTCTGCCCACCCCCAACACCCCCATCCAAGGCAACTCAGCAATGAGGGGGTTAAAAATAGCCCTCAAGCCATCAGCATCACCCGGGGAAGGGGAACAGGGTCCCCCCTGTGCAAGGGGCATAGACTATCACCCACTGGCCCCTGAAAATGCAGTGCTTCCTGGGCCAAGCTCCCAAGACAAGCTGGCATTTTCCCTGGTGCAGTGTCCCTCCCTGCACCCCCATTTTCTGCTCCAGGGGGCCCAGGCAGAGCAGTGCTTCAGCCCCCTGCCCCAGATAAGGAAGGGGTCCCCAGTGGGGCCTGGGGCACACAGTCCCTGGAGAGATTTGGAGCATGAGCCCCATGGTTTGGGGGCCCCAATGATGTTGGCACCTGGTTCCGGAAATGGCTCCATCTTTTCGTGCTTCTGAGGAGTGGGAATTATGCCCGGTGCCTCCTCGAAGGCTCAGTCCTCACACTTGCAGCTCATGCCAGCCACGGCTGCCAGGACTGGCTGGGGCTGGTGGCTCTGGAGAGGCACTAGCCAATGCCCTGTGGTGCTGCAGTGGGGTCAGGGTGACAGATCCTTGTCCCATAAGGTCCCAGTACCAGGGACACTCAGGGGTTTTCTGGCTCCTGGTTTTGCTGGGACCTGCATTCACTAGGTGGGAACTAGGAACAAGTCCAGCCCCTAGTGCATCCCACCCTGTCCAGGGAAGCTCAGGGGTCCCATCTGAGCCCGGGTGGGGTGTGCAGGGTGCTGGAACAGGGCACAGTGAGCAAGTGATGGACAGAGCGATGGCAGCAGCTGGGCTGGTTCTCGATATTTATAGACATTCCCAAGGAAACAGTGAGGAGTGAGCAGGCAGGCACTAAAAAAGGCTGGGCAAGTGCTGGGGGTGCAGCCTGGCCATGGGTCGCATGGTGAGGCCGACTGAGGCCAGGGTGACAGGGAGCCAAGGTGGCCCGGGGGACATCCCAGTGGGATTGGGAGCCTGAGTCTAGGGTACCAGGAAACATGGGTATTGGGGAACCTGGCTGTCAGGGCACAGTGGTGCCAGGGTATTGGTGTATCAAGACCTTGGGACACCACAGTGCCGAGCACCGGAGTGTGGAGCTTCTGTAGCCTCAGGGCAGATATCCAGGGCACGGCCCGAGCAGAACATCCCGGACAAGGAAGAGCCGAGACCGGGAAGGGTGGTGTCGGCTCCTAGGCAGGGGCTGCGGGCAGCGCCGGGCTAAGCCCTAACCCTAACCGAGAGTCCCGGGCGGTTCTGCAAGGACCGATCTCGGCCGTGCCGGGCAGCGCCGGGAGAACCGATGACGATAGTGCCGGCCGGCGCCGCAGGGGCCGATCCCGATCCCGGCCGTGCCGGGCGGTGCCGGCTCCGCCGCCCCGATCC
>WEIU01006213.1:389999-400029 GCA_013389925.1 Aegithalos caudatus | reverse complement strand
GCTGGGGGTCAGCCCTGAGTGGAAGACCGGGCCGGGGCAGCCGGGCCGTGGCGCTCGCGGGACGGTGCCGCGTCCGTTCCTGGCCGACAGCGCCCTGACCGTCCCTTCCGCCCACCGCAGATGGGGCCAGTGTTGCTGTCGTCGCTGCTGCTGCTGGGGTTGGGCTGGGCCGCCCCCCCGGACCATGAGGTGACGTACCTGCCCGGGCTGTCAAAGCAACCCTCCTTCCGCCACTTCTCGGGCTACCTCTGCGCCGGGCCGGGCAAGTACCTGCACTACTGGTACGTGGGACTTCGCCTGGCGATGGGAGGGTATCGGCTGGCACCGGGCACTCACAGCTACACGTCCACAGGTTCGTGGAGGCCCAGAGCAATCCTCAGAGCAGCCCCCTGGTGCTATGGCTGAACGGGGGCCCTGGCTGCAGCTCCATGGAGGGCTTCCTCAAGGAACATGGCCCCTTCCTGGTTAGTAGTCACTGCTGTCCTGTGGCTCGAGGATTCAGGGGATGACCGGCTGTGTGGCATGAGCCATCCCACTGTGTCCTGCCCTGCTTTGCCCATCAGTCACCCCCTTCTTCCTCAGATCCAGCCCGATGGGGTCACACTGAAGTATAATGAGTACGCATGGAACAAGGTACAGGCACTGCCTCCCTTTGTGGCTTCGAGATGGGGTGGCCCTGATCCAGTTCTTCCTGCCCTCTCCATGGAGCCGACCCTTCCGCTGCTCCTCTCCCACCCAACACACCCTCCTCTGGAGTCTGCTGTTGAGCAGCACAGGAATGTGGCCACCCCAGCACAGCCCAGGGGCGGGCCGTGCTCCTGTGGGTGCTGCCATGGGCGGGGCCAGCAGCCCTTGGCCTCACTGAGCCAGAGGGGCTCCCCTGATTGATGGTTCCTCTTCTGTCCTCGCAGATTGCCAACATCCTCTACGTGGAGTCTCCCGCTGGTGTCGGCTTCTCATACTCTGATGACAAGAAGTATGCCACAAATGACACGGAGGCGAGTGACTGGGGTGTAGAGAGAGCCCTGCTCCCCTGCCTGCCCCCTCCTGGGCATGGGGTGCAGCCTCAGAACCTGATCATGCCACCTCCTCCCTGCAGGTTGCTCACAACAACTACCTGGCACTGAAGGACTTCCTCAGACTCTTCCCCGAGTACTCCAAGAACGAGCTCTTCCTCACAGGGGAGAGCTATGGAGGTGTCTACATTCCCACACTGGCAGAGTGGGTGATGCAGGACCCCAGCCTCAACCTGAAGGTGGGCAGCTTGGCTCTGCCCAGCTGGGGGGCAGAGGGCTTGGCACAGCCAGGGTGGGACCAGCCGGGATGTAGGGCACGCCTGGCCCTGCAGCCTTTCATCTCATCCTGGGGTTCTGGCAGCAGCTGCTGGTGGACGTGTCTGTCCCTGCTGCCAGGGCAGCGTCCTCAGGCACCCCCAACCCTGCCTGTTCCCTCCGCAGAGTAAACAGTTCCACATCTGCTTCCTGCCTGCGGCTGCTGTGCTGTGACTGCCCTGCGGGGAGCTGGAACACAACAGGGTTGTTTTCTTCTTGCCTCGCAGGGAATCGCTGTGGGAAACGGCCTCTCATCTTATGAGATCAATGACAACTCCCTGGTTTACTTTGCCTATTACCACGGGCTGCTGGGGACCGAGTAAGAGCAGAGGGAATGCTGGATGTGCCATCCCTGTGCAAGCAGGATGGGTGCACAGCTGAGGCTGGGGCTGTCTGGGTTTGTGGTGTTGAGACAAGGGCAGCACCTAGGCTGCCCTGGGCCAGGAGCTGGGCTGTGGCTCCTTGTCCAAGGCAGCTCCCATGGGTGCATTTGTTTGTGGGGTAAAGAGGGCACAGGGCCAAGCTGTGTGCCTTGTGGCCACTGGGCAGAGAGCTAAGGGCAGCTGTCATGTCAGCATTGCCACCTGGTGTAAGTGGTCCTGGTCTCTGCCCACAGGCTGTGGAAAGACCTGCAGGCCTTTTGCTGCTCCCAGGGGAAGTGCAACTTCCATGACAACTCCAACCTGAACTGCACACTCAAGGTGAGGGGAGTCAGAGCCCCTACACGTGTGCTGAGCAGCACCTGTGTGGCTCTGGGTGGACCCACAGTTCCAGAAGGGTCCTGCTGAGTCCCAGACCCTTCTTGCGGTTCCTTGCAGATGGGGGAGATGATTCAGATCGTAGAGGAATCTGGCCTCAATATCTACAACCTCTATGCCCCATGCGATGGAGGTGTCCCAGGGAGCATGAGGTGAGAGTGGCCCCAGAGAAAATGGTTCTATGGGCACCAGCTTGCTTTGGTTGCAGTGGCACAGAGGGACAGGGTGGGCTGGACAGGGAGCCCTCTGGGACAGATGGATGGTGTGGATGGTGTGTGGCTGCTGCTGAGGACTCCCCCAGGGGGGCCCTTAGCCCTTGTTCTCCAGAGTTTTCAGTCTGTCCCCATACTCGCTCTGGCTACAGGTACGAGGGTGATTATCTCATCACACATGACCTGGGCAACTCTTTCATCCGGATGCCACTGAGGTTCTCCTGGAGGCAGGTGAGCTGAGGTGCCCATGCTGCTGGGCTGTGAGCAACCTCTGTTTGGCCAGTTGTGCTGTTGTGGGCAGGAGGGGCAGAAAGCACGTGCTGCTGACAGTGACTCTCAACTCTCCCAGAACCTGTTCCGGATGCCAGTAGCCCGAAAGAAGGTCCGGATGGACCCGCCCTGCACCAATTCCACAGCCCCTAGCATGTATCTGAACTCCCCCGAGGTGCGGAAGGCTCTGCACATCTCCCCCGAGGCCCCGGAGTGGCAGGTGTGCAGGTGAGCAAGCTGTGGGCAGGGAGGGACTACTCTGAGAAGGAGCAGACATGATGCCAATGCTTCTTCCACAGCTTTGACGTGAACCGCAGCTACAAGCGCCTGTACATGCAGATGAATGAGCAGTACCTCAAGCTGCTTGGAGCCACGGTGTGTGCAGGGGAACCCACAGACAGTGGGAGTGTCTCTGCCAGCTCAGCCTCCTAGCTGGCTGGGGCTGCAGCCCTGCCAACAGCTCACTCTCTTGTCTGCTACACAGAAATACCGGATCCTGGTGTACAATGGGGACGTTGACATGGCTTGCAATTTTCTCGGGGATGAGTGGTTTGTGGATTCCCTGTGCCAGAAGGTAAATGGGCAGGGCCCAGGTCAGACCAGTCACTGGCTCCAGGCTATGTCCTATAGCTGGCTGTGGAAGGAACGTGGGCAGGGCCAGGTGCAGGTGCTGAAGGCTCTACCGTTACTCTCAGGTGCAGGTGGCTCGCCGGCCCTGGCTCTACACTGAAAACGGTGAGAACCAGATCGGTGGCTTTGTGAAGGAATTCACCAACCTCGCTTTCCTCACTGTCAAGGTAGGGCTGAGGACTCTGGGAGCCAGAGATGGGGCTGTTGGGTGGATGTGCTGGACACCAAGGCTGCAGTCAGGGTAGGGTGGTGTCAGCTGGGCTGTGGCAACACCCCAGCCACACTGACAACCACCACCCCTTTCCTACAGGGAGCTGGCCACATGGTGCCCACAGACCGGCCACTTGCTGCCTTCACCATGTTCTGCCGCTTCATTAAGAACCAGCCTTACTAAGAGCTGCAGAGGTAGCACCCAGCGCTCCAGCTCTCTCACCACCCCATCTGCTCTCACCACTGGCACCTTGCACAGCCTGTCCTCGCTGCTGCTCGGCTACACCACGGACCTGTCACACCTGCAGCCATCCCCCCCGGCTGGACAGGGCTGCCTGCCATGGGCAGGGGGCATGGGCTGGGGGCTCTGTCCTTGTGGGAAAGGCATTGGGCACCTGATGCAGCCACGTCCTTCCTTGTGGCTTACTGTCTTGCCTCCTCTCTGTCTGTGGCGGCAGCTGCTTCCCTCCCAGGCAGGGAGCAATCCCCAGCACTTCCCTTTGGTCCCACACGCACACGGCCTGGGCAGGCTATGAGGAGCAGCAGCAGGAGGTGGCTGAGTCCTGCTCACCTTTACCTTGCCTCCTACCACCTCTGCTCCCACTGAAGGAGACTTACCACCACTATCACACGAATCCCACTGCCAGAGCACACAGTGCTTCAGGAACTTGCAATAAACTCTGACCAAGGTGGTTCTGCTCCTCCTCGCACCTTTGTGCCATCCCCTGCTTCACTTTGCTCTGCTCGCTGAGGAGCACCAGGGAGTGCCAACGCCCTGTGCCAGGGGGAGACCTGGGTTCTCTAAGCTGTGCCCTCTCTGCATGGGTCCCTGCATCCTGAAAACAAGTGACCCACCTAAATGGCAGCAGCACAGTCACTCTGAGCCCTCTGGTACTGCACTAAGCTGCGTCTGCCCCAAGGACCCAAGCTGGGCAGCAGCATCAGCTGCCTCCTTTCCATCTCCCCACCATGTACCCCAGCATGGACATGTCCTCCAAGCAACAAGGCCATGTGGTTGGAGTCAGGTGGTTTATTAGTGTAATGAGCAGGGATGCAGCAGGGGTTCCCAGAGCACCCTCTCCACCTTGCTGCGCCCCACCAGGGCCTGGACGCCCTGACAATGTGCTGGTGGTACCAGGGAAGCTGCTTCCTACCTACGGTCTATGGGTCCAGCCCGGGATCTGCCCTTGGTCCAGGGAGGAGAGCTAGAGTGAGCTGGGGTCCAGGCTGGGCTCTGCGGGCTGGGAGCTGGAGTAGGCAGTGGCAGTCGGCACTGGGCGGTATTTCTCAATCACCTCCCGCAGCCCCTTGGAGAAGTGGAGATCAGCTCCCACTGTGAGGAATCCCTGCAGAGGGAAGAGGATCACAAGGTGACAGTGCCCTTCCCAGTAGATCATGGAGGCACAGGCTGTCCCACCACGTACCGCGTGATTGGTGACCACCTCCCTGGTGAAGTCCATGCCTTCGGGCAGTGGGATCTGCACCCCCTTCTTTGTCCTCTCTGCAGAGAGGGAGAGCTGGGATGAGGCTGAGCCCTGCTGTGCCTCTCCCTACTTTCCCAGTTGTGTGGGAGCAGTGATGCTTACCGTTAATGATGGGCATGATGGTCAGCTGCAGCAGGGTCTTCAGTGGGGCCTGCAGTGAGAACAGCTGTGGGAGAAGAGCTGGGTCAGTGTAGTGGCAGAGCTGCCAGCCAGGGCAGAGAGGGCTGTTAAGTGGGGATCCTGAATGGACAGCCTCTGCACAGCCCACCCCACACTGTCCTGGGTGTGAGGGTTCCCAGGCCATCGCCATGCTCTCACCGCAAGCGACTCCAGTGCTGACTGCTTGGAATAGATGCGAAACCTGGACAGAAGGAAGCAGTTGTGAGCAGGGTGTGGAGGGGACTCTCCCCCTGCCCCCATGGGACTCCCCCATACCGTCGTAGGTCCAGCTGCACGCGCAGTGCTTTGCCTTGCAGAAACACCTTGGCACTCAGCTTGGTTTCCTGGGGAGAGAGAGGGCTGACTCACAGCAGGCAGAGGACAACCAGACCAGCTCATCCCAGAGGTCCAGTGTCCCTCTGCTTGGTCACACCAGTGCCTTACAACACAGGATGGGGGACACTGCTCCTGTATACACTGGGCTGCACAAGGAACCGCAGCTCCCCTCTCACCATGGCCATGCTGGAGAGCTGGACAGGTGGGCGGTCTGGGGGCACCAGTGAGATGTTCAGGAAAGCAGAGACAGATACTGAGGTCCCCGAAGGTTTGATGATGCAGCGTGGAGGAGCAGAGACCTGCAGCACGAGCCGCAGCGGAGCATCCACAGAAGGGCTCTGGCGAAGGCAGGTGAGCTGGAGGCTGGGAGCAGAGCAGGGCTGTGCCCTGCCCTGGGGCTCTGCCCTGCCCTGGGGCTCTGCCATGCCTCCCACCCTGTATGGGGGCTCCTTACCAGCATGAAGATGGTCCCAAAGAATGTGGCTCTCAGCAAAACCTCCAGGTCCTTGGGTATCTGTGGAGAGCACAAACCTCTGTGGGGGGAGCGAGCCACTGCTGCAAGGTCCCAGCAAAACTGCTCCCTGGATGGCACCTCCTTTGCTCTGTGACACATCCCACCCCTCCCTCCTGCCTGCACATAGCCCAAGTGTCTGGTTCTCCTTACCTTCTCCCCCTGGAGCTCTATGGTCAGCACTCCTGCCTGGAAGTACGAGTGCATGGCTGAGTCGAAGAAGTACTCAGAGAAGGCAACATAAACCATGCGTTCAGTCTCCTTGATCACAGGCTCCACTGCGTGGTTCTCCAGTTCCTGGTCCTCTCTCACCCGGGGGAAGAACATGCCCTGGACCAAGAGCAGGAGAGGTTCCCACAGCCATAGGGTAGCCCACCTAACCTGCTCCATGGAGCCCAGCATGCCTGCTGGCACAGTCTTTCCCACAGGGATGGGGAAGGACCAGCAAGGCAGGACCCAGTGTTCACCTTGAAGTCGAGGTCAAGGGTGTCAGTGGAGATAGATGGATCCCGTAGGAGGGAGTAGTCAATCCCAATGTGCTCATCCACGTAGTTCCTCACTGCCAGGGAAGATGTGCTGGTGTGACTTAGCCTGGAGCTGCCTAGCAGCCTGATGCCCAGCCCTGTCTGCCCCACAGTGAATGGGATCCAGTCCCTTTCCCAGGGCGACACACACCAGGCACTGTGTCCAGCAAAGAGTTCAGCAGCACCAGGCTGGCATGCTCCAGGGATGGGCAGATCTGCAAGGCAAGGAGCCAGACTGAGGGGAATCACTCCCAGGACTGGATGGAGAGCTGCAGAGGCAGGACAAGGCCTAGCAGATAGGCAGGCTACAACTCTGCCCTCTCCCACGCACAAAGGGCTGAGCCATAACATCCCACAGCCCCTCTCCTCTGCGCTCAGCTGTACCTGCTGGCTGAGGAGGAAGCGCATCCCCGTGATGATGAAGGTGCTCAGGAACTCATAGACCTTCCTGGAGGACACAAGAATGGTTCTGCACTGCCTGTTCTCCCTGTGGCTCTGTGCACGTTCCAGCACACAGCTGGGCTGAGGAAGCACTGAGGGTGCCAGGCACAGGCAGAGGGGTCAGGTGTACCTGAGTGTGCCAGAGAAGCCAGCATGCATTCTGGCTATGGAGGCATTGCAGGTCATATTGGAGATCTTGAGGCGCCCAGCCTCATCCTTGGCCAACTGCAGCACTGTGTAGATGTGGACACCGTCCGCAGAGGCATTGATGGACCCAATGTCATAGCTGGAAGCCAGGAAAGCAGATGAGAGGAGCACACAGCTCCTGCCAGCTGCAGGACAGCAAGGCACCCCCAGCAAGCACAGCTGTGGGGTGGGCTAGCACCCAGAGGAGCAGGAAGGGGAGGCAGCTCACAAGAACCAGTAGAGCAGCTGCCTGCGGAAGCGTAGGCTAATGGAAGCATTGTTGATGTTGAAGACCAGGTGCTGCTGGGGCTGGAAGTTCAGGTCTGAAAAGGCCAGCTGCAGGTCTGTCACCTTGACCCTGCAGGGAGGGGACAGGGGTTAGACAGACAGATGGACATGGGAAGCCGTGGGCAGCAGGCAGCACTCACTCGCTGATGTTGTACTGGAACTTCCCCTCATTCCCATGCAGATCCGACACCGTGATGTTCTGCAGCTCCTGCTCCACAAAGCGCAGCCCCTCCTGCTTCACTGCAGGGAAAAACGAGGCTGGGCTGGGACGTTCCCTCCCGGCAGCATCGCCCCTGACACCACCCACTCCTCCCCGGCCACTCCATGGTGGAGCAGTGCAGGCAGAGCCCTACACAAGCACAGACCCCAGGAGTGTGCCCAACATCCCTCTTTCCCAGGCTGTGAGATCCTGGCTAGCCCCTTACCCAAGTCCAGCCCCTTGGAAGTAATACGGATTTTACAGCCAGGAGGATTGTGTGAGGCTGTGACCAGCGAGGGTAGAAGGAGGAGAAGGAGGCAGATGCCGGCAGCCATCTCGCACCTGGAGGTAGAGAGCAGGGTCAGCACTGACTGGCCTGGGGACATGCACGGGTGTCAGCATGGACAGGCCCGGGAGACACACGGGAAGGGAAGCAGCTGCTGTCCAACCTGCCCGGGGCAGAGGACAGCCCCCAGGAACACCCTACTGTTCTCCCTGAAACTCCCCGTGCTGCCCAGGTCGCCTTTCCCCGAAACCAGCAGCCCATGAGGGGCACGGCCCCCAGCCCAGGATGCTGTGCATAAGCCCCAGCACCGGCCCTGTGGAGCCCGAGGGTCCCACATCTGGGGACACCCACTCCAGCACTCCCCCCGCCCTGAACACACCCCGCTCCCAAAACCGCAGGGACAGGCTCCAGCCCCGTGCGTGCTGCTGCAGGGGGGAGCGCTCGCAGAGGAGCGAGCCCACGCCCATGGGGCCGTCCCGCAATCCTCACAAGCCCCCCGAGATGTGCCTTCTGCCCCCAGGCTGGTTTGAGACGGGCGCTGGAGCCTGTCCATCCCACAGCAAGAGGAAGAGCTCCGTGCGAGGCTCCCCCACAGCTTCCCCCAGTTCTCTGAAGGAAGAGGATAGGGGACCCCCTCCCCAGGGCATCGTGATGGGACGGGGCTTGCCCACAGCGTTTTCCTCCACTTCTGTGAAGGGAGAGGATGGGGGATCCCCTTTCCCGGGGCCCGGAGCCACCGTTGTGCCCAGAGGCTGGGGGGTTCCCCTACACAATGCCGGCTCAGTTCGTGTACTTACAGCGAGGCTTGTCCCGGCGTGGGGAAGCTGAATCACGTGAAGGCAGGAGGGAGGGAGAACACCACCAGCTCCAGGACTCTCTTTTGAGCTGGCTGAGGTTTCCCTGCCTTTATATAGCCCCCAGCTGCCACTCCTTGCGGGCTCACAGCTGGGAGGAGACAGCGGGACGGACGGACGGGGAGGATGCAGGTCTGCGTCCCGCCGAGCCCGGCCGGCTGCCAGCACCGGCACAGCGGCTCGCCGGGCCACCCCAGCTCCAGGCTGCACACGAAGCCTTCCTCCCCCCGAAAACATCGCTCCCCGCGTCCTGCACGTGCAGCCACGGCCGTGGATCTCTCCGGCACCCCCCGTGCGAGGGGCACATGTGCAAACAGCGGCCGGGAGGGCCTGGGGTGTTGGGGGCTCCCAATCTGTGTTATGAAGCTTCCACCAGTGCTGAGCTATCCCAGCTTCAGTGCCGACTCCGCGGCACCAGGGCAGAGGTGCTGCTGGGGGCTGGTTCATGCCCGTCTGTAACATGAACCTGAGCAGGGAAAATGCCGAGGCTGTGGACCTTCAGGACTGCCCTCACAGGCTCTGCCCCGACCCCAAGCCAGGCAGCACTGGCTCCGCAGGACGTGCCTCTGGATGGCCTTGCCCTGTGCCTTAGTGGCAGCTTGGCTGGCTCCGGGGTCACAGCACCGAGATGAGCACTGCCGGAGTGTCGCCATGAGCCCCACGCCACAGTCCTGCTCCCGTCACGGGAAAGATGGGCAGCTCCTCAGCCCGGGGCTCCCTCCCGAAAATCCTGCCTGGCCGAGCGATGCTGAGAGTCTGCCCCTGCCCTCACCACCCCCTCGGCCACTTGAGTTGCCTCACTCCAAGGCTGGAGTGACTCCCTTCACAGAGTCCCCTCTGCCCTCAGGGGTCAGTCTGAGCCGGCCTTTTGTGCCCCGGGCGGTTATCGGTGCTCTGGGCAGCGGAGCCGGGCTGCTGGAAGCCCAAAACGGGAGCCTCAGTGCTTACACAGCACTTATCCCTCCAGAACTGCTGCGCCAGCGTTAACTCATTAAACTGACCCCGGTGCTCCCGGAGCAGAGGGCAGGACTCCGGGAGATGGGAAACCCCTTGGAAAGCTGGGCAGCGGGGATATCCCAGAGGAAAAGGGCAGGAGAGGCCCCGCGGTTTCCCCATCCCATCTTCACCGACCGGACATCGGCTGCCCAGGGAGATAGGGCCAAGGCAGGACGGGCGCTCTGCTAGATGGATGTGGCAGAAGCTCCGCCGGCTTCGAGGGGTCCTGCGGTCCCCAGGGACCCCCCACCAGGAATAGTGTCCTCCTTCTACGTCCCGTGTCATCCTCTAGCACACGCTGTGCAGCAGCAGCCACGGGCCGCAGGGCAAGGGAGCGACACCAGCGACCACCGGG
>WEIU01006213.1:376730-389009 GCA_013389925.1 Aegithalos caudatus | reverse complement strand
GCGCAGACACGCTGCCCCGGTCCCCGTGCTGCCCCGGGAGCGCTGCGCTGCTCCGCTCCGTGCCCGCCGGCCGGCACGCGGGAAGGGGTTGGGTGCCGATGGGGGAGGCGGTGGGCTGGCTCCCAGCCTCCTGGAGCAGCCGTGGTTCTGGGATGGGGGAGAACCGCGGGGTTGTCCCCGGGGGGCTGTCGCTGATCTCCTTTGTCTGCATTTGCTGTTGTCTTGTACAAAATTCTGCCTCGGTGAAATGGAAACAAATACCAGTCCTGTTTGCTGTACTTCTTTACTTTGTGTCTCCTTACCCCTCGCTGTGGTCTCTGGTTGTGCTGCTGCTCTAGGTTGTAAGCTCTCTGGGCAGGGACAGCATTGTACCGTGTTTGTGAAGCACTGTATGCATTGCCATGGTGTATAAAAACATACCGTAATCACCATAAAATGCTTCCTCTGGATCCCTGTCACTGTCTAAGTCCCAGTGTAGTTACATAAAAGTAGAGTGGCTTCTGCCAGGATTCCTGTTAGTTTGGTTGTTTCCTTTTCCCAGACCTTAAGGGTACTTGGATTTAATACTTGTTAACACTGATCAAGTGATAAAGCTTCTTGGCTACTTCCACCATTCCAGTTTCTCCATAAATGGGAGGAGGCAGAGCCAGTGACCCTATTTGACAGCTCTTTTGAGCGATGGGTGGTGAAAAACACTGGCAGGTCACTGGAGGTGGCATGTGCCATCCAAGCTGGCCAGGGCTCTGTGCCCAGCACTGTGACTCCTGACATACATCACTTTGGGAGCTCTGGTGCCTCCAGTACACACCATTTCACTCCAGCGTGTGCTCTGTGTAACGTGCAGGATGCAGCAGCAGCTGCATGTGCAAGTGTAGCTTTAGTTTGAGGAGGAGGGACTCACCATCCTGCAGAGGCTCCCCACAATCCTGCCTTGCAGCCTGTGGTCTCTGGGGTCCCTGTACCCACGGGCTGACATGAGCCTGAGCTGCTGCCACTGGCCCAGCTCACCTTGGCACTTTGTGAAGTGACTGCAGGGACGTGGTGGGGTTGGAGTTCAGGAGGGAGTGTGAGATTGCACAACGCTCACTGCTGAGGCCGTTAAAGGTCCCCAGTTGTGCCCTGTGCTCTGCAGCAGGCACAGGGCACTACCTGCTTGCTCTGGAGCAGAGCCAAACTCCAGGTGTCCAGTGTCCCATACCTTCCCTTGTGTACTCTGCCTGGAAGGATGGAAATGTCTTCCAAGAGGCTGAAGGAGTTAAGTTCATCAATGCTGATCTCAGCCAATGCTGTGGGCAGCTGAGCTACCGACCACTTGTTCTTGACCAGTGTTTGCTCCTGCCATTCTGTTCTGCTGAAATAGCCACTGGCCTTTATGCACAGGAGGGGCAGCAAAGGTTTCAAATCCAAGTGACATAGCCCCCAAAAATCCAGAGTTTTTATTGAGGAGCTCATGTGCACGGTTCCTGCTGCCAGGTACTGTGCTGCTCAGGTGAGGAGCGCACTGTGCACAGCATTGTGTCGCTGCTGCCCTGACTGTGCTGCTGTGTGCTGTCGGGTGTCTCCAAAGCCTGAATAGAGTTAAGTGTCTGAGGTAGCTGGGAATTATGTAAAATGCCTTGTTTCCCCCCAGTTCATTGCCAGTGTGTTCCGGGCTGCCAGAGAAGAGCAATCTGCAGCGCTGTTTCAGAAACTTCCCCAGGGGAAGAGTGGTGACTAAGAGAGGAAAAGCCTGGCTGTTTCTCTCCAGCTGGCAACATTAAATTATGATTAAGAGGAGCTTTATTGTTCCAGCAGACCTTCTTTGCATAACTGTTGTTATGCAGATGAAAAAGCAGCAAGGGCCAAAACAGCTGTCTGAGGCCCTGCTTGTGGGACTAGGCCTAGGACTAGGACGTGTCGGCCTGGGACATGCAGAGGGTAATAATTTGGGAGCTCTTGACTCCCAGCCTGTGGTTTTCTAAACCACAGAAGTTGTTAGTGAACCTCTAAGGCTATTTTATATAGCAGATTTTTTTTTTAATTAAAGCCTTTTGTTGAAATGATGTGCAGTTATGTGTGTGTGACTTGATTTAAACTGTCTCTGAGGATAACAGATCAGACCTGGCTGGTGGTATTGGTGTGGCAGAAGGTGGCACATAATTACAGAGGAACGTGTGTTATTTTTTACAAACTGGTGCTTCACTCTTTGGAGTGATCTAACTGAAAAGGGAATATTTTGGATGGTGGCCTGAGGAACACCCTGGCTAACCCCATTTAACACTGAGCAATTCCTCCTAGCTAGTTGTGTCCAGGGTAACAGGTGTTTTTCAGGGCTGAGGTGCCGTTTGTGTGTACTGGTTCAATCCTTGTTTTATTATCAGAATGAACTTGTATTGCTACACCTGAGTGTGCCAAGCAGATCTGGGACCTTTCCTACTGTAACACTGGATATTACTCTGTTTTTTCTAGTGTGGTTGCTGAGAAATGGCCAATGAGAATCACAGAAGCCCTGCGGAGGAAGTGTCTCTCATGAGTCACTCACCTGGCACCTCCAACCAGAACCAGCCCAGCTCCCCCAAACCCATGCGCCTGGTACAGGACCTGCCAGGTACCGACCCTGCCTTCGGGAATTCTGCAGGGCCATGGCAGTAGGGAGGGGGTGAAGCGAGGCTGCCGAGGGAGGCTGGCAGTGATGTGTGTTTCAGAGTGTGCTGTGACAGTGCTGAGCACCTGCAGGGCAGGTCTGTCGTGCAGGATGCTCCTCTCCTGACTCTGGCTGTCCTCTCAGATGAGCTGGTGCAGGCTGGCTGGGAGAAGTGCTGGAGCAAGCGGGAGAACCGCCCGTACTACTTCAACCGCTTCACGAACCAGTCTCTGTGGGAAATGCCTGTGCTGGGACAGCACGATGTCATAGTAAGTGCTCGCTCACCTCGGGGGGGCTGTGCCAGGACTGGGGTGTTCATGGTCTGTGGACATCAGATTACCTGTGGGAGGGTCTTCAGCGCCTTCAAAATTCCTTGCTTGGTCCATTGTCTGCCACGAAGTGTTCCTCTGTCAGGTGTGTGTCAGGTTATGCTGTTCAAAGAACAGTCAGGATGGGGGATTTGTGATGAGTTTTTCTCATTAAAGTCTAAAAAGAGCATATAGACATCCAGAAGAGAATCTTTCAGCTTTGTGAAGGTGTGACTAGTGGTGTCCTTATTTCCATCCACATGGGAACAGTGCAGTGGGATGCTGCAGTGGCAGTGGGTGAGCTTGATGTGTGCTGTTGTTGTTTGGACTCTCATAGTCAGACCCTCTGGGACTGAACGCAGCTCCAATGCCACTGGAAGGTGGGGTGGCAGATGCTTCTGTGGAGAGCAAGCAGAGGAAGAGGAGGTTCTCAGAGGAGGTTCCACCAAGTGGCAACAGCGTGAAGAAGCCTAAGGTGGGTGTGGTGCTCTGAGACAAACCTGGGCAGCCTGAAATCAGGGGGGGCTGGAGACGTCACGGGGGTCTCCTGTGTGGTGTTCTGGTGTGGGACTCTTTGGTTCACTGGGCTGCTTCTCCTTTACCTGTCTCTCTGATGCAGTAATTAATCTTTCACACACACAGGCGGATGTCCCAGGGAACCCAGCTGCTCAGCCAGTCCCCAGCTCTCCCAGTATTCCAGGAACTTCTGTTTTGAAGGCATGGTGTGTTTCACCTGAAGACAAACAACAGGCAGCTCTTCTACGACCAACTGAGTGAGTTGTCTCCATTTGCCTTCTGTTCCTTTCTCAGTGAAGTTTTTGAGAAACACAGGTTTCCAGACATCTTTGAGAAACCTGGGGGATAAATCATTGCCAGGAGTCTTGATAGTTTGGTTTCCTGGCTGGTGAAACAGCCCAAGGAAACATCTTTAAAAGTAATACTTGATAATTAGCCAATGATCTGATTATCCTGATGACATTTGCTTCTGCCACAGAGTGTACTGGGACCTGGATATTCAGACAAATGCTGTGATTAAGCAGAGGGCACCATCAGAAGTGCTTTCTCCACACCCTGAGGTGGAGCTGCTCCGGTCCCAGCTCATTCTCAAGCTGCGGCAGCATTACCGTGAGCTCTGCCAGCAGCGAGAAGGTGAGTTTCTGTTGGGTTCCTTTGATTTCCTTCTCACTTCTGCAGTGCTATGGTGATCTGCCTTTTGTTTTATGCCTGTCTAGTCCCTGTGTTCTCCTTTTGTGATGGTTATACTCTGTGACATTGTTGGTTAATTGATTAGGCAGAACTTTGCGTGATGATCCTTATCAGAGCTGCTGGGCATTTCTGTATTTCATTGAATAGACCCTTCTTCTGTGCGTCTCCAGGGATTGACCCCCCGAGGGAGTCATTTAATCGCTGGATGTTGGAAAGGAAAGTGGTTGATAAAGGGACAGATCCTCTTTTACCGAGTGACTGCGAGCCAGTAGTGTCTCCTTCCATGTTCAGAGAGATCATGAATGACATTCCCATCAGGTACTGTTCACAGACAGAGCACCCTGTTGGGATGGTTTTGGGTCGGTCTGCTCTGGTGATTTACCTGCCACGGATTTGCTGCGTTGCTTCCCTTTGGCTAATGAAGTGGTTGGATGCTGGTGAGGGAAAGCTGGGGAACTGAACCTGGCTTCCATTCCTTCTTGAGACTCATGCATATGAATTTAACTTACCTCAGGTTATCCAGAATTAAGTTCCGGGAGGAAGCCAAGAGGCTGCTCTTCAAGTATGCTGAGGCTGCAAAACGACTGATTGAATCCAGGTGGGAGCTCTTCTCACAGTGCTGTCACGTTCAGAAAAGACAAAAGGACTATAGGGGCTTCTCATCCTGCCTTATCCAGCACTGGTGGTAATATTATTGAGGAAAAGCAAGTTTAGGAACATACAGAAGAAAAACGGTAGTGGTGGACCCATCTTTTTATAGTGACATTACTGTAAAATGTAATAATGGGGAGCTGAATGTGTGTGGAGACAATGAAGTACTGGGTGTGGAATGTCTTCTGTTATCCCTGAGATAAAATCAGAAGTGCTTGGCCACTCACTGCTGTTGCAGAGCAACAAGCTTAAGAGTGGCATTTTGTATACAGGATACAGTTTTTGTGACCAGTTCTGCCACAGGAGACAGAACTGAGGAAGATAATGGGGGAGAACCTTATGGGGGAAAGGAAAAGCTTGTAAACAGGGTAGTTTTCTCAGAGTCACAAGCCCCTAGCAGTACTTGAAAATTAGAGGCAATATCAAAATGGACCACTGCCATGACAATAAAGGCTTTGTGGGCGTCTCCTGTTGCAGAGAGGACAGCAGCCAGCTACACCAAGGTTTGGAGAGAGCATGACAGTATGCAATCATGCAAACATCTGGAAGGCCTTTCCTGAGAACTGGAGGGGAGTGACAGGGATGGGACTCAAGGAAGTGTCAGTGTCCACATTCCTCACTGACAGAAAACTTTGGAGGGGGGTGGAATACCATGCTGTGCTGCTGTGAGTTAAATTTTGCCTCTGTTTTTGCAGGAGTGCTTCCCCAGACAGCAGGAAGGTGGTGAAGTGGAATGTGGAGGACACCTTCAGCTGGCTGCGACGGGACCATTCTGCCTCCAAGGAGGACTACATGGTCAGTGTACCACTGATACGTGGCTGTGCACAGGGAGCTGGGGACGGGGCATGTGGGGACAGGTACGGGTCCTTCTGGAGATGGCTGCCATTGCCTCCCCTCACTGTGTGCCATGGAAGAACAGCCTGGAGACACTGAAGACCCCTGTAGAGCCAGCTGTGGCCATATGAGAGACTCTGCTTGTGTTTCCGCAGGACCGCCTGGAGCACTTGCGCAAACAGTGTGGGCCCCATGTGTCTGCTGCAGCCAAGGACTCTGTCGAAGGCATCTGCAGTAAAATTTACTACATATCCCTGGAATACGTCAAGCGCATCCGGGAGAAACATCTTGCCATACTCAAAGAGAACAATATCTCTGGTATGCAGTTTTGGAGAGCTGTAGAGCTACAGCACTGCACTTAAAGGCCCCATGGTCTGGCCTGTCCCTACTCAGAGAGTGCTACTTATTGTGAGGGCAGCTCTGTCTCCAAAAGTCAGAATGCCAGTGTTTCAAAGTAGGAAACAGCCAGTCCAGCACAGGCCTCAGCTTTCAGTCACAGTGTCTGTGCAGTGACAGACTGTCTTCCATCAGGTGCTGTGACCAGCTGTAACATCAGATACTATAAAATTTCGATTAGCCTGGATGAAGTAGCTTGTTAGGAGCAGGTCACACTGAACAGGGCATTCGTTCATTTCACTGGACCATGCGTTTTTGCTCTGCTGCTTGAATTCCTGGGGACAGCTGACACCCCCTTAGTAATGCTGAGTGTTCTCCCTTTATTCTCATTTGCCACATTTCTTGTGTTTTGAGCACCTTTTTGCTCCCCTTTGCTTCCTAACTTGTCATTGTGCACCCTTTCTTGGCAGAGTTCACGTTCCTTGATCTTTTCTCTGTTCTTTCTTCCGGTCACGTCTGTACATCTGCCTCTAGTCAGCTTTTCCTTCCTGCATGGGACCTGCTCCTTTCATTACCACTGTCTATAGTCCTTTTCCCTTTTGGGTCCTGGATCTCCTCCTTTCAGGTCCCAATGTCTGCCCTTTGTCATTGTTTTTGATGCTTGTGTTCCAACCCCACTAAGTCAGAGATTCCTTGCAGCTGATCTGTGAGCTCTCCCTAAAGCTGAGGTAATGGATAACCACAAGGTGCAGGGAGATTCATATGCCTTCTTCATTTGGCAGCCTGTGAATTGTTATTGTGCTTTGAATGAGTTTGGGGCAAACTGAAATAAGAAACAGTAGCAACAAAAAGAGTGCTTCCTGTGTTTGGAACAGCCTCAGGGCGCTGGGATGGCAGTGTGCTGTCTACAGTTCTGCTGGGTTAGAGGTGGAGAAATGCTTTCAAGTGGTCCTCTCTGTGCTCTGGCAATGGAAGATGGAATTAATTTGGAGAATCAGCTTTGAACCTAGGTAGCTGCCTACAGAATTTGTGAGGGACCACCATGGTGGTTTTTTGGGAGGATCACCCTACTCTTCAGCCCTGTTTGGTTTGCTGTGTTTTCTGAGGTGGACTGAAGATTGGTCCCGAATACCCGTGGCTTCTCACAGGCTGCCTTTCTGTTCATTCTCCATAGCTGAGGTGGAAGCTCCTGAGGTCCAGGACAGGCTGGTGTACTGCTACCCCGTGAGGCTGGCCATCCCCTCCCCGCCGCTCCCCAGCGTGGAGATGCACATGGAGAACAACGTGGCGTGTGTGCGCTACAAGGGGGAGATGGTCAAAGTCAGCCGCAACTACTTCAGCAAGCTGGTAAGGGCTGGGTGCTGACTGCTGCCCCTCGGGGCAGGGTTATCTCCTGGGCAGAGGGTGGCCAGCTGTCCCTGCAGGGCTGTCAGACACTGCCATGGCCATGAGGACAGCTCCTCTCACCTTAGCTGGGGTCAGGCTCTGCTGGGAGTATTTCCCAGGTGTCAGGTGTGGGCTCTGAGTAAGTGTTGTGCTGCCAGAACATTGTACTCAAACCAAGGCAACCCTTGCTGAGAGACACGTGCTGCTGTGGTGGTTCATTCATTTAATGTTAGTGACAAGCTGGTGGCTCACGCAGTGACAGCAGATGTGCTGACAGCTCCCTGCAGAGCCCACCTGCTCCTCAGCCTCCCTCTCCCTGTCGCAGTGTGCGTGTATCACCGTAGCTTGGCTGTTCCTAGTGTTCAGTGGCTGGGTTTTCTCTTCCAGTGGCTTCTCTATCGGTACAGCTGCATCGACGACTCAGGCTTTGAAAAGTTCCTGCCTAGGGTTTGGTGCCTTCTCCGTCGATATCAGGTACAGTCTCACCATAACTGTACACCAGAAAGCCTTGAAGCACTGGGAACTTGTCTTTGCTCTGGGAAAGGATCACAGCTTTGGGAGCTTGGAGCAACACAGGGTTTAAACTGGGTCTGTAGTGTGCTCATGCAATGCTGAGGACTGGAGAGCAGTTGTGGTCTTGACACGAGACTTTGGTGTGGGTAAAGATTTTTGAGGTGGAAGCCTTCAGTAGCTCTTTACTCTGAGGGGCAGCTGAAGGATCTCTTGGGTACAAGAGAAAACTGATGATTTTGTGGGGTCAAAGTTGGATAAAATCTCTAAAGACTATTCTTGGGTACATGCAGGGACCTACACAAATTTGAGAAAGGATAAGGGGGCCCTCCATACCTAGAGGAGTGGGTGCATGGACATGTGGCCCTGGGTCCGTGGTTAGTGAAGGGAGCAGCAGGGGCAGCGAGCAAGTGCAGGCACAGCTCACTAGGGTTTGCTCTCCTCAGATGATGTTCGGTGTGGGGCTGTATGAAGGGACTGGTCTGCAAGGGGCACTTCCTGTGCACATCTTTGAAGCCCTCCACAAGCTCTTTGGAGTGAGTTTTGAATGCTTTGCCTCGCCCCTGAATTGCTATTTTAAACAGTACTGTTCAGCCTTCTTGGACACAGACGGGTATTTCGGATCCAGGGGGTGAGTATTACGTTCCCTTGCTCTGTGTGGGTGTGGGTGTGTGCCCATGAGATGACTCAGCTGATGGGGATCTTTGCCTCTTTCTCCAGCCCATGCCTGGATTTCTTCCCTATAAGTGGGTCTTTTGAGGCAAATCCTCCGTTCTGTGAGGAGCTGATGGATGCCATGGTGTCTCACTTTGAGGTACGTCTGCTCACCAGTGGGGTTGTTTGGGATGGAGCTGTGCTGTCCATCCTCTGCTCCCTACCGCTCCTGCACCCTGAGGGCAGGGACAGACGACAGTGACAGCTGGCACTGCTCTTGAAGCAGAAGCATTTCCTTTCTGTAGGACTCATTAAACACGTCATTGCTCAGTCAGTGATGATATTGTTCCTTTTCTTCTTGCACTAGAAACTGCTGGAGAGCTCCAGCGAGCCGCTCTCCTTCATTGTCTTCATCCCTGAGTGGCGGGACCCCCCCACACCAGCCCTGACGCGCATGGAGCAGAGCAAGTTCAAGCGACACCAGCTCATCCTGCCGGCCTTCGATCACGAGTACCGCAGCGGGTCCCAGCACGTCTGCAAAAAGTAGGCTTTGTTCTCAAATCCTTCTGGGAACACGGCTCTGAGGCTGTGTGACAGAAATATCCTCTCCCGAGCTGAAATCAGTGGGAAGCAGGGAGCAGGCAAGGACAAGCGCAGCGCATCATCACTCTGGGTGTTTAGGATGGGCAGACAGCATGGTGAATTCAGCTTCTGTTTAATGACTGCTAACTTTAGCTTGTGAGAGGTGTATGCCTTGGGCACGAGTCCAGCTGGAACAGGTCACACCTGTGGCACTGATCTGTGCCTCTGCCAGCACTCAGGCCTGGTAGCTGCCTGTGCAGCAGCAGCTGGATATTCCTGGGGGAGCAGAGGCAGTGGGGGCTTGGTTCCCAGTGGGGCAGGCTGGCCTCTGCTCTGCTGCTGAGGCAACAAGTTTGAGCAACCACTTGTTTAAGCAACAGGTGCCTGAACACTGAAGTTCTTACCTACTTAGGACTGATGCCTCACTGTGCTGAGTCCCCTCTGCAGGGACAGCAAGGTTCCAGCACATGCATGTACTGGTAGGGGAGGGATGAGGCTCTGCAGCATGAGTGCTTCCTCCCTCTGGAAGCTCAGGAGCCTCTACTGTATTCAGAACTGCCTGAGGCTGCACTGTGCCTCCCTTCTCAGAATAATGAGAGAAAGGACTGGACAAATACTTGTCCTGGTGTAGGCAGGAAGAAGAGGAACAGGGGTCAAGGGCTTTGGGCGGGGCAGAGGGGAGGTGCTGATGCCTGTGCTCTTCCCTTGCAGGGAGGAGATGTACTACAAGGCTGTGCACAACACGGCCGTCCTCTTCCTGCAGAACAGCGCCGGCTTTGCCAAGTGGGAGCCCACGCCGGAGCGACTGCAGGAGCTCGTTGCAGCCTACAAGCATTCGGGCCGGACCCTCAGCTCCTCATCCTCCTCCTCCTCGTCCTCATCCTCCTCCTCCTCCTCCACAGCGGACAAAGAGCGGGAGCTGGGCCGAGAGCAGAGCAGCAGTCGAGAGACTAATCCCAACTAAGGCAGAGGTGCGAGGCAGCAGGGGAGGTGCCGGCGGCCCCGGGGGAGGCTGGCCGGGGCAGCAGAGACTGCTGGCTGCGCAGCACCGGCCCGGGACTCCTGCACAGCAGCTCCACGGCACCTGCTCTCCTCTGCGAACTGCACGCCAGCCCCCAGGAGCCGGGAGCGCCCGGCGGCCAGTGGGAGAGGAGGCTCAGCCGCAGCCCTCACCGGGGGTGAGGGAGCCCAGTGCNAGCTGGGACGCGCGAGAGCGGACGGACGGCGGAACGGATGGAGGGATGGATGGCAAGCGCGAGTGCTGGGCGCTGAGCGCCGCAGCCGGAGGGGCCCCGGCAGGAGAGGGACGGGCAGAGCCCGGGGGCTCCTGCGGCCGGACTGGCCCCAGCACGGCTCCGTGTCCATAGTGGAAATAGTTCTGTCTGTGGCACCCACGCTCCTCGTGGGGCTGCTCCCATCGCATCTGTGTTTCTTTCTCATGTGTGAGTCCCGTGTTCGCTGACATTGTGTCCCAGAGAGGGGAGGAGCAGAGGAGAGGAGTTTCTTTGGTGTGTAAAGATGTCTTTGCAGCTGTTTTGTAGTCATTGTGGTTTTTATGCAGAGCCTCCGGGCTTTATTTAACCTCCTTGGGTTTTGTTTTGTAAGGTTTAATTTAATACTGCTAACCATTTTATTACCTTTATCAAGAAGAGCAAAGTCTATTTTTGATTTCTGTTTCCTAGTTCTTAGGAACATTAAAACCAGCATACAGCTCTGCTTGTGTCCCTTACTTGCCTTCTTTGGTGTCTGGGGTGTGTGTGTGTCCCTGTCTGATCTGCCTGGGTGGAAGGCTGAAAAACAGTGGGGTTTGGTTCTTCAGAACTATCTGGCATCTGCCGTGTTCCAGGCAGCCCTGCCCTCCTGGTGAGTTGTTTCCTAATGACCAGCGTGAGCCCCTGAAGCAGCCTGGCTGCTGCACTGTTCCAGTGATGTTTTGGTGCTCTCCCATTGGAGAAGTGTCGGGAAGTGCACTGCCTTTGGACTTGGGGCAGGCAGCACAGCCAGCCTCCTGTGGGGTGCCACAGCACTGCTGGCGCTGGACCAGTGTCAGTGCCACACAAGTGACAGTGCCAGACTGAGGTGGGCAGGAATTGCCCAGCCCCAGATGCTGCCCACTCCCAGAGGCTTCACAGCTCCCCAGAGATCATTGATGTCCTTTAATTCAGCTGCAAAAAGTGGCAGTTTGCAAAGCCTTTTTTTTCCCCTTTAATCACTGTTTTTGAGCCAAGATCACCTGCTCCCAAGGCACAGGTGAGCAGAGCATGCTGATGGTGGGACTGTCCCTAACCCACTCCTTAGTCAGTGCACACTGAGCCTTTTGCCTGCTCCCTCAGGTGAGGGACAATTACCTGGATAAGTATCCAGTGGCTGTGGTCTCACAGGGAATGTGTGAAGTGACATCAGTGGCCAGAAGCCTGGTGGCAAGGGCAGCTTCTTGAGTCTTTTATCCTAACAGAGCAAGAGATTGTTCTTGGGGCACAGGCTGACACTGGGGACATTTCAAGGGCAGATAACCAGGATTAGGTCAAGCTGTGCAAGGCAGCTGTGGGAGAGTTGGGAGCAATGGGTGGTATGGGCAGGACTGGGGGAATGAGGCACACCAGGAGCTGGAGCCCTCGCATAAAAGCTCTGACAGGCTCTGCTAAACCTGGACGGTTTGGACTGAAAGGCCCTCAATACCACTGTCCCTGTAGTGGACAGTGCTGCCACTCTCCTGTCTGGAGGGAAGGAGGGGGTCCTGGAGTGCTTTTGCTCCCCGGGGGCTGCTGGAAATATCCTGTAAGGGCAGCAGCTGGGGTGGATTTGGCTGGGTTTGGGAGACACAACCTGCAGTGCGGGATGTGCCGGGGGCTTGGCTGTGCCCCGCCTGAACCTGTCAAGTGCTGTGTCCCCCCGAGTGACTCCCCGGGGGTGCTGATCCCCAAGCGCCGCTACCGCAGGCCCCAAGCCGGGAAGGAGCATCGTCAGGGCTGACCGTGAGCGGCGAGCCCTGGACTACAGAGAGCCGCACCGATCCCAACCAAACACCAAAACCGCACCGCCCCCTGCATCGACCCCTGTGCCTACCCCTCAGCAGCCGGCGGGGCCCGGTTCTGTAAGAGGGCGCTCCGCAGGGTTCCGGCACGGCCCGTCCGAGCTCCCCCTCCGTTCTCCGCGCCCCGTTACCGGGCCAACGCCGCGGCGCTGCCG
>WEIU01006213.1:362274-376637 GCA_013389925.1 Aegithalos caudatus | reverse complement strand
GGACCGAGAGCTGCTGGCCCCGGGAGCGGGGTGCGGGCTGGGGGGGACCCCCCGCCGCCGGCAGAGCCGGTGATCGGAGCCCCGGGGCCCCAGGGAGCACGCACGCACCGTGAGGGCCAAAAATGTGTCCGGGAGCTGCCCTTCCGCTGGTGCCGGCCCCTGGGAGCGATTTTTTTCCCCGCAAAGCAGGGGCCGGGATGACGGCGAGTCCCAGCGCCGGTGGCACCGGGCGGGGGTTGGAGTCGGGGCCCGGGAGAGGGCTGTCGCCACCATTCTGCTCTCACTGCCCCGCTCTCCCACCGAGCCCCGGGCTCTGACCGGCACGATGACCATGGGATGCAGCGGAGCTGGGACCCCACGCGTGGGAGGTGGCGGGCCCGGGGCCTTCCCCCAGCCCTGGCTGACAGCGGTGCCCCCTTTCTGCAGCCCGGGCAGCCCCCAGCAGCCCACCAGGAGCATGGCTCAGCCAGAGAGCAAACTGGTGTCCCCGCCGGTGGCACCCTCGTCCCCAGAGCTGGAGTGCCAGATCTGCTACAGCCGCTTCGACGCCCGTGCCCGCAGGCCCAAGCTGCTCCGCTGTGGCCATCGCCTCTGTGCCCGCTGCCTGCGCAGGATTGTTCCCCCGGGGGACACTTCAACCCCCCAGCTCCGTTGCCCCTTCTGCCGCCAGCACAGCCCAGTGCCGGGCGGGGACGTGCAGCAGCTGCAGGATGATGGTGAGGCACTGGCACTGCTGACAGGCCATGAACGGGCCAAGAAACGGGGTCCACCCCGATCTCCTGAGGTACTCCTTTGCCCCAGTGTGCTGGAGCCCACATCCAGCCCCGACTGCCTGGTTGTCACCATCCTGGAGGTGCCAGAGGATGTGGCCCCACCAGAGAGCCTGGGCAGGCTGGAGGTGGTGCGGCTGTACCGCCCCAGCAGCCTGGGTGCACTGCCCTGCCACGGCCCTGGGCAGAAGTGGCGCTCCTGGGGGTGGCAAGCCATCCCCCGCTTCATTCTGGGCTTCCTCTGCCTCCTCTACTTCAGTTCCCTGCCCTTCGGCATCTACCTCCTGCTCATCGAGCACCACAGCCTGGGCATCATCCTGGTCAGCCTTGTGCCCTCCACCCTCCTTCTCTGCATTGTCTACAGCCTCTGCCAGTGCCTGTGCCTGGAGGTTTTTGGGTTCCCCCACTCCTGATCCTGCACAGCCAACCCCTGTGCCTGAGCCAGGCAGGATTTGGGTTCCTTGGGGCATTGTCCCTTGGGTACACATGTCCTCTGACCCACAGCACGCTCTGCCTGGACCATGGGGAAAAGCTCAGTGCCTGGTGCCTTCCCTCGCAGAACAGCACTGTCTTTTCCTTGTGGGTGCTCGTACTGGCTGGAGTGACTGCAGGAGCTCGTTGCAGCCTACAAGCATTTGGGCCTGACCCTCAGCTCCTTGTCCTCCTCCACAGCAGACAAAGAGCAGGAGCCAGGACACTGATCCCAGCAGAGGAAGTGCTGAGCACCGCAGCCGGAGGGGCCCTGGCAGGAGAGGGACGGGCAGAGCCCGGGGGCTCCTGCGGCCGGACTGGCCCCAGCACGGCTCCGTGTCCATAGTGTAAATAGTTCTGTCTGTGGCACCCACGCTCCTCGTGGGGCTGCTCCCATCGCATCTGTGTTTCTTTCTCATGTGTGAGTCCCGTGTTCGCTGACATTGTGTCCCAGAGAGGGGAGAGGTGGAGGAGTTCCTTTGGTGTGTAAAGATGTCTTTGCAGCTGTTTTGTAGTCATTGTGGGTTTCTTTTTGCAGAGCCTCTGGTCTCTATTTAACCTCCTTGGGTTTTGTTTTGTAAGGTTTAATTTAATACTGCTAACCATTTTATTACCTTTATCAAGAAGAGCAAAGTCTATTTTTGATCTCTGCCTTAGACCTGCCCTGCTCCACAGGGACTGCTCACTGCAGCACTGGCAGTGAAGCTACCCACATCTCTGCTGGCACCCCTGCATCCCTTATATAGCAGACCACCAGCATCCCCCACCAGCATCCTCACCGCACACAGGCAACACCAGGAGACCCAAACCAGTCATATTTATTACTGTGTTGTGTCCCTCCCACCCATATCTCCCACTCTCCTTGGCCAGGCAGCTGCTGGGTCCCATGGCTGTCTCTCCTGCCATACCCTTGGGGACAGGACATGACTCTGCCAGCCCTATACCTTCTCCAGCACCACTGGCACCTCTGGGGGACACCCGTTCTTGATGGGGGGAGATTCCAGCATCTCTGCCACACTCCAGATCTTGGGTTTCTGGGGCTGCTTGTCCTGCCCAGGGCCTGTCCTCACCTCGGGGCTGCCCCCACACCCATCCTGCACGGGGCTGGCGCTGGGAATGGGGACGGCACCCGATGGGACCCCCTCGCCCTCGCTGTCCTCGCTGTCCGAGGTGCTGCGCATGGCCCAACTCGCCTTGTTCTCCTTCTTGAGGCGCCGGCGGGCATTGGCGAACCACGTGGAGACCTGGGTGAGGCTCATCCGGCTGACCACAGCCAGCATCACCTTCTCCCCCTTGCTGGGGTAGGGATTCCGGGGGTGTCGTGCCAGCCAAGCCTTCAGTGCCCCGGTGCTTTCTCGCGCTGCCGCCGCCTTCGCCCGCCCCGGCTCTGTGGGCAGCCCCAGCGGCAATTCATAGGGTGGGGACACCTGGAGGGGCAGAAGGGTGTCAGGGTGGGACAGGGGGGCACGATGGCCAGAGGAGAGGGGCTGTGTGTTAGGGCTTGGTCCTTTGTGTGTGGGAGAGGGCAGAGTTGTATCCTGCCCTTCGTTTTCCTCTCCCACGCGCATCCAAAGTGCCAAGTACAGGAGGTTATGTGTGTGGGGGCAGGGGAATGCCGGGGAGGGGCAGGGGCCTCAGGACAGCGGGTCTCCAGCCCCACACCCAATCACCCCACACCGTCCTATCCTGGTCCTGGAAAGCCCCACATCCCATTCCTCCCCCAGAGTTGCAGCACAGCACTTACCAGGGGCGTCATGAGGCTGACAGGGGATGGCAGGAAGCTGTACCCGGCCAAAACGGGACAGGGGCAGGAGTAGGGGCAGGGGCAGGGCAGTAGGGCTTGGGGTGGCCCCCGCAGGGTCCCCCAGGGCGCTCCGCAGCCCCCCAGCTCTTGTCCTGGGCTCCTCTCACCCCGAGGTGCTGCCATGCTGCAGGAGAGGAGCCGGGGAGCTACTCCCGGGTGTTTTATAGCTGCTGGGGTCCGCAGTGACTGACAGCTGATTAGGTGGTATTAACACCCACGAGAGCAGCAGCAGGATCTGGGGCACCTGACACCCCCCCTTCCCCAGCTACTGTTGGGCAGGGACTTGCAGGGACCATCCTCCTTGCCTGCCTGCCACCAGCCAGAGCCCTGGTCCCTCCCAGCCCCCCAACTCTGCATAGCCTATCAACCCCCAGGGATGGGGTACAATGGCATGTGGGGCTGGTACATGGGGCCCACTGTGAGCCCCACAGACACCAGCAGCCCCAAGCACACAGCCCAGCTGGGGCTTTACTGCAGTGTTGAGCTGTGTCCCATCCATGACCCCAGCCCTGACTTGGGGCTGTGGGTGGCTGAGCCCTCTATGCTGTGGAAGGGCAGGTTGGAGGGCCAGGGGCTGAAGGAAGAGCTACAGCCTGGTGGGAGGACAGCAACCTATGCTGCCCCATCCTGTTCCTCCTCTGGCTTGGCCAGGACCTCATCCAAGCCCCAGCACTGCCTTGCCTGCTGCTGGATTCCTGGCAGCAAAGTGGTGAAGGGGAAGGGTCCCTCAGCCCCATGGACAGTGGGGACCCCTGCAAGGCACTGGGGGGGTCCTATGGTTGGCACAGCAGGGGCAATGGGTGGGCAGGGCAGTGGTGGGCAGCTGTGTGAGGGGCCCCAAGAGCCTGCGACCCCCTGAGCCACCTGCTCCTGCCACCACGCCTCCCCACTAAGGCTGGGATTATCCCACAGGTTGTATCCGTCATTAAATGCCGACTAATAACGCTCTCAGGATATTAAATATGTAACAAACCCGCTTAGCGCTGGCCAGGACAGGAAGGCGAAGGTCACCGGTGCTAATGAGCCCGGCCACATCCCTGGATCCCTGCAGGCCCTGGTGACAGCAGAAGGTCCTAGGGCTGAGGTGCCAGTGCCCAGAGGTCCCAAGCCCGTGCATTACCCCATAGCCAGATGACGAGCAGCACCTGGAACTCCCAGCACAGAGCAGCCAGAGCTCTGGTCCCACCCATCCCACACTGGGCTGATCTTGTGCTCTCGGCAGCCACAGGTATGGAAGCCTGAAGCCAGAGGACACTGCTGCTGCTGGCTGGGACCAGCCCTGCCCTCAGCCCCGCAGTGGCCCCATAACCTTGTCCCCACGGGACTCGCCCTAATCAGCACCACGGATCTGCTTGATTAGATAATGGGGCTGTAATCTAGGAAAGCGCCTGCGGATTGTGCGCAGCACCCTGACCCTGCACAGCACAGCTGGAGAGGGAGGGCCACAGCCAGCCGCCGGCACAGAGGGCAGACACAGCTGGACACCGACCGAGCCGCAGCCGGGCAGGCACAGCCAGCACCAGCACGACCGCGCACAGGCAAGGCTGGTGTGAAGGCAGGGGGACAGCTGTGGCCACGACAGAGCTACAGCCCGGAGAGCCACATCAGCTGAAGCCACCTCAGGGGCCACCCACACCTCCCGGCCCTGCTGGTCAGGGGGGACGTCCCACAGAGGCCCCGCTGCCACTGCCGTACCCTGAGGAGGGCAGGGAGAGCCCGGCAGAGTTCACCCCACCCCCGTGAGGCTCAGGCTCTCTCTCACCGAGCCAGGGTGGTTCCCAGCCTTTTTCCCCCCGGTGGATAATCACTTTAATGCAGGAGCAGAGAACTAAAACTCTGCGATTAGCTGTTATAATCGCATGTAAATAGGCCCAGACAAGCCGCTCAGGAGGGCGGTGTGTGGCTCGGGACAGAGTTACACGGGATTTAGGCTGTTTACCACTCGATTAATTTCATGACTCCAGCCCCAAGCCCACCGCTGTCCCAGCTGCCCGGCTCGCTTCCCAGGAGTCAAGGTCACTCGGGCAGAAGGCAGCTGATAGCCCAGGGCGTCTGCCAGCAGCGACCAGCACAGCACTGCGCTCCTGGACTTCTGTGCCTCAGCCCCAGGGCCATGCTGAGGTTGGGCTGTCGTATCCCTGTCCCCTGGACCCCCAGGCAGGCACACACACGGACCTCCATCCCTTTTTATTCATAAGCATAGTCAAAGCTTGAGAATATCACAGCTGAACCCCTCCCACCAACCACCAATGGACTAACACGAGAGTCCCTCCCTCTTCAGAACAAAAATAGAGCATCTTCCGCCTCCTTCCCCTTAGGTTCCTCCAGTCCAGAGCCCTGCTGCTGCCTGCCTGCAGGCTGGAGATACCACAGGAGGGCTGGCTGCTGGCACACTAACCACTGGCCCCATGGCCGCAGGGAGCAGTGGCTGCACACACCTTGCCTCTGACACTGCACCACACAGTTGCGTCCAGCCCTACGGCTTCCCCAGAATCCTCACGATCCCGATCCACGGCTGCCCACGCAGTCCGCTCGGCAAAAGGGATTTCAGACCATCAAGTGCAACAGGCAAAGAGATCGTCCACACAAGGGCTGCCCCCGTGGCTGCCGAGCAGTCTCTGGGGGAGGTGCAGGACTCCCAGGGCACAGGGCTGAGCGGCGCCGTGTCCCTGGCTGCGTCCGTGCTGCCGCGGCTCGGGCGCGGCCTTGGCAGCCCCGGCACAATAAGGCAACTGCTGGCTGGGGTGGCGTGGGCCCGGCCCGGAGCTAGTCCGACAGCGTGATGACATCGTAGTGGATGCCCGGCTGCAGCTGCTGCATCTGCTCCGCTGCTGCCTCGGCGGTGAAGACGCCCTGAGCCTGCGCCATGGCTGCATCCGCCACTGCTGCAGGGCAAGAAAACAGTGCTGGCTCTGACCGAGGGCAGGGGGAGCCCGTGGCTGCTCAGGGCTCCCCTCCGTGTTCCTCACCTCTCCCCAGGCCACCCTGCCCATGTGGGGCACCAGCAGGGAGCCCAGCTCTGGTTAACCCTGCTCCAGAACTGACAGGCTGGGAACAGCAAATATCTGCCCTTGGACACCGTGGCTGGCAGCAAAACAGTGATTGAGCCTGATCCTCCCAGCCTTCCCTCCAAGCGACTTGCTGCCAACCCAACAACAGAACTGGCACCCCCAAACCCGGGCAGGACTGACCCTTCTGGCACAGGGCCCTGCTACTACCTGAGACAGCTGAGTGTGCTGCTGCTTCCAGCTGTGCCTGGGTGACGAGCTGCTGCTCAGGTGACACGGGCATGTACTGGATCTACAGACAGGAAAACAGGGAATCCCTGAGGGGAGGGGGTTCCTCCTGGAGCTGCTCCAGCCATGGTTGCTGAACTCAGCACCAGCCCATAAGCTCCCTCTATTTCACATACCCCTCTTCAGCTGCAGGCTCAGACCCACCCTCCAGCTCCTGCCACCAGGCCTGGCTCCTTACCTGTGACTCCGGGAGGAACTGGCCACCCTGCTCGTACTGGATGTGGGTGATCTGACCGTCCTGTACCTGGGGACAGAGAGGTGTCAGTAGGGTCTGTGGGTGTCCAGGTCCCCAACAATGCTGTGACCCAGTGTGGGCAAGAGGGAGCAGGAGGGGGCCCAGCCTCACAGATGACAGCCCTTGAGCCCCACCCACCATGTGATGGGAGCAGACAGTCTGAAGCTCACCTGGATGTGATGTCCTTCTGGGACAACAACATACTCTTGAGGAAGCAAGTGCGGGACGCCTTCCTGGGCAATAATGTACTGAACCTGCAAACATGGGAATTTTGACCCAGAAAAGTCATCACTACCCACCCCCCATCACAACATCAGGATCTGGTCTGTCTCCTTGCCTGTTTCCATCACCCCAGTGCCTTCAGCTCTCCCTATGGAGCCCTGCTCTCCCCACTGCTGCCAGCTCTTCCCACTGGACAGTCTCCCATCCGTGGGCCATGTCCCCTCACCTGGTTGTCAGCAGTCACTAAGTGCTGTACTGTCTGTCCATCAGCAGTTGTGATCTCCTGGATGTAGGCTGCCTCCTCCTGAAAGGTCACCAAGTGCCCAGTGTGGTCAGGGCCTACCCACAGCCCCCCAGGAGGCCCCCACTGTGAGAAGTGGCCACACAGGACATGAGTTGAGGCCAAGGGACCCAACTCACCTGGCTGGTGACACTCTGCTCCTGTGCAACGAGGATGTGCTCCTGCCCCAGAGCCTGCTGCAGCCGCTCAGGAGCCAGCACGGCCTGGCCAGCCTGCAGAGCTGCTGCAACAAAGAAAGAGAGCCAGTGGGAATGAGGCTGGGGACACTGTCAGGGCTGCCAATGGCCTTGCTCCCCAGTGGCCACTGCGTGACACCTGCCCCAGAGAAAAGCATAGGGCAGTCTCTGGGCTCTGCTCACACACGGTGAGAGCTAAACAACTATGGGAGAAAACACCCTCCACATCAGACCCTGAACTCTGCTTCCAGTGTGAGCTGCTCCCACATGCACTGATCTACCAGGACCTGACTGGAGGCAACACATGCCCTCATTTCATGCAGTTTCCTGTGCCCAGCCCCTTGGTCTCTGTCTCTACCAGCAATCCCAACCGCAGGACAATCCTCCTGACCCTTCAGCCCCACCTGACCCACAAGCTGGGTGCCACACAAGGCTCTGGATGTAGGACACCCACAGGTCAGCCCTGGCCTGGGGACATGTCTTACTGTGTAGGGTGGTCAGGGTGTCCTCATCGCTGTTCAGGATGATGGTCTGCTGGGCAGCAGCTGGCCCTGGCCTTTTGCCCTCTGAGCTGTGCAAACGCTGCATGTGGAACTTGAGGTGCCCATTACGGTTGAACCTATGGAGAAGCAGAGCAAGTGTGCCACAGGCAGCACAGGATCCTGTGCTCTGTGTAGGCCATGGGCCCCATAGGGACTGAACCCTTCAATGCAGAGGTTCCTTGGAGACAAAGTTGGGTCTACCTGCAACAGGAACTGTTCCCAAGGGCACTGTCCCCTCTAATGGGCTGATCCTGGGGAAGGCTTGGGGTAGAGACAGCTCTGCCAAGATTCTCTCTCTTCCTGAGCCTTGTAGAGCTCTGTGGGATCCCCCAAAGCAGGATTAGCCCAGCTCCATCACTCACCTCTGCCCACAGACCTGGCAGGCGAAGGGCTTCTCATTGGTGTGGGTCAGCATGTGCCTGCGCAGGTCCTTCTTGTTCTTGGAGGCAAAGCTGCAGTGGGGGCACTTGTGTGGCCGGAGGTTGGCATGTTGAACCATGTGGCTCTGGGGCAGGAGGACAAGTACCGGGTCAGGAATCTCCATTTCTCCAAACCCCTTGTTCCCAGGGCTGCTCTGTGCCAGCAAACTTACCCGGACCTCTGGCCAGAGTGTGGCAGTGAAGGGACAGTCAGGACATTTGAAGGTGCTGGGCCCAATGTGGGCTCTCTTGTGACTCTCCATCTCCGCTCTCCCTGTGAACATGGCTGTGCAAATCTTGCAAGAAAACTTTTTGGCCGTGGAAATCTTGCATGAGAGCTTCTTGGCTGTGGAAACCTTGCATGTGAACTTCTTGGCCATGCCTTGGAGTGCAGGCCATTTGATCTTTGGGAATGAGACTTCCTGCCCCTCGGATGCTGGGGATAAAGACGAGTCCTTCTGGAGCTGCCTGGTGACACACTGCACCAGGGGCCACTTGACGCCGGCGGGCTGTGCCTCCTGGCCCTCCGCAGGTGAGGAAAAGGCAGCGTCCCCGCTGAGGGGCTGAGAGAGAAACACCAGTCACATCTGCTCACACCGCTGCTCAGGATGGGGAGAAGGCTCAGATCCTTACCTCCATGGTCTGGAACTGGCTCCCTGGGACACCGGATGACATGATGTAGTGATTGCTATGGTCCTTCAGTGCCTCCTCTGTCACCACAGCTCCGCTCACCACAACTGTGTGGGAGGTCTCCACAGGACTCTCCTCCTCACTGCTGGAGAGCACAGGGTCAGGGAGGATCTGCCTCCTCTTCATCACTAAAGCCTCCTCACTGGAGGCCAGAAGTGCCTCCCCCTCCCACTCGTCCCATACAGCTGACCTGTACAGCGTGGCAGGAGCCTGGATCTCCTCGCTGATGGGTGTGACGATGCTGTACTCTGCTGTTCCACTGAAGGGGATGGTGATCTGCTGCAGCTCTGAGCCATTCAGGCTCGCTTCCCCGTAAGCCTCCTGCACAAGTGCCTGCCCAGACTCTGCCATGTGCAGCATCACCAACTTCTGCTGCTGATCCTTGGAGTCCACCTTTGCCTCCTCCTCCTGTGCCTGCAGCTCACAGGGGCCTGGTGTCTCTCCTGGGTCATCTGGCTTCACCACTGCCACCTGTGCAATACAACAGCTCAGCCAAGGGGGCAAGGCTCTGCAAGACACCCCTGCAGCAGAACAGGGCTGGAAGGTCTCACTGTGCCAGCCTGCAGCAGGCCTGCCTCCCCTTGACTCTGCTGACCTGCAGTGAGCCGGTGGCCAGCTCCCGCTGGGTGCTCATGTTCAGCAGGAGATCCAGGGCTGTCTGCGTGGCCAGCTCTGCTGATCCTGCCACATCTGGGGGGTCAGACAGGAAGGGTTAGGCAGGAGCTCACCTACCTCCTTCCCCATCCCACCCCCTTCCCGAGTGCTCACCTACCTTGTTCATAGATGATGGTGGCCCCTTCCAGGGAACCTTGCGAGAGAACAGAGGGCTCTGCACCTGCAACAGCCTGCACCGTGTGGCAGGTGATGGGGCCAAGGGGTGCCTGCATGAGAGAGCAAGCTGACAGCACAGTGGGCAGTGAGCACCGGGAGGAGCTGGGGCCAGGCATGGCACTCACCGGTGGGCTGGCCTCTGGCTCAGCTGGTGCCTGCACCTGGCTGTGCTGCTGCTTCAGCTCCTCGATCTGCTGCAGGGTGAAGAAGGGGCGGCGGCGGCAGGGCGGCTCCTCGGGGTGCCTCTGTGCCCACTCCTCGAAGGAGTCGGCGTGGCGGCACTGCACGTGCAGGCGCAGGTTCTTCTTGTGCTTGGTGGTGAAGTGACAGAACTCACAAGCAAACGGCTTCCCTCCTGCAGGGCCCGGGAGGGGAAGTCAGGCAGGAGCTCCCCAGGGGATGGCAGGGAGAGCAGGCAGACTCTGCTGTCTCTTGGGGAAGGGCTGTGAAGGGCATCAAACAGCTCCTCTCACCTGTGTGTTTGACTGCCATGTGCGAGACCAGGAAGTCCTCCCGGAAGGTGGAATACTTGCAGACGCTGCACTTGTAGGGCTTGTCATTCATGTGCGACAGCTGGTGGTTCAGCAGGACCTTCTTGTCCTCGCAGACATAGTCACAGAACTCACACTTGAACCTGCTGGGACAAAGCCACCTGTCACACCTGCTGAGGGGGAGCAGGACACAGGCTCTGCCCAGGCATGCCAGGCTCCTACCTGCGGTTGGCAATGGCCTGGATGTGTGTCAGCAGGTGCATCTTGAATGTGTAACGTTTCTTAAAGGACTTCCCACACTGTGGTGAAAAAAAGGGAAGCAGCACTCACCCCCTGCTCTGCCTCACCACTGCCAGCCCCTCCCCAGGCTGTGTCCCCCTCACCTTGTCACACATGTGTGGTTTCTCTGTACTGTGTGTCTTCATGTGCTGTGTAAGCCTCTTCTGCATGGGGTAGACACGGTTGCACACAGGGCACGGGAAGGAATTCAGCTTTGGTGGCTGGATAGAGAGCATAAAGATGAGCTCATCAGTTTCTTCACCCTCTCCCCACTGGAGAACCTGGGTTGCCTTTCCTCAAGAGATCCAGCAACAATGCCCTCAACTTGACACTGAGATTTTGCAGAAGATGCAGATGTGCCTCTTCCCGTATAACAATACTGAGATTCAAGTCAACGGAGTATTCAAACTCACCGGATCAGCTCTCTTCTTCCTGAAAAAGAAGCAAGAAAAGCCCCTTGTGTCAGCCACACTCCAAGCCCAAGCTGCCTTATACCTAGACAGCAAAATTCTCCATTTTGGAAAGGGTCAGGGGATGGGGCAGACATGGCCACCCTCCCAGGACAGGAAGAACAGGGTGAGTGCTGCTCAGTCCCCAGGATTGTGCTGCCCTCACCTGTCCCGGCTGTGCACTGTGGAGTGCCGAATGACATCCTTCTTGTACACGCTGGTGTAATTGCACTCCTCACACTTGTAGGGCTTGCTGCCCACATGGTTGAACATGTGCTCCTGTGAGAGGCAGACCAGGGCCATGAGACCTGGGGCTGCCAGGCAGCCTGTGGGTTTGAGGCAGGGCAGATGGAGCTCACCTTGAGGGAGGACCAGCGCCGGGAGCGGTAGCTGCACTGAAGACACTTGAAGAGCTGCGGGTCATTTGCCTCGTGTGAGTTGACGTGGAAGCGCAGGTCATCGTGTGTGAGGAACCGCGAGCCACAGATCCGACACAGATAGGGCCGCATCAGGGGCTTGGGGGACTTGTAGTAGTACCTGCAGAAAACAGCAACAGGGCTCAGAGCTGCAGTGGCAAACGGGCTGGACCGGCCCTGGGCACAGGCCAGAGGGCCCAGCACACCCCTCACCTGCGCCCCATGTACTTGCGGTATTTCTTGCCCAGGAAGCGGCGGGAGGGCCGCCCGCGCCGACGGGGAATGACGTCTGCATCTTCAGCACCGGTGTTGGAGGAAGGGTCCTTGTTCTCAGAGTCAGACTGGCTGATACCGGGCTCTGCCAGGTTCTCACTGGTCCCATTCTCCAGGCCGGACGAACTGGCTGCTTCCACGTTCTGCGGCTCCTGGCTTGGTGTGCTTTGGGAGGTCACCAAGGGCTCCACCTCCCCTCCTGTTCCACAGAACACAGCACAGCTCACATTCTCGCTGTGACTCCAGGAGCTTGTGCACCACTCCCTGCTCCACCCCCAAATGGGGCTGCTGCCTCCATCCTCCCTTACCTTCTGGCATGTCCTGAGACATATTCTCCAGACGAAGCAGCTTGCGGGGTCTCCCTGGGCGTCGGCGTGGCCTCTCCTCGCTGGATGTGGGGACAGCGCGGCCATACTTGGGAAGTCGCCCCCGGGGCTCATCCTCAGCTGGGTTGTAGTCACTGTCCTCTGCAGGCAAGTGCCCCAAAACATCAGAACCTGGGAAAAGACTAAGCTACGTAAGACATAGGGAGGGCGAGTCCTACCTTCAGGATCATCAATAGCACCAGCATCCATAATATCATCATCTTCTTCTTCTGGGGCCTCCTCATCCTCAGTCTTTGGAACAACTCCCACCTTTCGCGGTCGTCCTTTCTTCAGAGCCGGAGCTGAACCCACTACGACAGAGAAGTGGGCAAAAGCTCTTTACCAGACTTCCAGAACAGGCCCTTATGCTCCAGCTCCTCTCTCATTTCTTCCCAGGAGAGAGCAGAGCCTGTCTGCAGTGAGATGAATTTCCCTCAGCCCTTGGCACACACCTGGCTGGAAGTGACGCTCTTTCATGTGGTTAATCAGTGTTTTCTTAGAGACACTCTTGTACTGACACATCTTGCACTTGAACTGCTGCACCACGACCACTTCCATCATCTCTTCCAGGGTCTCCATGTCTGGTTGGTCCAGCTCCTCCTCACCATCTCTCTTTAGGGCTCGGTCTGGCTGTGCGGGCAGCGCCAGCACTTCCAACTGCCTGGATGGCTTTGAAGGGCCAGGCTGGTCAAGGCACGTGGAGGTAGGTCCATCAGCAACAGCTTCTATTGCCAAGCTATTGGCTAGAGCAGAAGTGGCCATCTGGGACACCATAGGGGCACCTGAAACCAAAACCCACTCAGCCAAGGGTAGACCCTCACCTGCATGCAAGGCTGCACCCGCAGAAGGGGCACAGGACTGAACACAAGCTCAGGAACAGGCTCCCCACAGGACTGTGGTACAAGCACCGTGGCTGACAGAGCTGGGACACACACTCTAGGCCACTCTCCAGTGCCACAAGGCTCAGAGGCAGAGCTGGCCACCATGGACAGCCCAGGGAGCTCCCTCACCATCATCAGGGCCTTGCAGAATGAGGTACTGCGTGGTCTCTGCCCTTCCATCCTCTGCGCTGGTGACGGCGATGCAGCCTGGCAGGGAGAGGAGAGCAGAGTGGTGACTGCCAGATCCAGAGGCTGTAGAGTCACCAGGGTTCCCTGGGGGTCTCCCAGTTCACACATAAGCCAGAAGGTGTGAGGAGGGTCTGGCTCTGGGGATGGAGCCTGCCCTGGGCTGAAGGAGCTACTGGTCAGAAGGAAGACTGTCCAGCAACACGAGCTCCTCACCAAACCCTCCAATCACAGCAGCAAGGCAAGGAGAGAAAATCCTGCTGACTAGTTAGACTTAATGATCTTAGAGGTTTCCTCCAGCCTTAATGATTCCATGTCCATATTTCCCCCACTTCCTGAGGTCTGTTGCAGTGGCAGTTCCCTCCCCAGCTCACCAAACCATCTCCACATGGGAGCACACACTCACTCTGGATGATATCAGGTCCTATTGTGGACTCGATGATTTTGTCAATGGCAGAACCCAGGTCTGAGGAAGTGGATGCAGCGGAGTCTGACACAACCGTGGCTCCGTCGGTGACAACACTGGAGTGGACCAGGACTTGTGGGGACTCTGACACCATGATGGACTGGCTCACAGTGGAGACACTGGAGACCAAGGTGGATTGGGCAACAGAGGATGAGTCTGGCAGGTAAATCCTTGGAATGGCATCTGTGCTGGAGCTGCTCTCTGACACCTCTTCCTGGCAGATAAAAAGAGTCCAGAAGAGCGCAGGTGAGACACCTTTGCCAGCTCAAGCCCTTGGGGCAGCCAGTTTATGCAAATGACCCAGTGTATTACTGCAAAATTTCCAGGAAAGGCACCAGAGCAAATCCTTTGGTGCTGACAAAAACGAGGACCTCCAGGGCTGCTCTTAGTACTAAGCGGAGTTCTGCTCCTCAGACTGACAAGCAGATGCTGGACCAGAGGTATAACATTATCTGCCAAGGCTGCAAAGCTCAGCCTGTCAGAAACATCTACAGAACCCCCTCGGAACCAGAACCACGGCTGTCCTCCCTATCGCCCCATCCTCCCCGCCAGCACCTACCAAGGAGCCCCCGCTGCTGTCAGAGCTCTCCCCCACGCAGGAGTCATCGGCCCGGGAAAGGAGCCCGGGCCCCGCGGCGGCATCGCTGCTGTCCGCCGACACGGCCTCCGAGCTCCCGACGCCCAGCCCGCTTTCGGTGGGCTCTTCCCGCTCCGCCTGCGCGGTCGCGTCGCTGCTGCTCTCCACCGCATTCTCCTCCATGCCCGCCCTGCCGGGGCCCGCTACGCTCGACCTGCGGGAG
>WEIU01006213.1:346676-361719 GCA_013389925.1 Aegithalos caudatus | reverse complement strand
GTGCCGGGAAGGCGGAAGTGGCGGCGGGCCTGGGCCGGGAGCGGGGCGTGGGCGGTCGGTGCGGTCTCACTGTTCTTTGCCCTCCCTCCGTTTTTCGGCCGGCCCGATCCGATCCAACCAACCGGACTCGACAGCGCGTTCCCCCAGCCGAGGTCCTTACCTCGGGTGAGCCGCGCAGCCCCGGCGCTCCAGCTCCCGTTCCATAACCCGCGGTGGGCGCCGAGACCGGAGTGTCTCCCATCCTGGGGCCGCCCATCCCCGCAGTGATCCTGGCCGAGCCGCGGGACCTCCGCCGTGCCCTTCCCTGCTAGGCCCGGGCCTTGTCGCGTTCAGCCCCGGCGGCTCAGCCTCAGGCTGCTGAGCACTTTCCCCCTCGGTCCCTGGCCGGGAATGGCACGCTACTGTCCGTTTGTTCCTTGATGCCAGATTTGCTTCTTGCGATGACAGCTCTGCATCTGAACAGCAGCCACCTTCCGCTGGGCTCTCGCTCAATAATTCTGCCCTCCGGGATGGTTTTCTCCCAGAGCAGATGGCGACGGGCACCCGATTTGGCTGTGCCCGTGCTTGGGGTGCGCAAGTCTGGGGGGGCTGCTCTGGCCTCTGGAGGCTCCCAGAGCACTGCCGGCAGTGGGGCATTGCTGGCATCTCCTGATGCCTCAGCATTGCCTGCCGGGATGCACTCGGACCTTGCTGCTGTCCCGACTCCCTGGAGCACTGCTGATCGCGGTGCTGTTCCAGATCCTCCAGCTGAGCTCAGCTGTGCATAGCCTGGGCTTGTCCTCTGCTCCACGGTGATGACTTTAACAAACCCTCAGGTGGCTCCTTGTTCTCCCCCTGATATTTTCTCATGTTGCAGTGTTCTATTGAGAACGGCTCTATCCCAGATTCTTTCTGGAAGAAAGGCAGCTCTATTGTGCCTGTGCTCATGTGGCTGGGCCATGATGGGCTGGGTCGGGTCCCTGTGGAAGAGACACACGGGGAGAGGGGGATCAAGGCTCTGCATCCCACCCTTTCTGGGGCCACTCAGACCAAGCCAGCCCGCAGTGCAGGTCGGGGCAGGCAGTGCCATCGTGTCACCGGCCAGGACGGCGGGTCCGGGCCGGTGCTGACATGGTGCCAGCTGCAGGAGGACAGACAGTGTCTCATCTGGCGCAGTGTGTGAGCATGGACGTAGCCTGCCAGAAATCCGAGCCGATGGGTGCTGGGCTGGATCAGTCCTCTGCAGCATTTGGCTCTGGTGCCTCTGTTCCTCTTCTCCTGTGCGAGTCAGGCGGTGCCTGGATCCAGCCCCCACACCCCGGGGCTCTTCCTTGGGGCTCTGCGGGTCCCTTGTGTCCTGCCCCAGGTGAGAGTTCCCGGAGGCACCGCGTGCCCGGCAGAGGCAGTAGAGGAGCTGCACCGCCAGCTGCTGCGTGTGCACCTTCCGGCTCTTTTTCAAGCTAATTAAATGCATCCTTGAAAGGTTTATGCCCTCATCCATCACGGGCAGACAGCAGCGGTGAGAGCCATCCCGGGGCTGGCTGCGTGAGCTGTGCTGCCGCAGCGCTGCTGCCAGTGCCTCAGGGCTGAGTCCCCACATGCGCCCGGCTGCTGCCGTCACTGTCATGTCAGAAACCCAGAAAGACCAAGGGCTTGAGCTTTTTTCTCCCGCTACTGCTTTTTAAAGCAGCCCTGCGTAACTGAGCGGGGGAAGTGGAGTTGGGGAGGATGGGAGGGAGGTGCTCCTATGCCTGATGTCCCCTGCATAGTTCTGTAGCTCACACCGGTAGAGCCCAGCACTGCCTTTGACCGGCTCTGTCTGGGTTTGGAATGCCCTTGTGCTCCCTGGTGGGGGAAGCTCCGTGTTTCTGTTGGGGAGGGGGAGTGGTGTCAGAGGAACCCCTGGCAAAAGCTGCCTGCCAGGTAGAGGAAGGTGGATAGATTTGTGTCAGACCAGCAGGTTTCCTCTTTTTGCCTTCAGTCAGCTGCTGTGTGAGACAAGTGAAGGATTTTCCCAACGGGTGATGGCTGCAGGGCAAAACAGACTGAGCTCCAGGGGCCTCAGGGGCTCATATGAACCCTCCTGGTGCTGGCTCGGCTGATGGAAAGTTGCGTCAAGCTTCCCTGTCACCCTGCAGAGGTGCCCCATGTCCTCTGTCTCGGTGAATTGTCCCGAGCAGAGCTTTGCTGTGATGGGTAACCTGCTATTTTTAAAAATGCTGCCTGCCCCCGAGCAGGGTGAGCGGGGGATTTCCAGGGCAGGCAGAGCACGGCTCCCGTCCTCAGTTCTGGAGGCACAGCTCCTTGCTGATAATTCTCTGCTGTTGTGCCTCCGAGCCTGAAATCACTTAAGAGCCAAAGAAAACACAAAGGAATATCAGCAAGAGGCTTAAAGAGAATCCAGAAACGTCTGCAACACATGTTGGATGTGTGTCCAAATACCTTAGCGGGGGGAGCAGCAGGTTAAAGGCCTTTTGGGAACGGGCTGAGGAGACAACGCAGCGCTTGTGCCTGGAGGACAAAGCTCAGGCTGGGGCGGAGTACGAAGCTGGTTTTATCAGGCTGCTTGATGGGCTGCACTGACAAGCTGTCCCATGCCCAGGGAGGTTTCCCAGGGAGATTTCTCTGTGCTCTTCAGCCTGGATGCAGCGCTGGGAAGGAGCTGCCATCAGACAAGTTGCAGTTCAGGCAGGGTGGGTGCACGATGATGGGTGACCCCAGCCGGGGTCCTGTTCCTGCTGGTGCCCTGTGGCCACGCCGGGCTGCCCCTCCCCGGTACAGTTTGCTGAGCTGCCGAGCGGGCTTGTCCCGCTCCCACAATGGCTCTTCCATGAGCTCATGGCCCCGGTCACTGTCCCAAAATAGGAGATGGTTGTGCTGAGTACGGTGCCCAAGGCAGAGCCTCAGCTTCCCCCCCTGCAACCCGAACCCCGGACTTCCACTGCCAGTGATTTTGTCATCCGCTCTGTTTGTTCCTCCTTGTTTTCTTTTTTCTTTTCAAAGAAAACATTGTTGCGATGTTTGTGTAGCTGCAGGGCACGAATCCACATCAAGGCTTGTATTTATATCCCACCTGGGAAGGGCAGTTGCATCAGCACATTTTGTAAAACGTTGAGCAAAGCAGCCCTTGCTGCAGGAAATGGTTTTTTCTTCACACCAGATTGCCTCACCGCTCTGTGCCTTCCCAGCAATGCTGGCTCCTGGAGAAGGCTCCTGGGGCACTCCTGGGGGATCACTCCATGCCAGGGTGGCCCTGAGAGCTGGGACAGCTTCCTGCTGTGCATAGCCTCGGCCCCTCTGCCTTGTGCCAGAGTGGTGCTTCTGGGGCAAGCAGCCTCCCCTGGTGCTGGCTGTTCCAGCTGGGATCCCCATTTCCCAGAGCACTGGCGTGAGTGGGAGTGCCATTGGATAATGTCTGTGTTCTGTGGCCACCAAAGGCGTGGCTGAACCCGTGCCCTCAGCCATAATGCCAGCCTTGGGCTCAGGCAGGGCACTCCTGGGACAGGCAGGAGCCACTTCCAGTGGAGGAGCCCATGGAAGTTGATGGTGAGACCACTCAAAACTCCCACAGTCCCCCTAGCAGGAGACAGCTCACTGGCCCTGGAGGTGCTGCTGGTGGCTGTGCCTTGGGCATGGAGGGGCTCTCCTGGTGTGTCCTGGTGCCTCTTGTGCCATCAGTGCCTGCCCTGACCCCCAGATGGAGCGATGGTGGCACTGAGCCATGCATTCCTTCTCTCATGTATCTTGTCCCACACCCAGGTCAGTGCCATGGCTGCCGTTCCTGAAAGTTTTTGGGCCTATCAACAGCTTTTCCAGGATGTGTTTGGAGCTGCTGGATGCAAACAGCTGGCTCCCTCACGCCTGCCAGAACTGCTGTTGCTACTGCTGAGTGTTTTTTTTCCCCTTCTGGAGGGATCCTGTGGCTTCCTTCCCAGACCCTGAGACCTTGGAGCCACGGTCCAAGGCCACCAGTTTCCACCCTCTCCCATGCTGCTGATTCATCACTGCTGGTTAGTTAAAAAACGGTAATCAGCAAATTACTGAAATATAAGTAAAATAAACAAGGTGGGCAGAGAGCTGTGTATGTAGCAGGGCCCCAAAGGCCTCGGGTGTGTGGTGTGCTGGGCTCTGTCCCCTGCACTCGTCCCCAGCACAGGGCCTGTGCCTGGATGAGCACTCCTGGAGCAGGGGGTCAGTACCTGGTGCTGCTGTGGGTTCCTGACCTTGGCAGTCCTGCATCCCTGCGCACACCTGGTCCTGTGAGGCTGCTCTGCTCAGTCCCCCTTGCTCCAGCCCCTCATTGGAGGAGGTCACTACACCCCAGGGCAGAGCAGGCAGGCTCTGGGGCTGTTCCCCACTCTGTGGGGCATGGCAGCTCCCACAGGTCTGCTGGCTCTTGCCTGGGTGCTTTCCAGCCCTTCTCCTCCCTGGACAGCATGGCAGCTCCGTCCATCCTGGTGTTCCTTCAGCCCAGGATGTGCCTTCCTCTGCTCACACGATGCCCGGTTTGGAAAGGTCTCAGGTCGTGTGGCCAGGGCAGCTCCCGGCAGACAGCCAGGCTGTGTGCCATTCCTGGGCTGCCTGGGCTTTGTCCATATGCCTGTGTTGACAACTGAGCTGCTCTGAGTTAATTTGGCAGCAAGCGCTGGAACAGTTGTCAAATGTTTTACTGAAATCTGAACGTGTTGCATCTACCGCCCTTCCTTCTGCTTTGCGCAGTTTACAATTAAATACCACCAGTTTTGCCCATATTCCACCTTCCACAAACCCCCGCTCCTTATTCCCAAGCCGCTCCATTGCTGACAGCCATGGATCCCTGGCAGCACATTGTCCCTTCACACACGCTCAGGTTCCCTGTCAGGTTCCTTGTCATTGTCACAACTGCTGCTCTTCCTGTTTTAGCAGGCAGCTGCTGTGCCCCTGTCACCGCCGGGAACAAAGCTCTGCCCACCCGTGCTGTGCCATGGTGCTGATGGTTCACTGCAGCAGCTGTGCCCCCCAGAGCTGGCAGACACCCAGCTCTGTCCTGCCCTGCTCCCCTCCCAGCTCCTACCTCACTCCTGTGGTGTGCAGGAGGTGCTTCCATAGAGCTGATCCAGCAGGTCACCCAAGAGGGGATGCTGAGGGGATGATGGCCATGAGGCTGCCCATGGATACCCCTTCCCAAAAGCTCCCCAGGTGACCTGGACCCTGTGCCCCTCTCACCTGCCTGAATACCCTGTGCTCTTGCTCCCAGGAGGTGGGAAAGTTTGGGAGAAGAAAGGTTGGTCAAAGCTGGAGGCAGAAGCTGAGGCAGGAGGAGGGTCAAGGGATGGAGTTTACAACAAGGAAGTCCTGAAGCTGAAGAGCCTTGTGATGTTAGGAGCAGGCTGCTGGTGACCTTGGTGTGAGGTGTTCCACAGTGCCTGCTGTCAGCCCCAGCACCTGGTGAACGGAGCTCTGGGTAGGATTCCTGCAGCATTCCAGTGGGACCCCAACAGATATGGGGAGTTCCCAGGATGGGCATGGAGGGGGGATGTCCCAGCCCAACACAGGGAGGTGACTGTGCCGCCCACCTGGATACCGGGAGTCCGTGTGGCAGGCAGGGGATCCGTCATGTGTGGTTTGCAGCTGGGCTGGGCGGTGACACAGCAGCGCCGGTTTCAGTGCCTGCAGGGAGGAGTGATCCGCCCGGTGACAGCGGCCGCGTCATCCTCACCCAGACGAGGTGCAGGAGCAGCAGCATCGGTCTGGGGGCAGCTGGGCTGGGCAGCAGTGGGACTAAGGGGTAAGGGGCTGTGACAGACAGGACACTAGGCAAACAGGGGTGAAGGACAAGAAGGGGATGCTGAGAGGTGGGGAGTTCCCCAGGTGAGGCAGGGGGCAAACAAGGAGATGAGCAGGTGTATCCACAGAGCTTGGGGCAGGCGGGGAAGGGATGCAGGCCAGGGACTGCTGGTGCTGGAGAGCTGCTGGTCGGCGGCATGCAGGGTGGTTTGCCAGGAAGGGTCCTGGGCCCAGCTGGAGACTGCAGTCCCAGCCCACGCACGGCCCAGTGCCGGGACAGCAGATACGGGAATTGTGTGCAGGAATGTTGTTTCTGTCTGGAGCCCTTGAGGAGAAGTGGTGGGGCTCCAAGCCTCTGACGCAGAGCTGCTCCCTGTGCCCTGTCCTGCTCCCATGCCAAGTGTCCCTGGTGCTAGCCAGCACTGCCAGTGTTGGGGTGCCAGCTCTGCCCCCTGGGCATGGGGTGGTGCAGAGCCCATGGGACAGGAGCAGGGATGGGTTTGGGGCACTGTAGTGGGCAGTGGCTGCCTGGCTTAGCTAGAAGCACACAGTAATGCCCTGCCCACTGTTCAGAGTGTCTGGCTGTGCCATGGTGACCGTGGCACTGGCTCTCCCTGTGGCTTCTGCCAAGTCCAAGTGCTCCCTTCCCTCTGCACAGGTCGTATTCCCAGTGTGACCGGCACTTGCTCTCCCCAATCCAGTGGTGTCTCACCCGCACAAGATGCTGACTCTCTCCCACCCCACTTCCCCTTGCCACCACACTCCTGCTTGTGCTGGAAGGGCACCTGATGCCATCCACACGCCTGTGCCTGTCCTTTGCTTCTGTGTGTCCTTGTTCCCTGCCTGGGGTTCCTGGGTGTGAAGCAGTGACTGTGGCATCTGGGTGTTCCCTCACCCCTGGCTCTTCAGCTCCCCACCAGCTTTGTTGCCCTGGTGCATCCCATGTTTGTGCACCTCTCCCCAGGCTGTCTGGTGCCACACTCCCACCTTGGCTGGCCCCCACCCTGCTTGTCTCTATGGGGGGAATTGAACAGGGGGAATTCCAAGAGTCCTGTCTCCATAGAATCCCCCTCAAAAAAAAAGCACTTCTGACCCAGCCAGCGCCTCCCAGCAGGAGACCTGCAGCCTCACAGAGGTGCTGCTGTGTTCTGTCAGTCTCTGTCCTGGGCAGGGATCCTGGCAGGCACCAGCCCCGTTTGAGGTCCTGGACCAGTTTCCCACAGAGGGTCTGCATGAGGGTGGCCGTGAGTAAGGGAGTGTGAGGGGCTGCGGTGGCTGTTCCTTCCCCTTTCGGCAGCGACGGTGGTGACCGGCAACCTCGTGGCTCGGCCAGTGTCTGGGATGGAGGATGTCTGCCTGGGTTTTTCCATCTCACTCCTTTCAGGGGCTCTGGGAGTGAAAAAAGCCATGGGCAGCCTGGGCTGGGCACAGCTCCTGGGGTCTCTGCCATCCACAGCCCTCTCCTGCCTGTGGCACTGCCCCATCACCACTGGCCTCCTCTCTTTCCCACCAGCCACAGTGGCTGCCCCAAGCCTCCCTCCACACAAGCACTTTCTGAGGAACCTGTGCCTTGACCCAGCTCCCATTAACAAGCTGATTGAGGCTGTCTTGCACGGAGTTCATGCAAGCAGTGCCGAGCCCAACCCACAGAATTCCCTGCCTGGCACAGAGGCTGCCAGCACTACCAGACATGGGGGTTTCCCTGCTGCCCTGGCTCTGCTCCCTGACGAGCCTCCAGAGAGTCACCAGAAATTCCCCCGGGATGGTTCCAGGAGGAAGCTGGTGAGCGGGGCCATGAGTCAGTGGGAGCGGCCAGGACGGGGGCAGAGCTGTGGCCAGCAACCCCCCACTGGAGCTCCCACTGCCCAACAAGAGGGCTTGCTGGGGCTGGTGCACAGCGTGTGGGGCATTGGCCCTCATCTCCTTCTGCCATCACTTGCTCCAAGTCCCCACTCCCCTCCTAGTCCCATTTCTGTCAGTGTTACTCTGTGCTGCTGGGCTGTAGCTCTGCCCTCAGGGTGCCACAGGCAGCATGATGCCATGGTGCGCCCTGGCAGAGTGCCCAGGTTGTTGGAGCTGCAGCTTCTGCATGTGGTAGAAACAAGGGATGGGAATAACATGGGAAAAGCCAAGGGATCTGCCACAGTGCCAGGGAGACCAGAGCCGGATCTGACTTTCTGACTATATCCCAGAGCTGGAGTCAGAAGTCTTCTTGTCGGGGCTGCCCTGCAGGTTCATCCTCCCAGGGGTTATTTAGTGCCCAGCTCCCTCAACAGCTCCATGCCATGGGTTGTGGTCCTGGCAGGCTGGAGAGTGGAGGATGTGGAGCAGTGCCTGTTCCCCAAATACTTCAGGAGCCACCAGGGCTCTCAGGGCACCTTGGCAGAGGCCCTCCTCACCTCAGCTGTCGGCCAGGCAGGGAGCACAGAGAACCACTGCCTCCTGCCTGGAGATGAGCTGGGCCATCACAGGGGCAGGGGGGCAGGCTGGACCCTGTGGGAGGGGGCTGTAGGGCTGACCTGGCTGTAGGGTCCATGGGCTATGTCCCACTATGAGGGAATGCTTGCTGGATGTGTTTGTCACACCGGGTGCAGGATGGTGGCTGCTTGTGAAGCAATTTCCTGTACCAGCGAATGGGGGCTGCTCTTGCAGGGTTGTGGTGGGGGAGTGAGGCAACCCCCTGATTTCTCACCATTGCTTCCTCCCAGCTTAGCCCACACTGCTAATGAGTTTCCTGTGCCCAGCCAGCCGTGACCCTGGGATGCATCCCACCAGCACAGGGCACCTGGCAGGTGATGCTGCCCCAGGGATGAGCCCTCCCTTGGGCATGGGGGTTCCTCTTCAAGGGTACAGGGAGCACAGACCTGACCTCTCACTGTCCCCAGCTGTGCTGGGTGCCAGCATAACCTGCTTGTCCTTTGGCTGGGCCAGGAGCTGCTGGCTTGGCTCAGCCAGAGCTGGGGGAATAGTGAGAGAGGGCAGCTGCTGAGCCACAGTCTGGCACTGTTGGGAGCTGGGAGGACAGGCACTAACAGCAATGGAGTGAAGAGGAGGATCCTCCTGATGAGCCAGGTGATGACCCCCTGGCCTCATGGGGTTTGTGAGGGCTGGGGCAGGGGATCTCCTCTGGGACCTGTCTCGGGCAGCCTCACCAGTCTTCCCTCCCCCTCCGCTGACGCTGCGCCTTCTTCTCTGCCATCTGTTTTCCCCTCGCTCCTCATCCCTGTTTGCTTTCCCCTTCACTGCTCTCATTCCCACAAGCGTCGGCACTTTGGGAGAAGCAGGAAAACACCATCCCATGGCAAGGTCTGTGCTGTGCTGGGTGGGAACCTGAGTCAGCAACACCCTGCATAGCAGGGCAGCAAGGATAGGGCACCCCTAATGTCCCAGAGCCCCAGGTGGAGCATTCCCGTGCCCAGAGCTGCTCCTGGGCAGGCACTGCCTCTGGTACCAGGAAGCTCTGCCATTCAGCTGCTGGCATTTGGGCTTAGAGGTGATGGGGCGAGGAGCCATGGGCATCTCCAATGCTGGAAACGCTCTGACCCACTGGGGTGATGCAATTGTGTTGGGGAGGGATGCAGACTCCGGGTGAGGATGCAAGTTCCCAAATCCCAGGCAGGCGGGTTCCAGGCGCTGGGGCTCAGGTGGGGGTTCCACTGCTATCTGCCCCCATGCCCACCCAGGCCCTTGGGGGTTCAGCACCATCAGCCCTTGGCCAGCCAAGCTCAGTGTCAGCCGGTGTGATGACACAGCTACAGGGTCCTGAGCACCTGGCTGGCCTGCAGTGGTGCCCTGCTATCCCCACAGCTGCCATGGTCTTGGGGCCAGCAGGGCAGTGCCTGTGCAGGGCAGCCCCAGGGTGGCCATTCAGTGCTGTGCCGTGGCCCGGTGGAGCTACCCAGGCACTCTCCCTCTTCCTGTCCTCGCGTGGCTGCGGAACGCGGTGTGTTTAGTAAACAAGGTGATGAAACAGTTAAGGCAGAGATGGAGTGTGCGTTTCGTCACCGTGGGAAGGGAGAAGGGAGCGTGAGTCGGCGCTGAGGGGTCTGAGGGTGACTCACTGCCCTCCCACCCCATAAATAGGAGCGGGTAGCCCGGCGGCACCCAGAGCAGACAGCGGGGACCAGCACAGCCACATCCCTCCTGTCACCGCCGAACCATGGCACTCCTCCTGGCCCCGCTTGTCGTCGGGCTGCTGGCCGCCTCCTGCTGTGCCGCCCCTCTCCAGGGCAAGCCGCAGGCGCTTGTCACCTTCCCGGGGGACCTGATCAGCACCCTGCCGGATCTACAGCTGGCAGAGGTGAGGGGAGCATGGCCCCGTGGTGCCCTCCTGGCACCCAGGTCCCCAAGGGGCACCCAGGCTGACAGCGAGGGGCTGCAGGCACGGCTTGAGAGCTGTCAGTGTCCTTGAGCTCAGGGAGGCACCCAGGCTGGGAGGGGTGCCCGGGGCTGCTGGAGCCCCCTCCTGCCTCACTCACCCCTCTGGGTGCCTTTCCTCCACAGCGCTACCTGCAGAGGTTCGGCTACACCACGGAGGCAGAGGCTAAGATTGGAGGCAGGCACGTGTCCCTGGGCAAGGCACTGCTCAAGATGCAGAAGCAGCTGGGCCTGGAGGAGACGGGAGAGCTGGATGCTGCCACATTGGAGGCCATGCGAGCCCCCCGCTGCGGCGTCCCTGATGTGGGAACCTTCCTTACCTTTGAGGGGGACCTCAAGTGGGACCACATGGACCTGACTTACCGGTGAGTCTGCTCTGGAGATGAACCCTTGTCTCCCCAGGGTGATGGTCCTGGGAGAATGGAGAGTCTGAGGGACCAGGAGGCTGGCAGTCTCTGCTCAGCCCTTGTTTGGGCTTGGTGCTGCCTGTACAGCTGGGTCCCAGTGCTGCCAGGGCCAAGCCAGGATGCATCTGCTCCCCGGTGCTCAGGCATCCTAGCTCTGGACAAGGTCAAGGCCCAGACTACTATCACCTCTGGGGGTGGGGGTCTGTTCCTTCCCAGAACAGGGTCACTCCTGCATGAGGGGGAACCTGGCAGCACTGACCCTCTGCCTCCCTGGCAGGGTGATAAACTATTCCCCTGACCTGGACCGTGCTGTGATCGACGATGCCTTCAGACGGGCGTTCCAAGTGTGGAGCGATGTGACCCCTCTCACCTTCACCCAGATATACAGCGGCGAGGCAGACATCATGATCATGTTTGGCAGCAAAGGTGATGTCCTCTGGGCAGGCAGGGAGTGAGGAGGGGCCTGGCAGGGGCCTCCCACCCTGCCTGTGGGATCCTCACCCCAAGTCTCCTTGGGCTGTGCCCAGAGTCCCCCTGCATCCACACGTGCAGGAGGTCTGCAGGGCTTGGATATCTGTGTGCATGCTGGGAATGTGAGGGCTCCTGTGGCAGGTCCAGCTGAGGGTGCTTTTCCCTGCAGAGCATGGGGATGGGTACCCCTTCGATGGCAAGGATGGGCTCCTGGCCCACGCCTTTCCTCCAGGCCAGGGCATCCAGGGTGATGCCCACTTTGACGACGATGAGTTCTGGACACTGGGAACTGGCTTAGGTAAGGGCAGGGTGCGGTGGATTGGGGGGGTCTGATGGTGCCAACCCCAGGAGCAGCACTGAGCCGCCCCTCTCTGAGCAGTGGTGAAGACCCGCCACGGGAATGCCAATGGAGCCGAATGCCACTTCCCCTTCATCTTCGAGGGCCGCTCCTACTCCCAGTGCACCACGGAGGGCCGCAAGGATGGGCTGCCCTGGTGTGCCACCACCTCCAGCTATGACCGGGACAAGAAATACGGCTTCTGCCCCAGCGAGCGTGAGTATTGGCAACCATAACCCCTGCCCAGCCTCGCAGTGCCTGGGGCCATTCTCACTCTCCCTCACCCCACAGTCCTCTATACCAATGGTGGCAACAGCGATGGAGCCCCCTGTGTCTTCCCTTTCGTCTTCGATGGCACCTCCTACGACACCTGTACCACAGATGGGCGCTCCGATGGCTACCGCTGGTGTGCCACCACCTCCAGCTTCGACCAGGACAAGAAATACGGCTTCTGCCCTAACCGAGGTGCCAGCAGGCAGGGGGGCATGCAGGGGAGGGGGCACACAGGGTGGGCACATGAGGGATCTCAGCATTGTCCTGGGTTCTGGCCGGTGCAGTGTCAGGGTCAGCCTCACTGACACTTTGCTGCAGACACGGCGGTGATTGGCGGCAACTCCCAGGGGGATCCGTGCGTCTTTCCCTTCACCTTCCTGGGGCAGTCCTACAGCTCCTGCACCAGCCAGGGCCGGCAGGACGGCAAGCTCTGGTGTGCCACCACCAGCAACTATGACACCGACAAGAAGTGGGGCTTCTGCCCTGACAGAGGTACTAGCCCCTCTGCCTGTGCTCCGCTTTGTGCCTCCCAGACCCATGCCATATTGTCACACTTCTTGCAGGGACCACAATCTGTAGATGGTGTGTCCTGCTCTGTTGTGGCTCACCAGGCACTTAGGCCAGTGCTTTCCCCCAGGTTACAGCATCTTCCTGGTGGCTGCCCATGAGTTTGGACACTCACTGGGGCTGGACCACTCGAGTGTGCGTGAGGCCCTGATGTACCCTATGTACAGTTACATCCAGGACTTCCAGCTGCACCCCGATGATGTCCAGGGCATCCAGTACCTCTACGGTGAGCAGCTGCACTGCAGCTGGGTGCATTGGGTGTCCTGCAGCATCAAGCTGGTTCCAGCCTCATGCCCTCCCCTGTATTCACTCAGGTCGTGGCTCTGGCCCTAAGCCCACTGCACCTGCACCTGCTCCCACGGAGGAGCCCCAGCCCCTGCCCACGGAGGAGCCTCAGCCTGTGCCCACAGAGGAGCCCCAGCCCACAGAGGAGCCCCAGCCCCTGCCCACAGAGGAGCCCCAGCCCCTGCCCACAGAGGAGACCCAGCCCATGCCCACAGAGGCTGGCAGCACCTCCACCACTGAGGAGGAGGAGGAGGAGACGCCAGAGCCCACAGTTGGACCCATTCCTGTGGACCCCAGCCGGGATGCCTGCATGGAGAAGAACTTTGATGCTATCACAGAGATCAATGGGGAGCTGTACTTCTTCAAGGATGGGTGAGTGACAGCATCTGGCACCTGCTGCTCTGATGAGGTGGGATGTGGGGGAACACAGGGATGTGGGGGACATGGACTGTGGCAGATTGAGGTGATCAGGACAGCTCATCTTCCCCACCAGGAAATACTGGACCTACTCATCCTTTTGGAAATCGGGCATCCAGGGTGCCTTCTCTGTTGCTGATACCTGGCCTGGCCTCCCAGACACCATCGATGCTGTTTTCCAGGATTTACTCACCAAGAGGGTCTTCTTCTTTGCTGGTGAGCTCTGTCCCCACTGCCCTCGACGCAGTGCCACTGGCAGTGGGAGGAGCCTGGTGAAGCCTGGGAGCTCTCAGGGTTATCTGACACCCCCACTATCTCCCACTGCAGGTCGGCAGTTCTGGGTGTTTTCTGGGAAGAGTGTGCTGGGCCCCCGGGGGATCGAGAAGTTGGGTATAGGGAAGGAAGCCGGCCGCCTCTCGGGGGCCCTGCAGCGGGGCCGCGGCAAAGTGCTGCTCTTCAGTGGGGAGAGCTACTGGAGGTGAGCAGGACTGGAGAGCAGCAGCGCCTGTCTGAGCAAGGACTGCAGGGGGGTGGTGGTTCCCAGCAGCCCTGAGCACGGCTCTGCTCTCCCACAGGCTGGATGTGAAGGTTCAGAGGGTGGACAAGGGCTACCCTCGTGCCACCGATGACATCTTCACCGGCGTCCCCCTTGATGCACGCAATGTGTTCCTCTACCAAGGTGAGTGGAACTGGGCAGGTGGGTGCTGCGTGTTCAGGCCCAGGCTACCTGAGCCTCTCATGGCATTGCTCTGGTTCCTGGCTCTGGATGCTCGGGTGTGTGGGGAATGGCCCTGGGACAGGGCATGCCATCAGCCCCTGTGGGTCCTTGTGGTGGAGCTGGCAGGGTGCCAGCAAGGTGCAGGGTGCCATGTGCCTGTGCTGCTTGGGCAGCCACTGGGATGGGTCTTTGTATGGCCAAACTCCTGCTGCCCCTCCATTCCCTCCAACCCCTCCTTGCCCAGGCAAGTACCACTTCTGCCGGGGCAGCTTCTACTGGAGGATGACACCTCGCTACCAGGTGGACCGGGTGGGCTACGTCAAATATGACATCCTGCAGTGTCCCCAGCACTGAAGGCCTGACCAGCCACCAGCTCTGCCCACTGCTCCCAACCTGTGGGCTCCTGTCTCACAGGCTGATCCCTGGGAGCCTTGTGGCTGTGGGTAGCCCCAGATGAGGTCACCACCTTCTTGGAAGAAAGGGGCAGGGGATCCTGGGGTCACCCCCTGGGAGCTGCCCAGCTTGGGGAACCCCAGCTGGGGAGAAGGGCTCTTGCCACAGCTGGCATTGTGCCACCCTTGCCAGCGCCAGCTCCACTGCACAGAGGCGTTTGTGCAAACCGCACATGGATTCGAGACAAATTTGTCTTTTTCCTGAGCCAGAAATGCCAGGTCAGGCTGAGCCCCACTGGGAGCTGGCGCCTGGGGACACACCAGGGTGGGACACGGGGTTTTGCCTACTCCTGCCCACTGCCCACTCTGCCAACCATCCCCTCTGCCAATTGCCTGCCCATTTGTAATAAAGACAATTCTTTGGACACAGCCTGGAGTGCTCTGTCTGCTATTAGGGCCATGGTTTGGAGAACCTCCATGTACAGGGGCACCATCCTCCCCCAGTCCGGGGGGTGCCAGCACCAGTGGGCAAGGGTCACTGAGCCGGGGTGGCTGTCACCAAGCCCCCTTTGCTAGGGACTCTGGATCCCTCAGGGACACTGGGTGCAACGGGGAAGGATGTCCCTCGGTCCCAACATTGTCCACAGCAGACCGGCGCCAGGAGCGGCAGTCCCCGCCCCGACTCCCCCGACCTCCCGAGCCTTGGCTCCGCATAATCCCCGACCCACTGCCCTCTCCTGCGCTCCACCTTTGCCCCGAGATGAGGAGAGGGCGGTTGTGACCGGCACACAGCGTGTGACCGGACTCCCCACTGAAGCTGAGACCCCGCCGCGGGCTGGCCCCCGTCTGTCTTTGCGCGCAGAGCTCGGCGGCGGGGCCAGGACCGGGATCGTGCCCGAGGGTGCCCGGCTCCGCGGCAGGGTGGGGCAGCCGCAGCTCCGGGGCTGTAATTAGCTGTAATTAGCGGCCGCGGCTCCGGACAGGGCGGGTGCAGAACGCGGCCCCCGTTGGGGCACTGTCCCAGCACCCCCAGTTCGGCGGCGGCTGTGGGACC
>WEIU01006213.1:328387-339485 GCA_013389925.1 Aegithalos caudatus | reverse complement strand
CGCAGCCCCGGAGCAGGGCCGCTGTCCGACGCGGGCGAGGGGCCGCTCGGCCCCCCAGCAGCCCCGTCACTGCTGGCGCTTTGGCCTCAGCCCCTCCCGGCACCCGGCACTGCCGAGCTGTGTGAGGGTCCCCGTTCCTCCCGGGGCCACGTCCAGCACCAGGCAGCCAGGCAGCACAGGCCCCGTGCTTGCGGGTGTTCCTGCGGGGCACAGGGATGGGCTGCAGCCAGGGGGATGCAGTGTGTGCCCAGAAGGATTTGCACTGCCTCTCTGACCCTCCCAGACCCCGCCAAGTCTCCTCCCCAGGCCCCCTCGTGGGGTCTGCCAAAGCCCCAGCCGGGAGCACATGCCTGGCTCTGGCAGTGGCTGTGGGGGTCCCGGCTGCCCACAGTGGTGCTCTGGGCACAGCCACAGACAAGCTCTGTGTATTCCTCTGCTCTGCCGACCCCAGTCTGTTTATTGGCTTGTTTATTTGCAGCTCTGCTCAAGGTCAGGGCTGGCAGGAGACTTTTGGGGGCACCTTGCTGGGCCGGGGTTGTCGCACTGGCCCCCGGCTGTGCCCTTCTCTGGGAACTAGCCCTCCCCTTGCCCTCTGCAGCACCGGGATCTCTCCCACTCACCGATTTCCATCGTGGCAGTGCCAGTGGCATGGCAGCAGGCGGTTCTGCCGTGCTGGGGTCTGGCAGGAGGGCTGGACACAGTACCACTACAGATGGACTAGGCAGACTGTCCCTGGAGCTGAGCCTGGTGAGATGGTGCCCTGTGGGACAGCTGGGTGAGGGGCTGGAGGAAGCAGGAGCCTGGTGGGCTTGGGGCAGCAGGGATTGTCTGTAAGAAGGGGCTCAGCAGAGCTCCCCACACCTGTGACAAGGGTGGTTGTGCTGAGGGGGCTGGGTTGTCCCCCCCATGCCAGGGGTCAGCTGAACACCCATCATGAGGTCTGTCTGCAGGGTCCATGGAAAACCCATCGGGTGGAAAAGCTGTTGCTTTGCCAGTGGGCCCCCTCCACATGTCTTGGCTGCTCCAGTGCTGGCTGTCCAGCAACTTGCCAAGCCCAGCACGACCACTGAAGCCCTGGGTGCCACTTAGGCCTTATTTGTCAGAAAGGTCAGCAGTGTCCCCACTCAGGCTGTGCTCTGGACAGCACGCACAAGCCGCATGACAAGGGCTGGAAGGGCTCCAGCCCCAGCAACCCAACAAGGGCTGGACCAGTGCAGACCCTCTGGGGAGGTGGTGGGAGCGGGGAGCAGGCAGGGCTCCTGCAGTGTCCAGGCTGGCACCTTGCTCTCCTCTGGCTGGGGTGTTGGGATGTCAGCCGCAGCCCCACTGCAGGGTGCCATGCTGACACCCAGCCCAGGAGCACTGGGATGCCTGGGGAGCCCAGATCCAGGACCAGGAGCTTTGTTGGAACTTGTGTCCACGGCCATTTCCAAGGCAGGGCTTGGACTGTCGGAGAATCTGGGAAGCTGTTTAAATGCAGCCAGCCAAAACGCCTGTGCTGGAAATCCTGCGCTGCAGGGCCGGCTGATCAAAGGGAGGATAATCCCGGTTTAGGAAGGAAGAGGATAGGTCTGAAGTAGCAGTTGGTCCAATTTGGGTCAGGCAGTGAAGGAATCCAGCCCAAAAGGCCACTGGGTGTGCTTGCTGGCTGGAGGGGGAAAGCACAGCCCTGGGATGGGGGGAGCATCCTCCTCCACCATCCCACCCCTGACCCCCACCCCAGCTCCTCTGCCACGCTGCAGCTGGAGCTGACTCTGCTGTGACACTGCCAGCACGAGCCAGCACTGCTCTGATCATCTGGTCTCTGCTTCAGCGGGGCTGCAAGGGCTGTGTGGCCTCTCAAGGGCCGCCCTCCCCAGGGCAGCTGTCGGACACTCCTGTGCAGGGTAGAAGGAAACCGGGTGGGCACAGAGATGCCACTGCCGTAAGAATACCTTGGGCTCCCCCATCTGCCTTAGGTGCCCCAGGCCAACAGCCCAGGGCCAGGCAGTGTGTGTACAGCCAAGTCCCCTTGATAGCCGGAGGTGACAGAATAGCGGCATGGCCTCCCTGGCCAGCAGCTCCTGCAAAACGGCAGCAGCTGGGGACATCAGCCAGGGCCACGTGCTCGTCCATGTGCTCGCTGGCCTGCTGGGGTCACCCTGGGGTGCCCCTTGCTGCAGGCAGAGCCTCGGGAGTCCGGATGTCCTGTGGCAAAAGTCAAGGTGTCCTGTGTACCTCCAGGGGAGCCCCAGGGCATCCCTAGTGCCATGAGCAGCCATCGCACTGCTGCTGCCCCTGGGGCTGAGGGGACCGGAGTGGGGGTGACACAGGGAATTCCGGAGCTGTCAGCAGCCCTGTGCAGGAGCACAGACGGAGGCTCGGAGGGCTGTGAGGTCGAGGCTACCCCCGCCCGCCCCCCTCACCCACTGCACCTCCCGGGCGGTGCCGCAGCCCTAGTGCCCGATGTTCCTGGCTGGGGCTCACAGTGCTCTGGATGCCGCGGAGGGGACGGGCCGGCCGTGGTCGGGTAGCAACCTTGGCAGCAGCTCTGGTTAATTAGCCCGTGGGGGGTGGCTGCTGGGGCTACCCCAGCCAGTGCTCAGTGCCCTGCGCCGTGTAAAGCGATTAGGGAGGATTTGGGATAAGGGACATGACGCTTCCCAACCCAATTTAGGGCTAAGTAAAAAGCCATTAGAAGATCAAATTGTGGCTGGTGCTGCTGCCTGAGCTCTGCCTTGGGGGGCTCCGAGGTTGCTGTGACGGTCCTTTGACGCTGCCGCGTTTGCTCTGCGCTGCCCCGGGCAGGCAGGTTGGTGGAAGCCCCGCCGAGAGTGGGGCTGCTCGGTGCCCACGGCGGGGCTGCGGGTTCCTGCCAGCGATCCCGCCGCCAGCCCTTCCAGCCGCCGCAGCAAATTAAAAGGCCGATTCATGCTGAGTGATCCCTGGGGAGGGGGCCGGCTGAGCGCAGGGATCGAAGCCTGGCACGGCTCGGGTCGGCTTTGCTCACACAGTTTCTCCCGGCTCGGCTGCTGGCCTTGGGGCTGCTGGCCCCGTCCAGCGCTCCGGCCCTGGGCTGCTCTGTCCTGGCTGCGCCGGGGGAGCGGGGCAGGGGCAGCTCCGTGGGCGTTGGTGGGACTGGCAGTGTCCCACGTGTCCCCAGGGCCGGGAGGCAGCACCGCATTTGTGCCGGGCAGGGCTGGCCGTGGCAATGGCAGGTGAGGGAGGGGTGCATTGCTCCCGCCTGCCCTGCCTGCCCTGCCTGCCCCTGACTTCACACCACGGGTCTGAGGCAGCTACCGGGGAGAGGCTGCACCAGCCCCGCTGCGGCAAAATGGTCTCCGTCAGGAGCAGGAGCAGAAGCGGGAGCGCTTTGTCACCTGGGACCCTGCGCCCTGGTGCTTAACTCCTTCCAGTCTGTGGGGCTGGAGTGACGTGGGAGACTGAGAGTCTCCCTGAGCCGTGCTGCATCCTCACGCTCACCAGCCCGGGGCCTCTCCCGGTGCTGGTCCTCGCAGCAGCAGCATCAGGCCAGGGGCTCCTGCGCCACGGGCCAGCCCCAGCAGCCTGGGTGGTGTCAGCACGGGCCGTGCCCCGGCCTGAGCAGCGGTAGCCAGAGGCGGGGGTGGAGGGACTGCGAGCTGTGGGTGCTGTTGTAGTGCCATGGGTTGGAGCGTGGGCACCCCAGGGTGCTGCTGGCGCCTGTCGTGTGGAGCCGAGCGGGGCCAGTCCCGTGGGGTCGGGGTGGGCTGGGGCCGGGGGTCCGGCCGCACCATCCGTCAGGCGCCGGTGGGCCGGGGCGCGGGTGCCATGTGGGGCCAGCGTCCGGCTGCCTGCGCCGTTACATAAGAGCGGGAGCCGAGGCGGCCGTGGCTCGCCGTTGCCATGGAAACCTGCACGGTGATGTCGTCGGCTGGGTACCAGGCGGTGAGGCGAGGCCCCCGCGGGCTCCGTTCTCCCGGAGGGGTCCCAGAGCCTTGCCACGTTTCGAGCGCATCTCCCTGCAGAGCTGCCCGTGTCCCCCGGTGCCGCCCAGCCCCAAGGGTGAGCTCCAGCCCCTGCTCCTGCACCATTGTGTCACCACACTGGGGATGGCCACAGCATCACCCTGGAGGGTGTCCTGTCAGCGTGGGAGATGTGTCACATCAATGTGGTCCCCAGAGCTGGTGCAGGTGGGCAAGAGCTGTGGCGAGTGGGTGGTTGCCAGCCCACACCATTGCTGTTACCTAATGACAGCAGAGTTCACTGGGGCTTTAGACCAAACACAGAGCAAGGAGCTCATGAGGTTTGTGATGAGACCTGTTGTGGGAGATGCAGGGCAGGCACGTGCCAGTGGTGCAGCCTGGGGTTCTGGGTGTGTCCAAGGAGACTCTGGAGTGAAGCTTTTGGGACTGGTGGGCCAGGGTGTCCCAGTGCCACTGCCATGGCCATTCCTGCACAGGAGGAGCCTGCAGGCTGTGCCTTGGTGTTTCACTATGCCCTTAGGGACACTGCTGCCCTGCTGCCCTGTGCTGGAGGAGCCTAGGGATGGTGGGAGTTGGGGGCCAGCCTGCAGGTCGGTGTCACCTGTAGCACTTGAGGCTTCACCTCCTGGTCAAGCAGAAGCACCCTGTCTGCCAGGGAATTGCAGATGGTGAATCACCACTGCAAGCGGGCTTCCAGGATCCCAAATATGAGTCAACTGGCAGGAGAATGGCGGTCTTCAAAGGACCAGGATGCTCCAAATGGTCGCAGGGTCTGTCTTGTGGCTGCCACCATGAGTGGGTGACTACACTGCTAGGGCACCATCCCTCTGCCCCAGGGTACTCCACGCTGAAGGATGGTGGAGGGGGCAGTTCTGTCCCTGGCACCAAAGTGTGGGGATGGTCTGTGACCCTGCCCATGTGGGCAGCCTGCCCAGCAGTGCGGTGTGGCCAATGGCAGTGTGACTGCTCTGGCTGCAGGGCTGTGGTGGTGGGATGGGTGTGTGGCAGGGAGCGTCTCTCCCCCCCTGAGGGCTGGGGACAAGCCTGGCTGCCCAGGTTTCCCCATGCCATGGGATCCCCCTCAGCTGCTCTGCCCAGGATTGTCTCCTTTGGTTCCTGGTCCCTATGCCCCTGTCCCTCTCTACTCTGGGCCTTCTCATGGAGCTGTGCTGCTCCAGCAGCACCATCCTCACTGCTGCTCCATTTCCAGCTTGATTTATTTCTGCTGCTCTGCAGCTCAGCTGTTTTCATCGCTATTAAGCCAACTCCAGGTTTCTTCTGCACTAGGTCATTAATGCAGTGAGTGCCTGTAGCCCCTGTCCTGGTAGTTCTATGGGAATGGCACTCCTGTGGGTAGCTGCACTGCCCCGGGCATCACCTGCCCTCGGTGATGTCACCTCCAGATGCCTTCATGCCCTGTGGTGCATGTGGGAGGAGGACCAGACACCTGGCCAGTGGCCCCACTCCCAGGCACTGTGCCGGGACCATTCCCTCTGTGCTGATGCTGAGCAGCCGTCCAGATCCTGCCCCTGCAGAGCTGAGGGCAGTCCCGGTGCGCTCACCCGCAGGCACCCCGTGCTGTGAGTTATTGCTGCCGTGCCTCCTGCCCGAGGCTCCCCCTGGATCCACTCTGCTTGCCTCACTGCGTGGATGCGCTCCGGTGGCTCCACGTGGCAGCACGGCTGGGCAGGGCAGCGTTGGCTCTTGGGGATGGCAGCCCCTGTGCTGTGGGAGGTGATGCTGGTGGCTGGGATGCCGGGCTGCCATCGCCTGTGCTGGGACTGGGTGCCAGCGTGGTGCCCTCGGCTCTTGCAGCTCTCCTGCAGGAGCCACGGGCAGCTGTGACCCCTCACAGTGGTGACCCTGTGGGGTGGGTGTTCTCCACGTGTGGGTGGGGCAGGGGGTGCCTGACTGACTCCGTGGTGTCTCTGCAGGCGATGGCAATCCCAAGGAGAGCAGCCCCTTCATTAACAGCACAGACCTGGAGAAGGGCAAGGAGTATGATGGCAAGAACATGGCCCTCTTCGAGGTAGGGTGTGCAGGGAGTGGGGCAGGGGGAGGGAGCTGAGCTAAGCAGCTGTCCCATAGCACCCAGCCTGCACCCTGGCACTGGGATGTGCCAGAGCCCCAAGCCAGGGGTTCTGCACTGCCAAAGCCATTCCTGGAGGGGCAGGCAGTGGGGTAGCATCTGGTGAGGTCTCCTGGGGTTGGCTGGAGTCCTAAGGGACTGTCCTCATGACTCGGGCTCTGCTTTCCACAGGAGGAGATGGACACAAGCCCTATGGTCTCGTCCCTGCTGAGTGGACTGGCCAATTACACCAACCTGCCACAGGGCAGCCGGGAACATGAGGAGGCTGAGAACAATGATGGAGGCAAGAAGAAGCCGGTGCAGGTGAGGACTTAGGAGGGAGGTAACCTTCCTTCCATCTTCAGCCCTTGCCCATGTAGTGCCAAGCCTGGGAACAGGGACCCCTTGGCCCAACCAGGGGCAGTTTTACCCTGTGTTCATGGCTGCTTTGCGGGAGGACTGGGACCTCTTGCTCCTCTGCCAGCCAGGCCCCTAAGTCCTGATAACTGCTTGTTCCCTCAACAGGCCCCACGGATGGGCACCTTCATGGGTGTCTACCTGCCCTGCCTCCAGAACATCTTTGGAGTCATCCTCTTCCTGCGTCTCACCTGGGTGGTGGGGATTGCTGGCATCATGGAGTCATTCTGCATGGTCTTCCTCTGCTGCTCCTGCGTGAGTTTTGGAGCCAGATAAGCCTCCACTGGCCTTGCGCATGGCCTGGGGGTCACCAGTCTGGCTGGCTGGACTATGGAGAGGTGCTCCAGCTGCCAGCCCACCATGCCCTGCTCTGCTCTGCTCCTGCCCCAGCTTCTGCCCCTGCCCTAGCTCATGCCCCACTTAGAGCAAGGAGAAGCCTTCAACTTCCCAAAGGAATCAGCAGCGGGATGGTGCTCAAATGGTGACCCAGATCATAGCTGCCATGTAGGGGGATGTGCTGGGGATCCCCTGCTCTGGTACCACGCCGTGCTGCAGAGAGCCACCTTGCCAGAACAGTCACCTCACGGCAGAGGCTGGGAAGGCTGGCCTTGTTCAGTGTCCTGGGCAGCCTGAGCCCCCCCAGTGCTGCCAGCCCCTCCAAGGGCTCAGCTCTCTCAGCTGTGCTGCCAGCCAACAGCCCTGCCTCCCCACTCACCCACACATCTATCCATTCATCCGCCCTGGGCATCCCTGCCCTGTGGCACATCTCATGGCCCCAGGGAGCCGCATGTCCTAGCATGGCCCCAGCTATCCCCTGTCCCTCTGCCCAGCTCCGCCGGGTGCCCACACTATGTTTCTTCCCGCAGACGATGCTGACGGCCATTTCCATGAGTGCGATCGCCACCAACGGTGTGGTGCCAGGTACAGCCAAGCCCGTGTCCTTGCGTGTGCCACGTGTGCGGGCAGCTGGTCCCTGGAGGGTGGGGTGCCTGCAGGGGCTTTTCCCGGAGAGCATCCCCGGGGCCGCCAGCCGCTCCCCAGCCTTCTGCCACCAGCCCGCGCGGGATCCCCAGGGCCCGGGGGAGCGCGGTGCTGGAGCCGCCACCCGTCCCCAAAGCCGCGAGGTGCAGATGGCAGCGAGAGCCGCCAGCCGCGGCTCCTCCCTCCGCCAGACTGGCGAGGCCGCGGGGAGCCGGGAGACACACGCAGGAGGATGGGAGCAGGGCGTGCTGGGTGCCACGGGCTGGGAGATGGGGTGGGCTCTGCCACCGCCGGACACAGGGACGCTGCTGCGCGTGGGCTCTGCCCCCCGGGAGGCACCATGGGGTGTGGGTGCCCTGGCTGCCTCCCCCAGAACATGCCAGCCCTGCAGAGCCCTGGGGAGCTGTGAGCTGCGCCAGGCTGGGCACATCACTGACAGCCCAACACGGGGTGTAATTAAAGCTATTTATCATCCTGCTGCCGCAGCGGGACCATCCATCCCAGCAGCCCAGCTCTAAGGGCTCCTCTGGGAGGATGGAGCAGGGTATGGCCCAGGTCCCTGGGGCTCCAGCTCCTGTCTGGTGTCCAGGGAACACCTGTGCCATTGGCCGTTGCACCTGGCTGCTGGGCTCCTGGGGAATGACTCTGCCAGTGTGGTCTCTCCTGCTGCTCTGCATCTTGCTCAGTGCTGGAGCAGGGCCTATCCTGGCTCCAGTCTGCCCTCTGGGATAACTGGCAGGGCTGAGGGTGTCACTGGGGTGTGGCTGGGACCCACTTTTGCTCTCTCTGACAGCGGGTGGCTCCTACTACATGATCTCACGCTCCTTGGGACCTGAGTTTGGTGGGGCCGTGGGGCTCTGCTTCTACCTGGGCACCACCTTTGCCGGTGCCATGTACATCCTGGGCACCATTGAAATCCTGCTGGTAGGTACCTGGTCCTTGCCTTGTGCAGTGCCATGGGCTCGGCTCCTGGCAGGGGGGAGCCTGAAGGACCCTTCCCTGGGGTCCCTTCTGCAGGCTGTTAGCCAGGTGGTGATGCCATGACTCTTTCCCAGGCCTACATTTTCCCGGCCATGGCCATCTTCAAGGCAGAGGACGCCAGCGGGGAGGCGGCCGCCATGCTCAACAACATGCGTGTGTACGGCACCTGTGTGCTGACCTGCATGGCCACCGTCGTGTTTGTGGGTGTCAAGTACGTCAACAAATTTGCCCTGGTCTTCCTGGGCTGTGTCATCCTCTCCATCCTTGCCATCTATGCTGGTGTCATCAAGTCGGCCTTTGACCCACCAAGCTTCCCGTGAGTACGGGGTCCTGCAGGGATGCAGCAGGGCTGGGCATGCAAGTGTTGAGTGCTGAGTGCCCGTGTCCCCCCAGGATCTGCCTCCTGGGCAACAGGACCCTCTCACGCCATGGCTTCGACCTCTGCACCAAGATGGTGGTGGAGGGGAATGAGACAGTTGGCTCCAAGCTCTGGGAGCTTTTCTGCACCTCCCGCTTCCTCAACGCGACCTGTGATGAGTACTTCACCATGAACAACGTCACTGAGATCGAGGGCATCCCTGGCGCTGCCAGCGGCCTCATCCAAGGTGAGCACATGCCAACAGAGGCATGGGAACGTGAGCATGAAGGCATGGGAATGGAAGCATGGAGAAGGAAGTGCAAGGAGGCTGTGGTGGGGCAGTGGCTGTGCCTTCTGGGCAGCTCTGCCAGCAGGGCTGGTGGAGGTGTGCTGTGGGAGACCATCCTAAGCATGGCTCCTCAGCCATGCCAGGTGTTGTGGGGGCAAACAGCTCTGGGTCCAGGTAAGAGGGCATGTGGGTGATCCCTGCTGGGGGCTGCTCTGCTCCCAAGGCACAGTGAGCTGTGTCCCTCCCTGCAGCCGCTTGGCAGTGACATGGCAAGCAGTGGGACAGACTCCTGCACTGGGTGACAGAGCAGGGCACTGCAGCCACCTGCACGCAGTCTGTGTCAGCCAGCAGGGTGGCTCAGAATGATGCCCAAAGCCTGGGGAGGAATAAATCCTCCCTCTGCTTCCTCTTGGCCTTGGAAAGGCTGGTATTGATTTGAGGTTTTGAGAGAAGCAATCACCCCTTGGGGGTCACTTAGCTGCTGTGGCTACAGCCCTGCTGGGAGGGTGGCCAGGACCACAGAAAGATGCATGAATTTGCTGGGAGGGGCCACTTACGACCTGGTTTTTTTCTGGAGATGCTGGTACATCTGCCAGGTGCTCACGCTCAGCAGTGGGTGGCAGAGGCTGATGCTCTGTGTCACATTCAGAGGGTGTCTGCAGACCCCCATGCTGGAGTGGTTGTTGGGACTCAGGAAAGCAGCAGAGCCATGAGCAGGATCAGTCCTTCCTGATGGCTGTGGGGCTGTCCTAGCCACCCTGCCCTGGTGTCTGCATGGACACAGGCATGGGAGCTCAGACTTGGCTAAGCACGTGGTGGTCAGAGCTGCAGCTGTGACTGTGATTAGTGGAGTGCAGTCACAAGGTGTTTGGGAACCTCCCAGTGATGTCCCACTCTGAAGTCTTTTGGGTCAGATAAGGAGTTCCTGGCTGCTGGGTGGAACCTGCTCCTGTTGGCAGTGGTGCTGCTGAGGAGGGGCTGCAGACCCCCACCCAGCCAGCTGGTCTGTCTCAGGGCAACAGGGAGCAAACACTCCTGCACCGGGGGCATCGGGACAGAACCCAAGACCCCACTCTGGTGACAAGGGTGACCAGCCCAAGAGCATCTTGAGACAGGTGTACAGTTTGACCCTGGCAGACCTGACTGGGGCTTGCTGTGCCCTAGGAGAAGGGTCTCCCTGTAGGGGGAAACACACATTTCTGGGAGGGTGAGACAGGAGATGCCAATAGGGGATGGCTGGCCCCATCTGTCACCTGTGAGCCCCATGAAGGGGGCTCAGTGCTGAGGGCTGGTCCCTGTAGGCCCCTTTGCCCCTCCCTGCAGCCCCCTGGCAGTGACGTGCCAAGGGCAGTTGCCTCTGCCTGCCCTGCCTGGTGCTGGCTGCTCTCCACTGCTCCAGTTTCTCCCTGCGATCTGCGGCCAAAGCAGCACGCGGAGGGACACTAAGCCTGTTACATCAGCCCCGCACTCATAATCCCATCAAAAACATTATCAAGTTACTTTGACACGATCCACTTCCCTTAAACCTGTGTTGATCAGCATTAATTATATTACCCTCTTAATTATTTGCTACTGCAATCCCGTGTCAGCTGCTCCAGTATCTTGTGGAGATGCTGCCAGCAGCAGCATGAACCTGCTCTGGTTGCCCACCTGTGCTGCTATCCTTGCCCTCTGGTTGCCCGTAGCCCCGTCTGAGCCAGCTGCTCAGTGAGGCCAGGGAAGGGGAGGGAGAACCAGACACCCCCAGCTCCATCCCTGTGGGGTGGGGCAGCTGTGCTGGGTAAGGGGGCTGGTGGGCATCTCGTGCCAGCGGCACTGCTGAGCCTCCTCCCTCCTCACAGAGAACCTCTGGAGCTCATACCTGACCAAGGGCGTGATCGTGGAGAAGCGGGGGCTGCCCTCAGTCAGCTCCCCCGACACCCCAGTGGACATGGACCAGCCCTACGTCTTCAGCGACATGACGTCCTACTTCACCCTGCTCGTCGGCATCTACTTCCCCTCAGTGACAGGTGGGAGTCGCCGCCGGCCCGGGCACGCCGGGCACGCCGGGCACACCGGGC
>WEIU01006213.1:298380-319850 GCA_013389925.1 Aegithalos caudatus | reverse complement strand
AGCTTGTGGAGATGCAGCACGATGGTTTGGAGGAGACAGAGGGTGGAGGGCGGCTCTGTGGGGTCAGGTGCTGGAGCACAGCGAGGCCGTGAGAGCAGGAGCCCTGACCTAGGGTGGTTGGAGGTGTTCCCTGTGCCCCCTGCCTGACTCCAGGCTCTCTTTTCCCTGACGCTCTCCAGGTGCTTGCGCAGGAGTCGCGGTGTGGAGTTGCGGTGTCGGGAGCCCCGCAGAGGCCCTGCCATGAGCAGCGTGAGCCGGGGCTTCTCTCCGGCGGCTGGAGCCGCATGGGTGCTGGGGACCCCCGAGGCACCAGTGCCTACTCTGGCCTGGCACAGGGGTGTCCCGGACCCCCACCCTGCTCCCCCGCCGCACTAAACTGGGGGTTCTCAGGGCCCAGCACCAGCCCGCCCGGCTGGCCCCAGCACCTGCACATGTGTCTGGGGTCCCCCCTGTGCCCCGCTGCACTCCCTGCTGCTCCCCAGGGCTTCGCTGCTAACCCAGCCCTGGCCGCGGCCCCAGGCAGTCGCAGATGCTGCCGGGGGCTGTAGGACAGTCTGGATCTGTGTGTATTTTTAACATATGCAAAGGCTGTTTGCTGATCTGACCAGCAAGACGTCACAGTGAGGAGGAGGCTGTAGGGGTCCCATTGCCTCCCCGGCAACATGACACTCCCTCACCCGGCTGGCCAGGGCAGCCCGGGCACCAGCCACGCCACAGCCGTCTGCCCCCCGGGGCAGATCAAACACCTCTTATCTTTGGCAGCAGCNCCCATGTACATAGTGTACATAATACAGTACGTGTATTTTTAAAGTGATCATATTTATGTTAATAGAACCAGATGAAGTCTATATATAGAGATCTATATCTATTCTGAGAGATGCAGGGCTCTGCTAGCACCAGGCCGCAGGGACGGGGAGCTGAGCCGGGCTGCTCCTGCACAAACCAGGAGCCCATCCGTCGCACCGAGCGCTCCAGGGTGGTGGTGGAGGCTGCAGCCTTCCCCGGCCACGAGCAGCCCCTGGGAAAGGGCCAGGTCGCAGGTTTATTCTCTTCTCAATTTAGCTTCTTAAGAGTTTTCAGGGAAAAGAAGTCACAGACTTTTCTGAACTTGTTTCACAGCAGACTTGAGCTTCCACTCAAAGTGCAGCCTGCTAAGAGTTGCCCTCTCCCGGCAGCGCTGGCGGCTTTGTGCCAGCCTGGGCCCTGGGGCAGCACTTTTTCCCTGGCCAGAGCTGAGCCCCTCTGCTGAAGCACTCGCCCCCTCAGCCCCTCCAGATGCTCCCCAGTGCTGCTCTGCACTGCAGCAGGCGCAGGGGGAGCGGGTGCTGCTACAGCATCCCCACGGGTGTCCATCCAGGCAGCAGCTGCCTCCTGCCTGGCACAGGCAGCCCTGACTGGTCCCAGCTCCCTGTCCACCCAATTCCCTGCCAACCTTGGCTCCTGCCTCCCTGAGAACAGGAAACCCCCCCTGCACCGGCCACTCCAGCCCCTGCTCCCTTTCAGAGCTCCTCTACTCTAGGTCCAGGCCAAAGCTATTTGGGGATGCTTGGATAAAAAGCAGTGGGTTTTTTGATGTTGGATTTTTTTTTGTTTGTTTGCTATAAGATACTACTTGGACACACTCCTAGACCAAAACCAAGCCCCAGCTGCACATCTGTGCCTGCTCATACCTTGCTCCTACATTTCCATCACTCCCGAAGTGCCTCCCTTCTCTCCAGGAGCAGTCCCAGTCACAGCCAGACTTTCTGCCAGGGTAGCTCGGCTGCCTGTGTAGCTGCAGGTCTGTGTCACAGACGCATGCCCACAGGCATGGGGAGCTCAGCATTTACAGGGGGACTGTCAGGCTGAGCTGAGACCTGGCTTCAGCACAGGAGCTCAGGGCTGATGAGTGGTGCAGATGCACAGGGTAGCACTTTCCGGTCCTGCTGCTGTGAGAAGAGCAGCTAGGGGTCTGCAAGTGAAAAGTTCCTTTAGTTTTGGGAAGGGTGGCCCATGGGAACCAGCATTTGTCAGTGTCTAGCTGCTCTGTCCCTTGGAGCTGGCCCTATACCACCACACACAAGCTCACGGGCTGTTTCCAGCCTCCCAAAATTATTTGAGGCACTTCAGCAGCAGTGGGGGAGGCACAGCAGCCTGCCCACACAGCTCATGTGTTAGCACCATGTTGTTGGGCCTCAAGCACTTGCCAGCTGCTCTGCCTCTTCACAAGATGCCACTCGCTCCCCGCAGTTGCCCTCTAATTGCAGCTTGGCTGCTGCCCCCTGTGCTGCTGGGCCTGAGGCAGCGAGCACGGCCCCCTCCTGCCCTGGCACATGGTGCAGGGCAGAGGGCAGGGGCAGGTTGTGCACAGCCTCTGCTGAGCCTGCAGACAGCACTCACCCTCACAGCATCAGGTGAGAGGCTCCTCCTTTGGCTGCAGGTACAGGACAGCCAGGAATCACATTTTCAGAGCAGTGGTGAGAGCAGTCAGGGCACACTTCTGACAGGTTTGCTTCATCCCCCCAGCATCACCAGTGGATTCCATTCCCCTCAGCATCACTTCCACCCTGATGGCAAAGCCATGGTCCCGGCTCCCCCAGGGAGTAGGAAGGCCATTCCTTTCCATCACTACTGCTGAAAAAAGGCATTCTCCTTCCCCATCCTTCAGCAAGAGCAGGGGCACAGCTCTGGACAGAGTCAGGGCTGCTCCCACACCCCTGCCAGGCAGTTTGGCTGTGGCAAGACAGGAGCTGGTTTCCACAGCGTGTCCCCTCGCTGTCGGCTGGAGAGGGCCAGTTTTAGCAGACAGCACTGCATGTTAGTTTACAAACCCAGCCCTGCACGTTTGGCCTCTGTGAGTGTTCAGTTTCCCCATGGAGCACCCTTCTGCCGCTCCACCGTGGTGAAGACAGTGTCCTCCTCTGGTAGACATGCAAGTTCCTCCTTGGCACATGCGCAGACATGGTCCAGTTTTTGTTCCAGATAGGAAGGTCTTGACCCCCCAGTTTGTTTCACAGGCAGGCTGCTGCTGCAGCAGCACTAAGCAGCACAACCCACGGGAGGGTGGGCTGGAGTGTGGCCACAGCTGGCAGGGAGTGTTGGGCCAGCACACAGCGCTGGTGGCATGTGCTCCAGTCCCTGCTTCAAGAGGGCCAAGCAGCCCTGGCCCCTGTGAGTGGCAGTGGGCAGCTCAGGTCGCTGTGGCCACCACGCAGCACAGGCAGCAAGCCACAGGGCAGCAGGGACAGGAGGCACAGGCAGCATCCAGCCTGGGCGGGTGCTGGTCCGTGGCTGGACGAGAGGAAGGACAAGAGACTGCACAAGGGCAAGAGTTGCACTAGAAGAGTCAAGACCCTCCTCTGTGTAGCAGGACTAAAAACTAGCAGAAAGACCAATAGGTCTGAGACCTGCTGGTTACAACACTTTCTGTGCTACATGTGCAATATATTTGTTATGAATGTTATCACAAAGTCGGTTCATTCAATACTCTTTTAATCACTGTAGCTAGATGTTCTCTGTCCATTCAAGTGACTTTTATTCGAGTGCAATATTTCAATAGACATGTAGTGACCTAGAATGCTTTGTGTTTTAGAGAATCTGTGTGCAGAGCAATGCAATTAAGTTTAAAACCTTGTAAATAAAACAGGTTGCAAACCAAAAAAACCCCCCTATTAGGCTTGCATTTAATTTCTGTGTGTGTTTCAGTGTTGTGCATTAGGCCGCCTCGGTGCAGACCCCGTGTTCTCTGTGCAGGTGTTCATAGAGGAGTGGCTCCTCAGCTGTTGAATGCTCCCTGTTACTGCTTTACTGCTTTACCTGTATTCATTTTTCTAGACTCCTGTCTGCACAAAATGCAATAAATGATTTTATTACACCCTTCACTACTTGCACGGGGACTTTTCACTTGCTTCCAGGTCTCCACAGCTATTGTGTACCATTTCCATTCCATGGAGCAAACCCTGACAAGGTGCAGATTGCAAAGGAAGCAAAGCACAAGGAGAGGAACAGCCTCTCCCAAGGGATGCAGTTCTCACATTTCACCTCACAAAGATTTCTGGTCACCTAAACGAAACTACTCTACCTGGCTGCAGGATGGTAAAGGTGGGGAAAGGGGTCTAACAGGAAGAGAGCAGACACACTGCTGTCCAAACAGCCTGTGGGGTGATGGTAGCACAGTTATGGGATGCCAGTGCTGAAGGCACAGGAACTTGCAGCCCTGACCTTACGCTGGCTTATGGCACTGACCTGGACCTGTCCCTCCCACCACCTGTCTGTCCACCAGAGAGGTTTTGGACCCCTCACATCAGCTGTGCCTCTCCACATCTCCCAGCCTGAGGCCACCCCAGTGCTGTGCAAGAGTCAGGAACTGTGAGGTCCACACATACTGCACTCAGCATCCAGTGTGGAGCTTCCAGCACAGCTTATCCAGGAGAGGAGAGCAAGAGCAAACAGTGGAATGACTGAATGATTGTATTCTGTGAGTACTAAGGTGTCAAAAAATGCAACATGTAATTTTTCTGGCCTTTTATTAGAAAGTAATGTCCTCTTGTTAACAGCACAGAGATAAAAGAAATGCTACAACACAAACCACCTGGGACAAAGAAAATCCTCTGCTTCAATCCACTGCTTTCTTAGCATCTCCCAGTTCCCTGCAGGAAGCCCAGAGACTCCAAGAAGGCCATGACGGGGAGGACCACACAGTTTATGTTTTGTGTTCTGGTATCAAAGTATGTTCCCAGTAAAAACATGGTGAGGAATCACTGCCTGGTTTACCACCCCACTGTCCACTGCAGCTACCAAAGTGTTGAAAAAATATTACATCTTGGCACTGCCTCTCCTCCTCAGATGGACCCAACATCCATCAACAGTAAGAAGAGGTCTGATAGAGCAGCACCGCCCCCCGTATCTGGTGACAGGAATTCCCAGGGAGAGCCAGAAGCACATCAGCATGGCTGCAGCTGAGCTAAACAATGGTGCCAAAGATTGTAAGAAAAGGAAATTTACACACCAAATTACCAGGTTGATCTTAACACCGATTACTCACGGTAGGAAAGTTGACAGTTTGAAATCTCTACCTTGGCTGGAAGTTCTTGTGTTTCAGATGTGTGGTCAGCCCACAGCTGCCAGTCTCTATCAGTGGGTTGAGGTGAGGAATACTGGCCTCCCTGCCTGGACAGGGCAGGCCAGCTGTGGACGGACTGCACAGTCCTGGTTACTGAGCAGTGGTCAGGCATGTACTTCATGATTTTGGCTGCCAGCACTATCACTTAACCTTCCAAATGGCTTATATGCTATTAAAAGGGGGAAAAAAAATCCAAAGAAAAACAGTGCCCATTCCACAGTGGTGGGTGTCCAAGGCCCATCAGTTTGCTGCTCTGTTCAGTCCCCTAATTCAAAACTGACGATCCAAAACTACACCAAGACCAATCAGTGAGCCCAGACTGCACCTCAATGGGAAGGTGCACCAGGTGCTAGGATTAAGGAAAATGCACCAGGACTGATACTGCAGCAGCTTCTGGGATGGGACAAGACAACCAACAATCCAACACAGTTCAGCACATTGTGCTGTGGAGAAAACTGAGCATTCTGCTCCAAACATTGCTAACCAGACCAAGGAGAGGGAGGGCAGCGCCAGCAACCGTTGGCAGCAATGCTGCAGGGGGTATGCTCTCGCCAGAGTGGAGAGGACATGCATGTCCAGGGCATCTGTCCCGGGTCAAGGATGGGAAACTCCTTAAACAGCTATAAGTATGGAATGGCAAAGGGAAGGGGAACGGGCCCAACAGCTCAGCTCTAATAGTGTCGCTGGTAGGCACCCATTGGTTGCTGGCCTGAGGACCCCGCTCGCCCCTGGGCCACGGTTTGGCTCACAAGGTGGGAGAGTGCAGGACCACTCTGGATAAGGGTGTCCAAGGCTTTCTGTACACTGGGGTTGTCAAAGTTGATACCAGAAGACACCGGCCTTTGGGCGGGCACATTGCCAGGAGCAGGGAGGCGGGTTTGGTGCTGACCATAGAGCGGCTGGGGTTGTGGAGGAGCTCCAGGTCTCGGACCTGCGTTTCTCGAAGGGCCCGGGAGAGCAGGGAGCTGCGTGTTTGGAGTCTGCAATCTCTGCGGAGCTTGGTTTAAATTTCCAGCATTCATCTGTGCTGGCCGGGGCTGCCCGCCAGCCAGGTTAGCAAAGTTCTGGTTGGGAGTGCTGCCTGAAGAGCCCGCGGAGGCCGCAGGACCGCTGTTTGCCACAGCAGCCGCCGCCGCCGCCGCCCCGCTGTTGAAGAGACTGAGGATTTTTGCTTGAAGCTCCTGCTGAGGGGTAGAAGAGGACACTGGAACAGAAGGAGTAGAGACCAGAGGCTGTGAACCCTGATGAGCCTGAGAACTTGGAAGGTTGGACTGACTACCCAGTGATGATCCTGAAGGTGCCCCCAAAGGTTGTCTTGATATGGGTGCTGGGAAAGAAAGGAAAGGTGGTTAAAGCTCTGCAAATTCCCTTGAAGGGACATCTAATGAAACTAATGAAACAGCTACCAAAGACATGGCATCAGTGAACATCCACCCTCAGATCACAGCTGCACAGCTCTGGGAACCCAAACCACTCTACAGAACTGAGTGTAGCAGCCCAACCAGTTATGGCAGTCCTGCTGTTGCCCTAAGAGAATCCAGTATAAAATATCTTCCACATGAAAACTCTGAATTGTCTCACAGCATGCAATGACACGTCCATGTCACTAAAATGAGGTGCTACATGAGGATATTATGCTCCTGAACTCCTCTGCAGTCCCAAGACTCTTTTCCTGTCCCAGCCCCGAGGACCACAAACCACACAATAAACTCTGTCTGGGGCTGTGGGACTTACCCTGCAGAGATTCACTGCTGCCCCGCAGCAACCGTTCCTTCCGGTCTCTCAGGTAATTAATGACTTTATCTATCTCCTCAGCAGTCACATAACGATTGTCTGCCAGCAGGTTCAAGAGAGTCTGGATCCCAGGAGGGTGACCTCCTCTGACACCCTCCTCCATGGGGGGTGGGCGCTCCCGCTCCTGCAGAATAGCTTCATCTGCCATCTTGGCAGCCTGCCGGGCGATCTCCTCCCGCTCCTTCTCCCGGGACTCTGTCTTGTAGCGCTCGTAATTCCTTGCCACCAGCACCATGGCATCGGCCTGGGGCATGTTGCGGTGCTCTGCACAAAGGAAGAAATGCTCTGAGTGACCCAAAGCGACCCTGACAGAGGTGCTGTTCCTCCTGCCTGCCAGCACAACCCGGTCAGCAGCAGGCACCGCTCAGAGAGTGTGAGGGCAGACTCGGGAACTTCCCAGGCACACGGGAACAGATGCATTTCCAAAGCCAACAGAAGACCCACAGCTATCAGCCAGCAAGGCCAGTCTTTCCTTCTACAGCTGAGGGCTCTAAGCAGACATCCCATCAGCCCAGAAATGTCTTTCTCATCTCTCATCAGTTAAAAGGAAAGCAGCTCCCTCTACCTCTCACACAAATCCTCATTCTCCGAGATGAGGTGGTCTCAGTCATTTTACTGTTAAATCCTTGGACAGATCCAAAACTTGCCCTCTGAAGGCTGTATGCTTCCCAGAGGAGGACAGCCATGGGAATACTTTTGCTTTTGTGCTGCCAGTGCCTTAACACCTCATGTGCACATGCAGCTGGGGAGGGAGCAGCACTGGCTCAGTGTCACATGGCTGCTCACATTCACCACTCTGAAGCAACAAACAGAAATCAAATTCTTCCGTGATAAAATGAGTATCAGGCAAATCCAATGGTGGGTTTTGGGGTCATTATTTCCATCTCCCAAAGCACATACATCAACAGTCACCTGAACACAGATTTAAACTGGGATATCAAAAGAGCCTTTACCCTCCAAAAAGTACCCAAAGCTCTGGGCAGAGTCCTTTTTATACCCGCAGAACATCAAATCCTGCAAACCTTTTCATCCTAACAGGAAACTTGAGTTAATTTTAACATTAGGCATTGCACAAATTGTGAAAGAGTTTCCTGAAACAAACATGCACACAAAGGTGGCCAGGAGCAGTTGAAGTGAGCATATTTAATCTCTGGAATGAGCTGTGAATGAGCTAATGACTGGGGTTCCCATCAAGACTGATGATACATGGGCAGATCCAGTGAAGAAAAGAAGCTTTGGCCTCCTGCCAAGGGTTTAACAGGTGTTAAACCAAAGAAGTTAAGAATTAAAACCAAGGGCAACAGGAAGCCTGGTGACAGTGTGTGTGAGCTAGGTGTCTGCAGGAAATAAGGGAGCTCTGCTATCACATCTGCATCTGATGTTAAAAGAAACCAGGCTTCTCCAGTCAGCACCAAGCACTGATTGTGCACTCAGAGGTTTCCTCTCCCAGATGAACTCACAGAACATTACTTGGGAACACAGTAAGGGAGAAATAACCTTTGAAAGCTCAGCTGTGGTCAAACCAGTCACCTGTGTTGACAGATTACATGAACAGGCCTATGATCAGAGTAACAGCTGCTTTCCCCAATCAATTCTGACAAGGCATTTTTAGTATCTACACCCACCCTCATGCAACAACCAAGTCACATCCTGCAATGGAAAGTGATGTGAGAAGTGTAAAGGTGCTAAGAAGGCGGAGCCTGTATACCCAAACACTGTAGTTCTATCTTTTTATAACTCTTCTCAGTTTCATTACCAAATCTCTACCTTTACCAAATCCTTACTAAATCACATTTGATTTTAAAATCTGTCCTTTAATTTGCCACATTCCCAACAGGCTCTTTCTGAGAGCAGTAAGTGATAGAGTGAGGTGGGCAGGTATTACTCAGAGATCTCCCAGAGCACTGCACCTCTGGGGTCTGTGACTTGCCCTGAGATGCAAAGGCTGGCAGTGTTAGGAGCCAAGAACACAGATGAGATTCCCTCTTGGCAGGAATTACACATTCCTTTTGACAAGGGGAAAACAGAGTATTACGGAAGCTTGTAAATAATGATATTCACATTTATGACATGGTGTCAAGTCATTTATAACTACTTATGTGACAGCAAGGATGAACTTTGTCCTGTGCGGCTCTGCCTGAAAGAAAGGTTCCAAGTGACCACACAATTCCCAGCCTACTGAGACCTCAGTACCTTGTGGGGTGCCAAACATGATGTTAACAGTGCAAGAACGGTGAACTTGATGCTGCTGGGTGATGACAATGGCAAAAGGAGACCCTCCTCTGCTCACATCGTCCAGGGCCTGCGTCAGTGACATCTCGGTGTTGAGGAAGATCAGGTCCACTACCATGCCCAGGTCCCGCACCTTCCGCCCCACTGACTCCGCGTACTCCCTACCACAAAGCAAAGCCAGCAGTTTAACAAATCACTCACATACAGGAACAGAAACCTTGGCACTGCACGCTCTCCACATCTCAGATTCACTTTTCTGATTACTTGCCCAGCTTCATGACGTTTACCAGGACAGTACTAAAGCAATCCCATTATAGCAATATAAAAGCCTTTATTCTGATCTGAATCAGTCATTTCAGTTCAACCAAAATAAATTACAAATCAAGCCTTAGCTTAGTTGAGAAAGAGTGTTTGCAAAGGGATTTACACTATTACAAATTTGTTTACACATAAACGTGCTTCAACTGAATTCAGTAGGGGAAGAAATTTATGCAGAGGTCCAAGGAGTACAGAGTAGAGGAGCCAACCTATAGAACTAATTTACTCCTGCTTTTTTCAGTATCTCAACTGTTCACACATGTGTCTTTCCTTATTGGCCTGCTGTATTCCACTAGCTGCTTTCTGCTCTAACCTACTGTCAACACAGCATCTCTGGATCCACTGCTCCGGTATACCCTGTCCTACAGACTTCCCCATCCAAGCACAAAACACAGCTCACAACACTGAGCTTAAATTGCCAAGTTTTTTTTTAAAAAAACCTGATTATAACCATTTTCTTACTTTGTCTGTTTATTCACCACTATCACAGAACAATCCACGGGTCTCTCTGCATCAAAACGTCTCTTGATTTCCTCATAGTACTGACGGTACAGCTCCTCCCGGCGCCGCTCCTCGCGCTTCAGGCGGTCTGAAATGAACCCAAGGGACAGAATGAGTGACACCCTTCAGACCTGCTCAGAGGGGCACAGAGTGCCAACAACAGTGGCACTGTGGCACCCTCCCTTTGAAGTGGTACAGGTACTCACCCTCTGGCTCCTTGTAGCGGTCGTAGTAGGAGTCGTCCTTGCGCCGATAGTAGTCGTCGAGGCGCAGGTATCGGTCGTAAGATTCGTCTCGCCTGCAACATTCAGAAGCAGCAGTGGGTTTCCTCCAGCACCATCTCAGGCAGCGACTTTGGCCAATGCATCACATCCAGACCTCCCCCAAGTTTAATTTCTGAGGTACCCATCTGCTCCTCACAAGACAGAGAAGCACCCAACTGTCCCCGGCCAAGGGTGATTTCCTTAAACACCCGATGTCACTCTATAATTACAGCAGAAATGCCATAAAAACGTTATTTTGGCAAACAGGATCCCACAGAGTTTACCTGTACAAAGGGTCCCGAGGGTCTCTCATATCCCGTGGATCCCTCACATCTCGTGCATTTCTCATATCCCGCGGATCCCTGTATCGATCATACAGCGGCTCCCGTGGATCACGAAGATCTCTAACATCACGCGGGTCCCTCAAGTCCCTCGGATCCCTGATATCCCGTGGGTCTCGCAGGTCCCGTGGGTCCCTGTGGTCTCTGGCATCACGCATGTCTCTACCTCGAATGTCTCGAGCGTCTCGAGCATCTCGCCCGTTCCTGCCATCCCTGCCATCTCTGGGGTCTCTCCGTGGGCTCCCCCTGAGAGGGGAGCGGTCGCGCCTGGCATCTCGGCCATCCCCGTAGGTATATTGCTCTCTGAGGAAAACACCAGGGAAATTTCATTAGCCTGCTAACAACACAAGTACAATTACCCCTAGATATCTTACCTGAGGTGCCAAAGTGACCTTTCACAGCAGCTGAATCCCCCCTCCTATCCCACAACAACAAATATTGACCAGAAGTTGTATTTTGAAGTGGTCTGGAGAAGGTTCTTAATTCCACTATTCAGCACAGCCAAACAAGATCCAGAAAGCTCCTTAATGGAGCACTAAGTGTAGAGCACCTGTGGATGAAGTGAACAGGCACTTCAGAAACCACGATTTTAAGGCTTATGACCTCCAACATCAGCCACAGATGATCTATCAATCATGTCTGGCAAATTCTTTGAGAGAATTTAAGGTGATGTAGGCTAATACCCACAAATACGCAATAGCCAGGAGTGTTCAAGGGATCCATTGAATTCACTCATCAATGACAGCAGAACACCTGAAGTAACGTTATTGGCATATGATTAAAAAAGAAGCAGCTTGTGAGCAAAGACATTGCAGGTTCCACGTTCTTGGGTTTGTGCTGCTGACAGAAAGCAAAGACAGCTATGGTGTTGTCCTGGATTTGAAGGATAGTTTCTGTAGAAAGCCAGCCTTATGTTTATAATGGCCTGGTTTAAGAGGGTACTAAACCCAACCAGCATTGCATCCTCAGCCACCGCAAAAGGCTTCTCTGTTGGATCTGAATGATCCATCTCATTCAGAATTTGTATTGCAGTCTTCTGCAAGGAAGAATAATATTCCAGTCTTCATGTTTTCCCAAAGCAGTAAGGCTTTTTACAGGTTGTATTCTGTTTTCCACTGTAGTCAAAGCATTAAAAAAAACTTGCAGAGAAACTACAGAGCTTCATGTGTTTGAACTGTTTTTTCCCCAAAATACTGACAATGATCAGGAAGAAAACCCCAGCTTTTTGAATCTTTTTATTTCCCATACTTGACATGACTTTTACAGTCCTCAAACAGCCTAATCTAGTTTATGAATGATAAGCAGAACCTAAGTCTGCATCCACTGCAGTGCAGTCATATGGAGATCACCTGCAGAGAACAAGTCAGATGAGCCCAAGTTTGGTGTCAGGCAGAGTGACAGGAACGAGATGGAAGAGCAAAGATTGTGCACGGATTTTGATGTCAGACACCCAGTTGTGCTGGGAACACATAAGAGTGCTGGCATTCTCTGGTTGCACGTCAGATACAAACCAGATTTTGGGACAAATGAGAGATGCCGATATACACACAGCCTCCTCCTCTAAGTGACATATTGAATTTGCAGACAGCCAAGTGTAAACTCCTTCAGCCTCTTGGACACATAAATCCACTTTTTGTTTGTGATCTGCATTGAAACCACATCCTGTGAGAGATACATCATAGCCCCCTTCCCTCAAAACCTACAATGAATGATGGCAGAAGCTGAGGGGAAACTTCTGACTTGTTCTAATGGATATTGAGCAACTCATCTTTCCATAGCTGCGAGACCATTTAGCAACACAACCAGATGCAGGGGAATTGTTTGGCATATGACATTTATTCCAGCTGGAGTTGGGGTGACCAGGACAGGCCATATTCATGATCTGCAGAGACAGATAGATCTGGAATGAACAATGCACAACTGCAACAGAAGTAGAGACGTGGCACTGGTACCCTCGGCTCTTGTGCCCGCATGGCTGCCCTGCTCAAGGGAGACAGCAGCACAAAGGCACAGCTTCCACCTTCTGCTTCCACACCTCAGTCACCACGGCCTGGCTCCTGCAGCATCAGCACAACTTCCTGCATCTCCCTGGGAGTCAGCCCTGCGGGGCCAGCACCGCTGTGTGCGGCGCAGCGTGGGGCTCTGCAGCATTGGCAGCTGTTGTTCCCAGGCCAGGCGTGGTCCAGAGCCCACTGACCACAGCCATGGCCAGGACATGATGACTGTGACCCCACCACCACCTGTGCCCACATTGCTGTTGGGACATGGTGCTAACCACGTGGGATGGTCATGGTGTATGCAGTGCCAGCTGAAATCCAGTGCCTGCTGAAATCCAGTGGCTGTCACAGCGGCACCAGAGCCTTTGGCTGCTGTCCAGTCCACAACCTGGTGCCCACAGCACTACAGCTCACGCACATCTAGTGCTCTTTGGGACTGCAGCACAGGCACCTGCTCTTGCACACATACAGGATGACACAGGCTGCAATGCCCATGGCAGCAGTGTCTGTGCTTGACCTTCTGCAGCGCAGTCCAAGGACCAATGCTCATGTGCTCACGGTACAGACGCCTGCCCCTCGCCCCTGCAGTGCTGCAGCATTGGTGGCACTGAGGCCAAAGATATGCCATTCGGTGCCTGCTGCTCACATACTCCCAGGGTCCTCCCACCAGCACCGAGGACACACCAGGCTCAAGACTTGCTGCATCTGCCACAGGAATCCCAGCACTTCTTGGACCTGACACCCACATGTTGGTCTCTGCAAGCACATTTGGCACTGTGTATGGTTAAGTGCAGTGCATAAAAATCCTAGATGGTGGCATGAATTGCAGCTACTTGTTCTCTGCGCTTTTATTTTTTTGGTGTAGATATCTTGCTAGCTGCACTCTTTCCTTATTTTTGGTAATTTAACAGGTCAAGCTAGTAAAGCACACTAGACGTGCAATCTCAATTACCTTCAAGTCCAACAAGCACCACGCCTTTTCATGGAAAGCTTTACAGCAGAGGCACCCAGGGTGGATACCTTGCACCAAACAACACTGGAGTATGTCTTTGTGTGCTTCCTAGAGATGCTGAGGAAAGGAAACTGAAGTTGTCTTCCTGTGACAGGACAATCCTTATCTTTTCCCCTTGCCTGTGGCTGCCCACACAGAGGAGGTGAATGTGCTGTGCCCACTGAGGGGTGGGAAGCCAGGAGAAGCTGGAGAACACATCAGTGACTGCACAGGGGGGATGGCTCCAGGCTCTGATAACACAACCACATGGGCAGACAGGACCGTGCAAGAGACATTTGTTCTGTCTTGCGTTTTGCTCAAGTGCTCTTTTCCAGACTCATCGCAGCATTGGAAGCTTTCAACATCAGAAGAGGCAAGATCCCAAGATCCTCAGCACTGGAAACGCTGCAGCCCCTTGGCATTCTCTAGATATGCCTCGACTTCTCTGATCCTTGGAGGCAGGAGCAAACATCAAGTGTGTTCTTCCTCCCAAGTCTCTTACAGCAAATGCTGGGCTGCTATAATGGCAGCAAACACAAGGTTTCCCTCGTGCCTCCCAAGGTGCCAGAGCCAAAAGGGCTCTCAGAGGTGGAGCAGACACTTTCCTGCTGGAGCACCACTGTTTGACTGGGGAGGTGGCAGTAGGGAAGAGACAAAGACATTTAGCACAGGCTGCTGGGCTCATGCCCCAAAGGCCTGAATTCCTAATATAACTCACTGCTTCCAGGTACTTTACCTTCGTGTCGGACTGGACCTTGATGAAGCCTTATTCATATTTCTTCTTTCCACTGCTTTATTAATATCTGTAAAGAATAATCAACCCATCTGTTCAATGCTATGAAACAAAAAAAAGATCATCAGCACAATTCAAATGAAAGCAACTTAAGCTCAACAACATCCAGATGGTGCAAGGAAATCCATTCAGCAGCGAGACATTGTCACTTTGACAATTTTTTATTAAGTTTAGATAGTACAACATAATGAAAATTTCATGGATTTCTCTGACTTCAAAATAGGGTGGAGAGCTTGGGTGAAGTTTTAGCCCTGCATGTTCAGGCCTACATCCAGACTCTTCCTTCCATAAGACAACCTCTTTCTTCTGCAGTCTATGAGCGAGCAGAAAGCGACTCATGGACTCTAGGAGAAAAAGCAGAGTCTGAAAGCCTCCGAGAAAGGAATGATGGCCAGCACAGTCTTAAGTTCACAGCCAGTCCTGTTCAACGGAGCATGCCGATACCCTTGTTGGAAATAATCCAAGGGTTCTCAAAGGGGCACTTCAACTGCCTTCCAAGGGACTGCTGCAGTGTTAAGGTGCACGGCCCCCAGCACTGAGAAATGGATCCGGGAGCCTGGAACAGAGGCTCCTTATGAATGGTGAATTCAAACCACCATTGTTAATGGGATGCAAACTGAGGCAACAGATCAGAAATTTGAAAATTGGTTGGCTTCTGAGCATCTCTGTGAAAAAACACCATGGAAAGGGAACACAAAGAAGAGAGCTGAAGAAACAGAATCTTGTCCTCAACCCACAAAAGCGAAGTTGCCCAGAACTGTTAGGGACCCACACTGTTCTCAAAGCCTCCCGTGACAGCTGACTGGAGATGAAATAATGCACTGGAGGGGGGCAAGAGCAAACAGCAAAGTGACTTTGGACATTTTACTGAGAACCTTTTAAGGAAAAGAACCCAAACCTGGGCCCAATCTGCTCCCCCAGAATCTATCAACAATTAACATTTCTGATGAGTTATTTGCATTAACCTCTTTCAAAGCTCTTGCATGAGAATATAAACATGCCATGATGTCTTTAGGCAGACTCAGTCTTAATATTTTCTGTAACATCCCAAACTATCCCTCATTATTTTCAAGATTAAAATAGTAATTAAGGGATAGGATTACATTTTCATTCTTGATGTCAATCAAGCAGCATGTTGCCTCTCTGATGGGGCAGAGAAGCAAGTACAATCTGAACATGAACTACAACTGCAGCATAACACCACTCACAGGACCCCAGAACACCTCTCCAGGATCAAACACAGCTGCAGGGTCTACTGTTCCAAACTGCAACTGAAGGACATTTATTCTATAAATAGTTTTACTACTAAAGATATGAAAACACCTTTGTGCATTTGTGGAAATACTTGCATAATGCTACACTGGAGTTAAACTCTCCCACAATTTTTTAACTTATTGTGTTATTAATGATTGTATTTAATACTCAGGCTGCATAACTGAAGTAGCTGTTCTCCTTGCATTTATTTTTTAGTTGATAATTTTTCCCCTTAAAGTCAAGTGTTATCTTTAAGCAAGACACTAGTTGCTTTCTTTGGTTTAAGATTATTTTTATTTTATGTTTTAAGGTGCCATTGAAGAAACCTATTGTGATTTTTACACTCAGTATCATACATTTCTTTCAAATAAAAAAATATTTAAATCTGCACAAAAATAATTTACTAGAAGAAAAAAACACTTTGACAGGGATTCTTCTCTTGTGCAAAACACATTTAGTAACATTTTATTTAATGCCACAGCATTTACAAGTTAAGTTTTTGAACACTGACAAAACTTCGGGGGAAAAAAAAAAGCCCAAATCAAGTCTTCTGTCCTGCAGGATTTTGAGATGACAGGGCCACTGTAATCACACAGTAACCTTCTGAACAAACACAGGAGTTTCTGGAATCCATCTATCTCAAGTGTTGCAGTGGCACTGAACTAGTGCTTATCTTTTAGCAAAACATCCAATTCCAATTTAAAAGTCTTCAGCGCACAGAAACCACCACAGATCCAATAAATTACTCCAGAAGCCAATTATTCTGCTGTTAAAGTCTTTATTCACATTTAAGGCATTGTCACACCTATGCCTACTACACTAAAACTCCCTGATCCCCAGGTCTGTCAGTTATACAAAGATCACATCACTCCTTTCTCTTGAGATTTTTGCTTGAGGTTGTTCTTTAATTCTAAACCTCTGTCAGGTTTTTCCAATTCAGCATTATCCTTTTTGAACCAGGCACATCAAAACTGAGCACTCTTCCAGCAGTAAAATCACACAGGTACCAAAACCTCCCTACTTGCACACCTGTGTTTTACATAGCCAAGGATGACCAAAGCACTCTGGCTGGGTGCAGCCCTTCCCTGTCAGCTTCATTTAAAGCTCAGGTCTGTCTGCATCCAGGATAGGAAGTCCAGGTCCTTTCACCATGAGTGACTCAATCTTCTTTATTTCATCCTTTTTTAAAAAACATGTTTTTCTCTCCAAGTCACTTATAAAAGCCCTGGCCAGGACTCAGTTTTTCTAGACCACCACTCAAAGCACTGAAAAATTCCACCTATGTTACATCTATTCTGTTCTAGATTCACTTGAAATCCATTTAGCTGTTGTTTTTAACTGTTCTCGTTCCTTATCAAGTCAAAACACCTTAGAGCAATCTGTACATTTTAACACTGCTACTTCCAGCCCTAGAGCTTGCAGTACCACAAGAGTAACTAAGGCAGGATTTATTTTGATGGACATTAATCAATTGCCTTCTCATCAGCATCAGGTGAAAGAATCCCTTTGTTCCCAGGCTCATCCCATTTCCCCTGCCTACTGGCTCACTGCAGCACTCTACCAGCTCCCTGGAAACTCTTGAGTTTTCCAAGGCTTGTGGAAAAACACCAGTAACAGACTAGGCAGGTCAGTAGTTCACTGAGCCTCACTGATGTTAATTCTTTTGAGAGCTCTAGGTTTGGTAGCTGCAGTTTTACCTTTTTCGTTTTGCTACTGAAATGGAAATTACATTAAACACACCTCCTGCCTGTTCAAAAACAGACAGCTGAAACATTACCTGGTCTTTTCAGTTAGAAATTTTATCACTGTCAGTTACCCTTAGCTTCTAAAACAGCCAAAGCTGTTCCTGTTTAAGCCTCTACACTTGGATAATGCTGGACATAATTTCTTCTTGTATCCTTCTACCCTTCTTGTCTATTTGCCTTCATTTCCATCTTCAGGCTATTTGTTACTGTACATACACCTTCCCACAGGTTACTATTTATTCCTCCTGTCATTCTTTTTTAAGTCAAACTATTTTTCTTCAAATTATCATAGGCTTACTTTGAAAGTAAAATTTTCCTTGCATTTAAAAGATTACTTGTGGATTTCTAACCATTCATTTCTGTTTAAGTCTGCTCCCAGCACATTTAGCAGAATTATCTTCATCTTTATGAAAATATCCTTTTTTAAGCAGCCAGTATTTATAGCACTGCTTAAAGGCTGGCTCCACTTGTGCAAAAATCCCAGCTAAGTTTACTCAGCCAACCAGCAGCTAAGTGCTGTGACCAATTCCTTTGAGCATGTCAAGATAAAGCCCAGTTTTGGTTTACAAATGTTATTAAACTCTGTGCTGGACATTTCAATGATCCCTTTTCCAGGGCTTACTTGTTGCACAGTTTCTTACACAGGCTAACAGAGCTTTCCAAATACACATAAAAATTCAGAGTAAGACCCAGGCAGCAGGGCGAACCACACTGCAGGTGAAGCACACAGCAGGAACTCAGGAGGCAAATACATTCTGAGTAAAGTGATGGAGACTTAAGGCCAGACATCGTGACCTTTCCAGAGGGCTTTAAAACAACAGCACCCTTCCTCCCGAACGCATGCTGGGGTCAGGAGAGCGAGGAGCAGTTTCCTTACCTAATCTATACCCTTTATAAAGGCGACCCTTCTCACCGTCCAGAGCGGCCTGGACATCTTCTAGACGGTCATACTGCACGAACCCATAGCCATGGTACATGCTGAGGGCTGCAAGAGTTAACAGCAGGGCAAGACCGGTTACAACCACGCACAGTGCTGACCCACACCCGGCCATCGCTAACCCCACCAGCTGCACTCTACCCAGAAAACACTAAGCAAGCTTCCTGGGAAAAGCAAATCCACCAGGATCAAAATGCAGAGCTCAAAGGCTCTGATCGAGTTTCTTCTGCCAAGGCAGTGACCAAAATACAGCCCATGAAGTGACCAAGATTTGATTAAGAGGCCATGAAAGAGTACTGTGAGATCACACCGTGACCTTAAAAGCTAAAATGTAGCTGATATATTTGCATTAAGTTTGAGCTGTACTGAAGGAATCCCTTTTCCAGAAAAAAAATTATCATTAAAAGGTCACTATTTAGGAACGTTGGTCACTCCTCTCGTAATCATCAAACAGCATTTGACAAGCATGAAGCGATATTTCTCACTGAAATCCCTGCCACAAAGAGGCATAAGATAATATACTAACCCCTGATTTTGCCATATTTTGAAAATATCTCTTCCATTTCTTCACGAGTCATGTGGTCTGTGGGCAAATTGCCGACAAAAAGTCTTCTCTCTAAATCCTGAGGATTGGTGCTGTTAGTGAAGTCGCTCTGTTTGATGCTATTGCTCTTGCGTCCTCGAGCCATTTTGCTTTCGTTCCAAATCCAACTCTTCGCAAAAAAAAAAAAATGGCCATGCATATAATTTCAATCCATGACATTAAAATTAAACTGGAACAAGATTAAACTTAACAGCTTTGCAGACTAGAAGCCAACCGGGCCTGCTTGACGCAAACTTCACTCCAGAGAAATCTTAATACGAGGGACACAGAGGTCAGGCAAAAACACTCACTGCAGCATTCTGGTGGAGCTTTTCTGTAATACTGAAAGGTAGCAAACCTACTTATTTTGCAGATAGGTTTTAATGGTTTAACTCCAAACTAAGATACAATTGAAACTAATTTTCCACTAAAACGCCTTAACTTTAAGCTTTTCAACACACCCATTGTTGTCACATCTAGTTCTTCAATCCACTGCTAAGAAGTATTGAAATTTATGCAATATTTTAATAAGTGGAAAGGAAATACTCATTGCAACATTGCATAACAGCACCCAAATATTCCAGTAGGGTTTGGAATGAGGCCTCAGGAAATATTGCTGAAGTATTCCTAAGTGACCACACCTGGATCACTTCACTGCGTGTGAATTCTCAGCTTTCCAATCCCAGAAAACACAGGTTCTCATCTGCACCTCTATTACACATCATACTCTTGTCCCCATGGATGTGTCAGCTCCCACAGCAGGCGGGTCCACAGCTGGGAATTTAACAACCCCCCCAGGTAAATGCTGCAGCTTTCCTCACTTCCCCCATGCAGCAAAAGCACATTCCCTTAGCCCACACCCCTGCACACAGCTGGAGCAGTCAGCAACATTCACTGCACAAACTCACCCAAACAAATAAAAAAATCCCAGCCAAAAAGAAATAAAACAAACACTGCCAAGGCTAACAAAAAACACCATCCCCAGGATTCAGACTTTCTGGTTTAAAATTCACCATTAGATAAAGCTTAAAGAAATTAATAACACCGAAACTTTCAAGGTGAACTTAAAAGTTTAAAAATTCCTTAATAAAGTTGTTTTACTTCCTAAGCATTCACCTACAGGAACGCAGGATGGGATTTTCTGTTTGTAACATGCAAGAAGCCTGGAAAAAGAAAGACTATTAAATTTATCAACAGAAACTTCTCTTTTTAACCATGCAATGCCTACAACCAACAACTCCCTAACAGTACCCTAGAATAAATACAATTTAAAAGTCATCTCTAAATAAATAAATCAAACGTCAAAGTATGTAAGACGGCTCTATATCAATACTTTTGCAACACTCAACTGGCATGAAAAATACATCTACTGCAGATTTGAGACATAAAATGTATTTATTTATCCGTTAAACATAATCAACTTCACATTTGTATTACTCTTTCCCCTTCTTAGGAAACCCTGCAGAGGTGGGAGGTAAAGAACACTTCCCTGTCTAATAAATTTTTAAAAATTAACTGCCAGAACCGGGGTGAGTAAAAAAACCCAACCCCAAATCCAACCAAATTAATCTCCTCTATCATTTTTGCCCCAATCCCTCTGCAAGTTTGTCCACACACATACACAGAGTTTTGTCTTCCCCATGAGAAGTACCAAACCCCATCTTATTACATGGAAGCATTGGACTTCTGTTCCACTACTGCAGCTCAAGTTCTCATCAGTTGAGGGTAGAGAAGCTTTCAAAATTCCCTCAAAATGATTAAGTGGCAATAAAACATGGAAGGCACCATCTAAATTCCACTCGGAGCAGGAGGCAATGCACAGGCACACACAGCAAAAAGGTGTCAAACAACCCTATAAATGCTGGCAGGACATCTCACTTGCAGTATAAAAGCTGTAAGAAATTCCCTCATGTGTTCCTTAGGGGTGGGGATAGCAGGGATATCTGAGGAAGAGGCTGCAAGAACTTTCCACATTAAGAAAAATAGAGAACTATTTTCCCACTTCAAAACAATCCGTAAATCAGATGAGTTACCCCAGAACTCTAATCTAAGATAATTCACTACCTCTTACCGTTTTCCACATGGCAGATTACACAGTTAAGGGCCATTTAGTGATCATAAGACCAGAATAAATGAATGTTGTCCCACATCTGGGCACGCTACATCAGGTGAACGCCTAATTCCCATATTAGAGTCTTGTATGAATGCAGCCAGAGAGGCACGGGGACACTTTAAAGGTGCCAATTCCCCACGCAGTAACTGTGGGTGCCACGGCAGGACAGCCCACAGCACCTCACGAGCCAACAAATCCTCTGGACGTTAATTAAACTCTCTAAAAATCTTATATTTAAAACCAGAGTCGTTTATTAATAGCGCTACAGCTTCAGGAACAAGACTCTGCTGGAGTGGGATATTGAAACTAATTCGCCACAAGCGAAACACGACACAAGTCTCCAAGAAGTTCGGGGGCAAAGCAGAAACAGCGGGCACGGAGGGCAGAGGTGCCGAGGAACAAGGAGCTTCCCTCGGAGCAGACCCGCGCTCCCTCCCAAACGCCAGCGGGGCCCTCCTGGGGCTGGCACCGCCCGGCCCGGCCCCCCACACCCGGGCAGACGCGGTG
>WEIU01006213.1:182815-295674 GCA_013389925.1 Aegithalos caudatus | reverse complement strand
GGGTCGGGTAGCAGCGAGCCCCAGGACCCTCGGCCGGGCCCTCCAGTCGGGCGGGGCGCTGGAACCGGCTGCCGGCGCTTCTGTCACTTCTCGGTTCCATGTGGGTGGGTGTGACTGCTGAGACGGCCCCGCGGCCTCGTCGCTGTTCCCGAGCCGGGGCTGCTCGAGGTGCCCACGGCAGTGGGCTGCGCCCGGCCGTGATGGGTGCACGTCCAGGGCACTCTCGGCCCTGCCCTCCCTCTCTGCCGGAGCCCCCGTCCCGCTCCCCAGGATGGCCAGGCGGATCTGCTGAGAGCTGCCGGGCTACTGGGGATGGGCAGTGAGGGGCTGGCTCTGTGAGAGGAACGGTGCTGAGGGTGCCCTCTTGCACCCTGTCTTGCCCAAGAGCTCATTCCCTGCCTCATTTTTACTCTTCCCTGTGCAGGTAGTACCCTGCCAGGAGGAGCGAGGGCAGGCTCTGGCAAAGTTGGATGGGTGATGTGCTTGACTGGGGCTTTCCTGTCCCTCAGGGATGGTGTGTCAGCCTTGGGAAGGGGCTGGCAGTGCTCTGGGCGTGAAAGCTTGGTGACTGCTCCTCCCTTTGTGAGGGACTGCAGTACTGTTGGCAGGGGCACAGGGTGATGTGCAGTCCTTATGGTAGGAAATCTGGCAAAATGTGGAGCAACTCTACCGGAATCACTGCTACCCCACTTCAAAGATAGCACTGATGCCATCAGGCAGCGTGGGTGGCTGCTGTGGTCTGTGGTTAGTGGAGGTGTGGGAAGAGCAGTGTGAGGAAGCCCTCGCCTCGGGGTGCAGCTTAGCACACGTGTCTGTGGAAGTGCGGTGATGTGAGAGTGTTGGATATGAATTCACAGATCTTGTTTCTTCCAGTGCTGGGAGCCTGGTGATGCCTTAGAGTGTTCTGATAAGGAGTACATATACAAGGGCAGATGCTGCAAACGGTGTCAGCCAGGTATGGAAACCCTTTCCTAGGGACCTCACAACTGGGCTGTGCCAGGACCTACTGCCTGGCCACAGCTGGGCAAGCTTTGTTTTGTGTGATGGACCCCCTCCACCTCATTGCCAGCAATGTTGATAGCTTCACTTCCTTGTGTCATCTCAGTGACAGAGCAACCGGGACCTTGTGGGTGCTCTAGGAGACCCCTTGGACCTCACCAAATGTGCCACAACTCTCTTGGGACTGTTCATGCTCTTGCAGCTACAGGACCCCCTGGCAAAGGCAGCTTTGTGGGGAGAGTGCTGCCACTGGCACTAGCGAATTGTGATGGTGTTTGCCATAGTGTCACTGTCAGGTCATCTCCCAGTCCCTGGAGTGGCCCCACAGCTCTCCCTCCCCCACCTGGCCCCTGCAGTGTTTGTGGTCATCAGGCAAGCTGGCTCCTTCAGCCCTGGCTTCAACGCAGAGTGCTGCAGCAGACCTGGCATCCACAGCTGCCAGCATTCCCCTGTCCTGCTGGCAGAGGTGCTGTCTGGAGAGAGGGAAAGCCCTCTTGTCCCTTTCTCACCAGCCTCTATTGCAGGGGAAAAGCTGGTCTCTGAGTGCAATCAAACAAAAGACTCTGTCTGTGCCCCCTGTGAGAGTGGGCACTATCAGCCAAGCTGGACCAAGGAGAAGCACTGTGCTCCTCATGACATCTGTGAAGACAGTAAGTGCTCCCTGTACCACTGACCCCAGTCTGTGGGGACTGCCTCCCCTGCTCGCTGTCTCACCTTGCCCATGTTCCCTCTGCCCAGATGCCGGCCTCATTGTGAAGGTGCAGGGAAGTGCAACACGCAACACGGTGTGCCAGTGCCGGGCTGGCACACACTGCTCTGACATCAGTTGCCAGACCTGCGTGGAGAACCAGCCTTGCCAGCTTGGCTCTGGCTTCGTGGCAGGTAAATCTGACAAGCTGTTCCCACTCAACAGGACTGATGCCATCAGCACTGACCTCGAGGAACGGGGTCTCCCCCAGCATCGTGCCCCCTGGCAGGGCTCTGGGAGAGCTGTGCCATTGCCACAGGGTGTGCTGCACACCTGGCCTCTGCAGCCCCTTGCCCCCTTGCCCCCTTGGGCCCTCACCCCCACAGCCCCTGCTGACCTTCCTGCCATCTCTGCTCCTCTTCAGCCAAGGCCATGGACCGGATGTCATCCCCCTGTGAACCCTGTGCAGAAGGCACCTTCTCCAACGTCTCTTCTAAAACTGAGCCATGCCACCCCTGGACAAGGTATTGTCTGAGAACAGATCATGTCCTTCCACCAGCCCCAGTGAGCACATCCTTTGCTGCCAGTTTTCTTGGTAGCCTTGAGGACTGGGCAGCCAGGCTGGTCTCTGAGGGACACAGCATCTGGCTGGTGTAGGGTCAGAGCGAGAGGAACAGGCTAGGAGCACAGTGTGGTTCGGGGCAGCATTGACTGAGGTCGAGGCAGACATTCAGGCACTTGTGTCCGTCCCTCAGTATGTGCACAGACTGCTTGTCCCTTCAGGGGTGTCCATGCTCTCATCCATGCTGGAAGCAAGGGATCAGATCTATGGGAATGCCCCATGCCCTGTTCAGGTTCTCCCTCCCAGTGCTCTCTGTGGCTGTAGTCATCAGCCAAAGCACAAGCCCTCTCCAGGGGGAATTTGGCTTTGAGGATGCCGTGAACTGGCAGGTCATCCCTGTCTTTAGAAAGCTGCTTGAGGGTTAATTGCAGTTCCTGGTAGAAACATGAGCCTTATTTCCAAGCTGAATTAGTCTTGCTTCAGCTGCCAGCCATTGGATTTCACTTTGCTTTTATCTGTGCACAGAAATTACTTCCCCACAGAGCACTTGTAGCCTAACCGAGCTTTTCTGTCATAGCTACAGTGCTCAAGCCCTGGGGGCTTCCCTGACCGGGCAGGTCTGCTCCTTCCTGTGCCTTGTCCCTGACCTTGTTCCCATCCTCAGCAGTTTCAGCAACCGCAGGCCAAGCCCCTGGGCTGGTACCCTGCTGTGTGCCTGCTGTCCCCATCACGCTGTGTCAGTGGGATGTGCTCCCTGCTCACCCTGCTGGAGCTTGGTGGGCTTAGAGCAGGATGCATTTTGGGGCAGCTTGGGTGCCTGCCCAGCACCAACTATTCCCTGAGCCCAGGTTACTGTTGTGGTTACATGTTCTTGTTCTTCCGTGCAGTTGTGAGGAAAAGGGACTGATGGTGAAGGTGAAAGGGACGAACTCCTCGGATGTGATCTGTGGTAAGTGCCTGATGCCCGGGGCTGATCCAGTGCAAAGCAGAGAGGTCCCCAGGGCTCCAGCTCCTGTGGCACTCAGAACTGGCCTCATGAATGGTGTTTTTGGGAGAGGAAGGTCTGAGTGCATGGTCAGTGTGATGCCTTCCTGCCTGTCTGTCTCCCTGGAGATCCCTGTGGGGCTGGAGCAGAGCACTCCATGCTGGGTGTCCCGTGGGTGCCTGGCTGACCCCGTGCTCTCCCACAGAGTCCAGCAGGCGCTCCTCGCTGTCAGTGCTGATCCCCATCATGGCTGCAGTTGTCACATGCCTTGTGGGCGTCTGCATCTACTGCCTGGTCCACACAGGTGAGGGGCTAAAGCATGTGAACTGCTGCTTTGGGCAAGGGAGGGAGAGCCTTGGCCAGAGGGGCCATAAAGGGCTGAGGGGCTGAGCCAGGGAGGACAGCGGCAGCTCTGCTGAGAGTGGGGAAACTCCTCTGGAGACATCACCTGGACAGGGTTCACTGAGTCCTGCCCTGTCTTTGGGAGTAGGTGTGTTGGCACTGCTGCAGCCTGAGCTGGGCCAGCTCTTGGGGGACAGCACTGGTGTCTATTCTGGCTCCTGCTGTGACCCCCAGCCTGCCCAGCCTGGCAGTGGCAGCAGGCATAATGTGAGCTGCAGGACCTGTGGTGCAGCAGCACCAGCCCTGGCTCTTACCCTGGGAAGCTCCCTGCAGGGCAGAAGCACTTCCCCCTGAACATTGCCTTCTCTGTTCCTCTTTCCATCCAGATTCCAAACGACGGGTGCCAAAGGAGGTGAGTGTACCTAGAGCCCCCCCAGGAGTGGGTTGGGATCCCCCCTGGACACAGCTGGGGATGTGCCAGCAGCAGAGCAGGGGCTATGGCTCTGCAATGCACGAGGGGTGGGGGCTGAACTAGGCTGCCTGACTGGGGCAGGACAAGGGCTGGGGCAACCCAAGGGTGGTGCTGGCAAGTGTTGAGCATTTGGGAGGGACCCATACTCTGGCCTGCACAGGAGTGTAGCGGGAGCCTGTGGAAAGACATGGGTGCAGAGCAGGGTAATGTAGCTGTCTGCCCCTGACCCCTGCCCCTGTGCAGATAGAGGCTGGGGAGCCCGGAGAGAACCCAGATACCCAGCAGCCCATGGAGCAGGATGAGAATGTCTTGCCTGTGCAGGAGACCCTACTCAGGGGCCAGCCAGTGGCCCAGGAAGATGGCAAGGAGAGCCGTATCTCGGAGCAGGAGATGTTGTGAAGGTGCAGGGGACTGCCTCCAACAGGAGCACAGACTGGGGACAGCACCATCTCCTCTGTCCCCTCTCCAGCTGGGGAGGAAATCTGGCATCTGGCCTGGCTGCAAATGATGTGATGCTGCAGTGGACCATGGCACGACCACCCCACGGGAATACCACCACAACAATCTGCACAGGGCTGCCCTGGTGGAGCAAGGCTTGCCTGCCCACATGAGGACATGGAACAGAGCCCCATCCTGCTTCCTGCCCGAGTGATGCAATGAAGCCCAGCGTGGCTGCTCGCCTGCTGAGCCCTTGCAGAGCCCAGTGCAGCCCCTGGCAGTGTCACTGCTGACAGGAAGACCCCAGCACGGAGCCCGGTCTCCCTGAGTTCTGAAGAAGCCAGGGCTGGGAAAAGAGGCTGCAAGTGTGAGATCACCACGGCAGAGCTCAGTCCCCTGTCTGGGACGCTGTGGAAGTGCTGCCCGTGCTGGAGCAAAGCCCGGTGGGTGCCGGCATCCGGACAGGGCATCTCGGCCCCTCCGTGCCGCCGGGCTACGTGGGACCGACAAAGGCAGGACCGGCGGCCCCAGGGCTCTGCGCTGGGACGGTGCCGGGGATGGCGGCGGGGCCGGAGCGCAGACACCNGGGGCTCTGGCCATGGGGCCCCCTCCCGCGGCCCCCCCGCGCACCCACCCGTCCGTGCGGGAGCGGTCGTGCTCCGTCAGCCACAGCTGGCGAAACCGTGTGATTAAACGTGGTTTTTCTGCCCCGCGTGCGTGAGCAGCCCCGAGCCCGGGACCCGCGCTCCCAGCTCTGATGTTCCGGGAAGGATGCATTGGGAATGGGCGGGTGCTCCCAAGGCAGAGGCTCCCACCAGAGGAGTGAGGGAAGAGCTGCCACCAGCTGTGCTGACCCCCACTGTGCCCCAAGCCCTCCCCAGCACACCCTGGCTGGGCCCACTCCCTGCATGCGCTGCCCTCACTGACCCCCAGCAGGAGCTGCCCCAGCACAGCCATGCCCAGCCCCTGTCCCATGCCAGAGGAGACGGGATGCGGGCAGGGCTGTCTGCAGGAGGCAGGTCTGTGCCCCTCACCTCACTGCTCTGGCAGTAAAATGCACAAGTAGGGTCCATCACACTGCAGGGTGCTGCGGTGTAGCAGCAGAGTCACCACGGGCTCCAAAGCACTGAACCCACTGCAGGCTTTAGGCACTGGGAGCAGCCTCAGCCTGTGACCCACCACCAGCTGAACACAGGCAGCAAGCACAGCATGAGAAAGGCCATAAATCCCAGAGCAGGAGCAGCTGGAGCATGGAGCAACTTTGCCTGTACAGGCAGTGGCACATTATTTAAGGCTCCTCTTAAAACCTAATGTTAGGTTTAATAAGGGAGATAAAAACATGGCAGCAGCTTTCCCTCCTCCCAGGGCTTGGCACTCCCAGCAGTGCCGGTGGGATGGCCTCAGGCTGGGCAGTATTCCCTTGGCACCAGCCCAGAGAACACCCAGTTCTGGGGACAGATGTGATCCCGCTCCTGCTGGAGGAGAAGGTGTTATGTGGGCCACAGATGCAAAGTCTTTGGCTCCAAACATTAAGCCTTTGGCCCCACGTGGTTTCCAAAGGACTGTCTCCCCAGGTGGCAGGCTGACCTCTCTGGGGCCAGCTCCCCATTTCCCTAAGGCTGACCCTCCCCTGCTGGCATGCAGCGTGTTCAGTGCCCACTCCTGCGTGTCAGACTTGTACCATCTCATTAACACTTCTGTCCCCCAAAGTGAGAAGGGAGAGTGCGTGAGGCCTAATTGAATGTAACTAATTATTCACTCTGCAAATGCTCTGTTTAAATGGGATTGTGAGGGACAGAATTACTCATTCTGAAAAGGGGAGAGAAAGAGAGAAAGACAGAGATAAAACAAATAGAGGCGGATGCTGGAGCTGCAGCTCGCTCTCTCTCCCTAGAATACCAATTACCGGATGAAGTGATTGTATAAATCTTTACCGAGTGAACGGACTGTACTAGTCACTTACTCCTGTCCTCGTATTATGAGGAAGCAATGAAAAATCATCCCACTCTCCAGTCCAGTTAAGGGTTCCCAGTCGCTCTTTTGGGCAATATCTCACCAGCTGGAGAGAGCTCGCCCTGGGGCTTTCTCAGGCTGGGGGACCCGCTGAGACAGGGCTGAGCACTTGGCAGGAGCCCACACCCCTCCTGCACCCCCAGCCCTGGGGAGGAGCACTGGCTGTGCATGCTCTGGGAAGGTGCAGGACTTCTGCCCCAGCAGGAGCCAAGCAATGCCACGAAGCACCTTGGAACATGGGGAGACATGGGCTGCTTAAGGGCCCCAGTGTCACATGTGACAGGTCACCCAGGGACCCCGGTGCCTGGCTCAGTGGCACTCCAGGTCTTGACTCCTCAGCTTTCTTTTTCTTCTCTTCTGTGGGTCCAGCCCTGCCAGGACCCTGGTCTCCTCCACTGGCTTCTGCAGTGCTCACTGAAAAAGGAGAACACTGTGCTTCCCAACCTCTTCCCATGCTGCAGTCAATGTTTCTCACTCAGGGTGTCTCTGCTCCACTGGCTGCAGAAATGCACTTATTGGCAGTGACCTCCATCACTCTTGCCTGCCACATCTTTTAATCCCAGATCCCTCCAAATACCCACATTTCTGTTCTCAATAGTGGTGTGGGATGGGAGAGGAGGTCCTGGCCATGCAGAACAGGGAAAGCTGACAGAGTCCCCCTGCACCCTGCCATCAGTGGGGAGCACCCACATTCTGGGGTCCTGCTGCATGAGCTGGTGAGGACCCAGCCAGTCCCATACCCCCTACAGGCAACTCTGGATCCCCCTCACACAAGGCATCCAGCATGCAAGGGGCTGGGGACAAAGACCACCTGGTCTCCACATTCTGCAGCCAGAAACAGAGGGCCCTGCAGGTGCTGTTCCAGAGAAGCCACAGGAGTTGTGTGGTGGGTTCACTGTGGGAAAACAGGCTGGGCACGAGTCAGTGATTAGAGGGTAAAGCCTCCAGTCTGTCCTGCCTTGTCCTGGTTGGGGATTTGATTGTTGCCAGCAGCAAGTTTCCATGCACTGAAGATGTGGGTGTGTGGGTGTGAGGGAGATAACATCATCATCGTCATAACAAATGCAGTTGTGCAGCTCCATTCTCTGCTTATTGGCTTTCTTCTCTTTATCTATAAATAATTGCGGGGACACAATAGACTTTTAAGTCTGCCAAAGAGTTTGTCTCCCTCCAGCAACCATATTGCTACAGTGCTGCCACCTTATCTGCTTGTAGAAAGATGAGGGCGGGAAAAATATTTACTGTCAGGGATATTTGTCATCTGCAAATTACCTCTGCCTACAGTTCTCAGCAGGGATGGGACTGACAGCGCCGATTGCACTGTGGGAGTGTGAGCACAGGGGGTCTCCACGCTGCCCCAGACCCACCTGAGCCTCGTCCCATTAGCTGGTGGGGTGGGCAGCAAGCCCACTGTGTGTGCAAAGCCATGCCACAGGGATGAGGGATACAGCTGATGATGCTGAACCAGGTGCCTTACAAGTGGTTTGACACAGAGGATCACCTTGATGGGACTGGGACATTAGGCTCAGAGGTTTGCCAAGTTGCCTTCCCAAGCACAGGACTGCACCCCCAGGCTGTGCAGCAGCCCCCAGCACAGCAGCCCCAGGCACTGACCACCGTGAGAGCCCCAGGCCTTGCTGTTCCCCTGAAAAGGCCAAAAATGCTGGACAGCCCACCACTCTCTCAGCACCCAACATCCCTGCCAGCCCTGCTCTGCCTGCTGCTGCCAGCCCCACCAGGCTCACTCACTATTGGAATTCCTCACATCCTGCAGCCCAGAGGCCTTTGCACAGCACTTATCACTGCAGTATCCAAGAACCGATCTAATTGATGTGACACCAATTATGCCTGTATCACTAAATGCAGAATTAATGCATCTGTGTGTACAAACCTCCTAGACCCTGACCATGAAATTATGGCTTTGACATGAAAAGAGCCAGAACCCAGGAGCACCATCTCTCAGCTGAGTCCCCATCATTGCAGCTCTGGCCAGCCTTCCTGATGGCCACGTGGACCATGCAGGATTCCTGCATCATCCAGCTGGCTGCATGGAGAGCTGGGGCTGCAGCCATGGTGGTCCCACACAGCCATGCCAACCCAGGCAGCACCAGCCCAAAAAGTGAGTGCTGGCAGAGCTGCCCTGGCTGTTGTGACAGCCAGCCCAAGGGAGCTGCATGCTCTGCAGGGCACGGCAAAGCCATTTCTGGGCTGCTCAGCACAGCTTATGCAGGCTGCAAAGCTCTTGGCTTGGACATGGACTGGTGCTGGGAAAAGCCATTCATTGCACTTGAAATTTTACTGTGAAATTAGGCTTTGCCTGGACATGCAGGGTTTGGCACAAGCAGAAGTTTGTATTTTGTAAATTGCTTTCTACAATCAATTAAAGAAAAGAGATGGCTGTAGGCAGAGGTGGCACACGAGATGGCTCCGGGTTGGGGCTGGTTCCAGATCCCTGCCATACAGGCCCAGGAGCAGACCCAGCCCAAAGGGAACAGCTTTGGAATGGGGAAATAATGTGGCTGGAAGAGGTGGAAGAGGAGGAAGAAGAGGAAGAGGAGGTGGGCAGCTGTGAGGGGGGAGGATGGTCCCATCAGGGGCTGCTGTGCTGCCCCTGTGCCCACACTGACTATTGGGGTCACTTGGGAGCACATGGGAGCTGCTCCCAGGCCTTTGCACTGTGCCAGCCAGTGGCAGCTCAAGCTGGAGCCATCCTGGAGATGAGCCCTGTCCCCTCCCAGCCTCACCCCAGCACCAGCACCCCTGATACCATCAGCACACCACGGTGCCAGCACTGCTCCAGGACAGCAAAGCAGGGAGGTCCCATGTGAGCCAGTGAGGCACAGCCAACATGGCAAAGCTCTGGTCCCCTTTCCCATCACATTTGGGCAGAGCATGGTGAGCATAGCATGTGTTGGGCTGCTCGGATGGTAAAGGGCTTGCCCTGGTTCTGGTTTGCTCAATGTTTTCATTAAGGACCTGGATGATGGAATAGAGAAAGTGCTTATTAAATTTGCAGATGACACGAAGCTGGGAGGGACTACAAGTATCTTGGAGGACAGGATTAGAATTCAAAATGATCTTGACAAATTGGAGAAATGGACTGGAAAAAATAGGATGAAATTCAACAGGGACAAGTGCAAGGCAGTACGCTGAGCAGGGGAACAATCAGCTGTGCAAACACGAGCAGGGCCAGCAGCGTGGGGTCCAGCCAGGCATGAGGCCACACAGGCACGGGGCAGGCACGGGGCACGGGCAGGCAGGAGGAGGCATGCTGTCTGCTCAGTCTGAGCTGGGGGAGTAGGGCCATGAGGAGGCAGGAGGAATGGATGGAGGGAGTGAGAGAAACCCCTGTTGGCCTCAAGCACAGGCTGACCTCTTAGAGCTGTGCCATGGGCTCCCCCATGGTCCCACACTCTTCTCCCACCTGGCCAGGAGCTGCAGTGAGATCTGGCAGCCTCCCAGCCCTGTACACTTCAGGTGCATGGCTGAGTAGAGGCTCCCTGCTGGGCTTCTCAATCCCCTGCCTTTACCAGCTCAGAGCTGGGGCTGACACTGCTCTGCAATGCCCCAGGGAGATGCCCCTATCTAAAAGATGCTCAGCCTTTCCTACAGAGCCCCACTGAGGCAGATCCCCAGGCACTGGCACAGCCCGGCACCAGGGGCCAACCCAGTTCTGCATGTGCAGGAAGCTTTGCTCCAAAGGCGCTTCCCGTGCCTGGGGCTCAGCTGGAGGTCTGGCCACAGCCCCCTACCCCACAGCACACACCCCTGCAGAGATCCCCTGGAGCCCTCCAGCCACCCTCCCTTCGCTCCGGCAATTAGACTTCCAGCCAGCCCCCTCCGAGCCTGTGCAAACACCGAGGCTCATTTAAATAAATTAAGAAGACATAATAAATCAAAGGGAAATGAGGGGCTGTGCCTGGGGGCAGGGGAGTCACTCGAGTTTAATTACATTGGCAAGCCTCTCGCAGCAAAAGCACAGCAAGTCCCAGATGTGTCAAGCACAGATGTGCAGGAATGTGCAGAGCTTGGTGGCAGAGCTGGCAGCACCACCCTGATGCCTGTGCCTGGCACAGCACGGGCACAGCACTGGCTCCAGTGAGTCAGGAAGTGAGGCATGTGCTGGCAGAGATGGGTCCTGGCCACTTGGCACTCCAGGGCACCTGTGCAGTGGTGCCCACGTGGGCAGATGGCATCCTGGCAGTGCAGCACTGATAGCACCTAGGGCCACATGGGCCATGTGGAGCAGCCTGCAAAACCCTGTCTGCCCCTTTCCCAGCCCTGTGCCCTTTGCTGTCCCTGTGGCCACCCAGAGCCAGCAAGTCAGGCTGAGGCTCAGGGGGTGTCACTGGCACCACCACATCCCTGTGCCACACATGGGATTTACAGCCCGTCCCCCGTAGTTTAAGGACTCTCGCTTACGGCTGCATCAGGAACTCCAAATAGAGCTTTGTGTAGAGGCGGCAAATTTATGAGACTGGCTCTGAATCCCCAGTCACATCAGGGGCCAATTCGTCTTCCCAGGGCTGAGGATGAAATTAAATTATTGTAAAATAAATCTGTAAAAATGATGAAAAGACCATCACCTGCCGGCAAGGGCGGGGTGGCGAGAACCCACGCGTGGCCGTGACGGATGGGGCTCACCAGGTGATAAAGCGCCGGGGACCTGGGAGCTCAGGGATTTCTGCTGTAATCTCACTAAAGAGATGTTGTTTACAGGAAAAAGGATATTTTAGGGAGGAAATTGCATTTCAAGGTTAAAGGAAAAAAATGGAGCAAGTCTCCCAGGGAGCCACTTACGTGCGAGATGGTGGCAGACAGAGACAGGAGCGGGTGCCAGGGAGCAGCCAGGGTGGGACACCACTGCCGTGAGGCAGTGCCAGGCACACACACATGCCAAGGGCCAGGTCCTTTGCCTGGCCTTGCCATCACTCCAGGCAGCCCAGAACCAGGCAGTGATTGCCTGGGCTCACAACAGGGAGGCCAGAGGCACTGGTGGGTCCAGGACAGTCTGAGGGGACCGAGGATCCCTGTGGGGGCTGCCAGCCCACCCTCATGGAGAAGCTGCTGCCATGCTGCTCCCCAGCCCTGGTGCCATCCTGTCCCACCAGAGAGGTGTCTCATCCAGCACAATAATGGCAAACCCTCACTGCTTCCTTGAGGAGCCCTGCAGGGGCCTGAGTGACCACCATTTGACACTTTAGGGGAAGGGGCATGTGCCCTGCACAGCGGCTTGCAGCTTCCAACTTTCAGTCCTACCCTACAAGACACATGCTGGAGAGAGATTTTTTTCCCAGTGATGAGTGGAAAAAATAATGACTTCAGCTTACAGTGCACTGGCTGGCCATTTAACAATAGGCCATTAGCATGGCTCAGCATGGGGAAGGGATTTATTTAGGGGACACAGTTGCAAAGACAAACCAGCACCAGGTGCTTAATAACGGTTCAGAGGTATCGGAGTGTTGCAGTGCTCAGAAAATGCAGCTGTGGGAGTTCAGAGACTTTATCCTTCATGTCTGTGAAATCCCACAATACCAGCAGAGATTTCTCAACTCTGCCCCAAGTACAAAAGCAGCTCAGGGAAAGCAATGGCTCTGCAAGGGCAGCAGCTCCTACTACAGCCCCCCTGGCTGCCCCAGCACTGCCAGGACTGGCTTCCACTGGCACAGCCCATACCTGTGTTCTCACACCCACTACAGGGTCACTTCCAAGGCCTGTTACACCTCGGGACTCCCCTCTGTCCCTGGCAAATGCATCCTGAGTATGACACAGGGGAGGGACATGTTCTGCCATCCTGGGAAAGCCCAGTTCTCCCATCCCAGGCTGGGTTGGGCTCTGACATGAGCCTCTCTTTTTCAGATTCGATGCTTGTACATTGCCCAGAGCAGCTCTGGAGCATCAGCAGGCTCTGCCTAAGCCCTCCCTGTGCCTTGATGGCCTGGACAGGCACTGTCACCCATGAGAAGCCTTCTCATTCCTACCATGGCTCAGCCACAGCTCCAACCCCTGTCCTGCCATCCCCACCAGGGCAGCACAATGATCACCAACACGTCCCTACCCATGGATGGGCACAGACTTCTTGACAGTAGGGATGGGTGCTGGGCAAATCCCCTCATGCCTGTGAGTGCTGCCCCAAGAGCACTCACTGCAAACCCTCCCAGTGCATCCCAGTACATCCCAGTGCATCCCATGTCCCAGCCAGAGGTCTCTCATGGCTGAAAGCCACTGCACTGCTGTAGTGGAGCCAGAGGAAGGGCCCGTGCTGGAACCAGAGCCTGTGTGGCCCCTTGCCCACAGCCCTGGCAGCGTGTGGGGCCCTGCCATGTGCCAGGCGTGGTGAGGGGTCCCAGGGCAGCAGGAGGGGCCGGGGGCAGGAGCTGGCAGCCGTCCCACACAGGCGGCACGGCAGCAGTGTGCCGAGCTGGAAGTAAAGAGTTACTGAGCAAGCAGACGTTCAATAATTCATGGTCACTGAACTGCAACAGGAACAACGACAAATAATAATACAGGAAAATGGGGAAAAACCTGAAATCATTAGGCCAATGGTTCAAGCATGAAGAGTGTGTGCTGAGGGAGAGGGGTGCAGTCACACCACGTCCAGGTGCAGGGGTTGCTGCCAGCTGCACTGTGGCTCCCTGCCCCTGGCCTGGCACTCTGGCCCAAGGGCTCCAATGGTGTCATTGCCCCATGGGGGCTGTTCTGGGGATGTGTCCAGCCCAGGGGAGGCTGAGCAGTGCCATGTGCCAGCCCTCAGTGCCCTCTGAGCCTGGTGGGCATGCAGGGTGCTTCACGTGTCCAAGAGGCAGGAACGGCAGACCTACTCTCCCTAATTATAATTAGTGATGCTTGCCATGGGAGTTTGCAAACATGGTTTAATTAGAGCAGCCGGGCTCCCTCCACATGCTGCAGCCTCCCCAGGGTCAAGGACAGAGAGGAGTGCGGGAAGCAGGAGCTGAGGAATGCTCGGCGGAGTTTGGCTGCTGGGCCCACACAAGATTTACCCCTTTTCTCTGCCCACAGCCGTGGCCCAGGGGGCTGTGCTTAGTTTAGCTCAGCTGGCAGGGACCACATTGTCCCTGCATGCACCCTCTCCCCAGGCTCTGGCACCACCAGGACATCCTGCTGCTCCTGGGGACAGGAAGACACCTGTGCACAGTGACTCAGCCAGAGGCCAGCAGACATTGAGCTGGGAAATTTAATCTACAGTTACAAGAAAGGGCTGTGGAGTCTCTGGATGCATGAGCCTGCTGCTTCTGTCAAGAAGAAAAATAGGAAAGGGGCATAGGGAATTAGACAAAGGCCATGAAGCAGAGAGGGAGGGTTGGGTGAATTCGGGAAGAGTAGGCAGTGGCTGCTGCAGCCCCAGAATGGGCTGATGGCCAAACATCCTTAGCTCCCAAAGCCCTGCAGAACTGGGACCAGGATGGTGAGAGACATCAGTGAGTACCAAGAAGGGATGGGTGTTGAGGGAGAACAAATCCCTGGCGGTCAACCTCTGGATGTAGCCAAGACAAGTCCTGCCTCTGTTGTCCCATCACCGACCAGGTTATCCAGAGGGATGGATTTGGGATGAAAGAGAGCATCCCGAGCTCAAGGACAGGTTGCTGTGGTGGCTGTGCAGCAGCAGGCAGTGTGTCTGTGCAGGCTGAGCCATGGAGAGAACACCTGGAGTCACAGTGTGGAAAGCAGTGCTCTGGTCAGAGCTCCCCGCACGTCCCAGGCACCGCACTGGGGAACCTCGATGACTAATTGCCATTGTCATCACACCTAATTAGGAGGCTGGCCACAGCCGGCTGGAAACTGTAAGTGTTAATTCTTTCTGGCAGGGGTGGTGCCCCATCCAGAGGGGCTCCTGCCACCCAGCCTGTCCAGAGCAGCTCCCATCGGCCCTGGTACGATGTTCTCATCCTCACCCTGCTCTGCAAGCGCCCCAATATCCATCGGCGGGGCACACCCGCCTGGATACCGACCGTGTCCCCTCCCTGGAGCCGCCCCGAGGGACAGGGCTGGGGCTCTTTGCGGGGCTGGGCTGGGGCGGATGGCCGGGCGCTGTGGCTCCGGGGGCAGGTGCGATGTGCTCCCGCTGCCGTGCGGCCGCTGTGGCGGGGAGCGGAGCTCGGTGTCTGGGTGACAGGTTTACAAATCACCACTGCTGCGTGCAGAGGGAGCTTGGTTGCCTCGGCATTCATCCCCGCGCTAATTGCTGCCTCCCCGAGGAACCCGATCCATCTCGCTGTAATTGACAAAAGGCAATTAAAAAGCAGTTGTGAATAAAGGGGGACATCTCTGGAGAGCCTGGCAGGAAAGATTTAGGTGCTTTGCTCCGTGGTGCTTTGGACACCTTCCAGTGGTGTGTCGGGGCAGCGATGCTGGGCTGGCTGTACCCGCTCCCGCCCTGTGCCCAGCCCTGAGGGGCTCTGCCTGGCTCCCAGACCAGCCCTTTGCTCATCTCCCTGCCCTGCCAGCTGCAGGACCATCCACTTGTCCCATGGCTGATCACCAGACAGACCTGGAGACCCAGCTGGCTGCAGGCTCTCTGGACACCTTCCTGAGGGCAGGAGCAACAGGATCCTGCATCCTCGTGGGGCCAAAGCCAGCACCCTGCAGAGAGCCCAACCCCAGGGCTCCCCTCGAGCCCCTGGAACTGGGAGAGCCCTAGAATCTTCCTCTGCTGGGAACTGTGGGTTCATGGGGAGTGGGGGACCAAGCCACACCAGGGGAATGCCGTGGGAGCACCCCGGCCCTGCTGTCTGTGCCACCGAGGGTGGCCTTGCAGGAGACAAAGGGCAATCAGCAGCAAGTGGCACAGAGAGTGGCACAGCGAGTGGCACGGAGCTGGGCGTGAAGAGCAGCTGATTGAGGAAGAGATGCGTCAGCTGCCTCTTGTGCACAGCAATCTCCTGATTGTGGAGAGCTGCAGGTGCAAGTGCTGCCAGCTCACCTGCAGAGAGGAGCTCTTCCTGCCGAGGTGGAAGGGAGGACAGCGGGGAGGGCAGGGTGGATGTGAGGGAGTGTGTCCTGTGTCCCTGCACAGCATGTGCCCTGTGTTCTCATGTGGCAGTGTCCTGTGTCCCCATGTGGCAGTGTCCTGTGTCCCTGCACAGCATGTGCCCTGTGTCCCCATATGGCAATGTCCTGTGTCCCTGCACAGCATGTGCCCTGTGTCCCCATGTGGCAGTGTCCTGTGTCCCTGCACAGCATGTGCCCTGTGTCCCCATATGGCAATGTCCTGTGTCCCTGCACAGCATGTGCCCTGTGTTCTCATGTGGCAGTGTCCTGTGTCCCCATGTGGCAGTGTCCTGTGTCCCTGCACAGCATGTGCCCTGTGTTCCCAAATGGCAGTGCCCTGTGTTCCCATGTGGCAGTGCCCTGTGTCCCCATGTGGCAGTGCCCTGTGTCCCTGCACAGCATGTGCCCTGTGTCCCCATGTGGCAGTGCCCTGTGTCCCTGCAGGTATTTCTCTGCCAAGGGCTGGGCAGGTCTTCCCCAGCCTGGCAGGGACAGTCCACCTGGGGACCGGGGGTCAGGTAATCCCATGGGCAGCATCAGGCAGGGGCACTGTGCTGTGGTCTCCAGCTTTGGGCAGAGCCTGTCAACAGGGCAAGCTGTGCCCACCTTGAACAGTGCCAGCTGCTGATGCTACCAGGACCCAGCCTGTGGCATGGCAGAGCTACCAAGTGCCTGCTGCTTGCTTGGGTCAGGGCTTAAGAGCTTCTCAGAGAGGAAAAAAGGCAAAATGCCTGGTGTGTGCTTCAGCCAGTGCCAGCACCTCCTCTTGCCCCAGAATCTGTAGCAGCACTGGCTGTGCAAGGCTCTCATTGAGAGAATCCCACCTGCCTGTGGTTCATGGGGGGCAAAGTGTCAGGGCTGCTCTGTCCCAGGGGTGGCTGCCATGGGGCACGAGGCTTTGGTGGGGCTGCCTTTTCCAGAGGTGGCAGATGGCAGGATGTGCTGATGCTGGGATGTTCTTCGCCATCTGTTGGGTCTAATTGACTTCCCGCAGAAATTCTTTAAAAAAATTAAACCAGTTGCAAGAAGAAAATTGTTAATTAAAAGGCCTTTTGATTAGATAGACAAATATTTACCAATTACGACTGACCCCGGCCACTCTATTTTTTGTTTGCAAACTCCACAATCAGCAGATATCTCAGCAATTACGCCTGTGCCAGCAATTCCCTGGTGTAATGCCTCCCCTGGGGGGGAGGCCCTGCAGTGATGGGGAGGCCACTGGGAGGAGGGGGCCCAGGACTCCTGAGCTTCCCACTGTGCCCTGGGCAGGGCCATGCACCACCCCACCCACACCCTGCTGGTGTTACAGGTGCCCTGTTGTGGCCATGGTGGTTTTTGGTGGTAGCATCCTCTCCTGAGCCTGGTGCCTCCCCAGGCAGGTAATTTAGGCTCACGCCACACAGCAGAAAAGCTGTTTGTGCTTTTGTGGGAGACAGCACACAGCAGGGCTTCTGGCTGACCCCAGTTCCTTGGGACAGGGACACCCTGTGCCAGGAGGCTGCAGGACAGGGAACCTATGTCTGTCCCCATGTCATGCCAATGACTCCTGGGCAAATCCCATTGCCCACAAAGTGTCCAGGCCAATGTGAGCACAGCCTGTGGCACACCACTCCCCCTCTCTGCAGAGGGCACCAGTGAGGTCACACTGCACCAAAGGATGTGCTGGGAGGGAGTCTGGAGGTGTAGCACCAGCCACGCACTCCCAGGGCGGGACGTGGGTTTTAATGTGGTACAAAATTGATGGATGATTCTGAGCAAGTGAATGTTCAGTGTAAATTACCCATGTTAGGCTTCAATCCGTGGCTAATTCATTAGACACACATTTCTACACAAAAATAAAAAGCCTTCTGCATGCATTGTTCATCAAATGCTCTGAAGAAAAGATGTGGGGAGGCGAGGTAGTCTCTTGACCCACTCTTGAGGTTAAATCCTAATTCCCAGCCTCTTTGCTCCTGCTGCCAGGAGTGGGAACAGCTCCAGCTCAGCCTTCCAGGGAAGTGCTGCCAGTGCCTGCCTGCCCCAGAGCTTTTTTGGCTATGGGGCTCAGCACCCCTCGAAGCAGAGGCGATGGAGATGAGTGCACAGCATGGCACTGAGAGCACTGGCTGCCAGTGCTGCAGGGAGAACAAACCCTGGGCATGAGACCCGGCAGAGTGCCAGGATGGCTGTGAAGGCACATTCCCATGATGTAGCACTATTGAGAGTCTTATTAATGGAGTGGGAAAGCTAATTGTGATTAAAGTAACAACGGTGCTAAACAGATAATTCTGCCCTGAACGGCAAGATAGATTTTTTAAAAATGAATGAAAAAGGAAAAGATAGAGTAACCAATCTTTAAAAATACAGAGATCAGTAAGTGAAGATTCATTTTTTTTATTAGCACAGGGCTCTCGGGGGAGGCGTGTGTCTGCATCCCCAGTGCCCGAGAGTGCTCAGCTCATAATAAACGGCACACCGGCGCTGCTGGGCCTGCCCGCTGCATTGCCATGGCTACTGCACTCTGCCTCTGCAGAAACTAAATATTGAACAGAGAGCAGGTGTGCCAAGGATCCCAGCCCTCCCACGCCACCAGCGCCATCCCTGTGGGCAGCTGGTCCCCCAGGAGGGAGAGGTTGGCCAGGGGCCACAGGTCAGTCCAAGTGGTGATCATCCCTGTCCCAGCCTCCTGGCTGCAGGAGCCTTGACACCTGAGCAGGGACAGGCAGGGACAGGCCAAGCCCTGGGCAATGGGATCAGCAGGGAGCCTTCTCTAGGGAGCTTAAAATTACTGCCCGAATGGAGCAGCACTCTTTTCCCTGCCAACTGCTGCAAGAAGAGCCCAGACAGGGCCAACAATGGCTGAGCAGGACCCTTCCAGAACCAGGGATCCTCATCCCTGCACCGGCCACAGAGGGCAGTGACAGGGACATCCCATGTCCAGCCTCCCCACACGTCTTGGCTCCCGATTTCAGCAGATCCCAGGACCCAGGAACTGAGCAGACACCCTGTGGCTCCTTCTGCCCGCAGTGACTGGCGCAGGAAGCAGCGGGAAGGAGTGTGCGTGTCGGGATGCTGGAGGTTATTGCTTTCATTAATAGCTGCATGAGAGTGCTCGAGGAGCAGGAGCAGAGCCCACCTCTCAGCACAGCTCCTGCCTGCAAACAGCCTTCACCTCCCTCTCGCTTTCCAAGGGCTCTCCAGGGCTGGGCTCTGCCCAGTGACTGTGAGACTCCTGCTCCTGGGTGCCCCTGAGTGTTTTGCACCCCACTGCTCTCCCACCCCCACTGTGCATTTCTGCTCACCCCTCTAAATGTTCTAATACTGTAAAAGATCCATCAGAAACCTTCCACTCCAGAGGGATATATATTATCTAAATTTGATAAGACAACTTAATTTCTCTCCGTGTCTGTTACTGGCGATAAAACTGGGAGACTTTTATGACCCGGAGTCCTCTGTAAGATTGTCAGGAACTTATTATACAAGGTATAACTGGATTTCTCTCCACAGATGGCTCGCAGCCATGAGCTGTAACGCAATTCTGCAGCACATTTGGTAGAATAAATGCAAAGAGCTTGTTACAGTGAGTTAGATAAGAGAGACGGGAACACGGCTCTCGCAGGCTAATTCGGCATCTGATCTGCCTTTTTCTCACTGTGAAGGACGACTTGGAAAAGTGCATTTCACACTGAGGAAGGAGCCAAGCCCTTCCCAGAGCCACCTGGGATTGGTGCAGCAGGCAGCATGGTGCACTCAGAGGGGCAGGACCCAGCGTGTCACAGCAGAGCTGCTGCCCTGGCCCTTTGTGCGTGCCACTGCTGTGTCCCCAGTGCCAGCAGGTGCCTTCCCACGTGGCACAGGTCCCTCTCAGAGGCCCTTATGGCAGCCTCATCTGTTATAGTTATCACACAGCCCATTCAGGCTCTGACCAGATAAAGACTGGTGATTTTTTATTTACTGATTTTTTATTTCAGCATCCTGCAGGCAGGATGCCATGCAGCATGCTCATTTATCTCAATTTGCTCCCTCCCACCTCCCATCCCTAATTTTTCAGCAGAGCCTGGAGGTGAAAGCCTTATCTCTGTGGCTCTTCTGCACATGGAAAGCAATCATGGCCTCTCCTTGTAGGGGCCCTGGTGGGGCTATTTGTTGTTGGGGCAGTAGCTTTGTGGGCTGGAAATGAGACAAATCTCTCTGCAGCTGCTCATGGCCCTGGGCTGGGGCAGACCCTGCCCTTCTGTGTGAGGCTGCAGTGGGGCTCATGTGGGGCTGCAAGAACTCCCAGTCACATGTTGGCTCTCCAGTGACCATCCCCAAATAAGAAATGCTTTCCCAAGCTCAGACCACGTTACAGCAAGTGGGAATCGCTGAAAACCATCAGGTGGTGACAGCATGATTCTCTTGTAGCACCATTCCCCTACAGTGCCACTGGCTGCAATCCCTGGAGTGGGCAGATCCAGCCCTGCAGACCTGTGCACCCTTCTGCAGGCAGCACCCTGGTGTCACACTGTCCCCAGAGCAGAGGCTTGCCTGGGCCCTGCCTGCCCCTGCACCACTGCCAGAGCCCCCACAGTCATCTGGAAAAAACAGAGCTGCTCCCTAGCCACTGGTCCCAGGGAATGGCAGGGCCAGAGCCCAGCTCAGGGCAGAGGCTGCAGCACAGCATGGCCACATTAATGCTGGGTGAAACATGTTGTTATGTGCATCAGGTTTTGTAATGGAACATGTTTAAAATTCAATAGAAAGAAAGATTAAAAAATAAGTTTCTTATCTAGAGGAGCCATAGAGCCAGTGAGGAAATTATGAATGTCTCGTTGTCCAAGGTTAAAGAGTGAGAGCTGAGGCATGAAAAGGCAGGAGATAAGATGAAATGTTTTCTGTTCAAATGAATGGGCTCCACTCTGCTCCCTAATAAACGATCAGTGTCAATATGACAAATTAATTCTGCATTGAGCTCCACTCAGGGCTCAAAGTGTGCAGGGTGGGAAGGGTCCCAGCCACAGCCTCCACTGCCAGACCTGTTCCAGAGGCCAAGCCAGCCCTGCACTATCTACTGCTCTGGGAGGTGGTGCAGGAGAGGCCCCATGTCCCTGTCTCTGCTGCCCCTCTCTTTGGGGAGGGGATGGGATGCCCTGAGCCCCAGCTCTGTGCTGCAGCCACCTGTGTGTTGGGCTGTGACTGGGAAGACTTTACCCGTGGGCACAGAGGGCACTCAGGGCCCCAAGGACGAGGGGACGGGGATGACGCATCCTGGACTGGCAGCTGCGGCTGCAGCAGAGCTGTGCCAGCACCAGGAGCTGCTGGCAGAGCAGCCAGGTGACCCCACAGAGGAGATTGGACCTTTTAAAAGAGACAGTGACAAATGAAGCTCCGTTCCACTCGAGGCACAGAGGAAGGGGACGGGGAGGTGCTTCCAGGAGCTGCATGCTGAAGGTCTTCCAGGAGGCAGATGAAGCTGCCATGGGGCAAGGGGGGAGCCAGGAGGGGACAGTGCAGGACAGGGAGTTGCAAGCAGGGTGGGATGGTGGATGTGGCACCTGATGGACAGTGCCAGAGGCACAGACAGTCCTGGGAGGAGAGGGCAAGGAGGAGCTGACCCCACCCCGGGAGCAGGGGGTCTGTGGATGGTGCTCCTCAGCACCATGGTACATACCTGGTGCCATGGCCTGGCCATGCCAGCCCTGGGTGGCCCAGCCAGACCCACTGTGGTCCTGGCAAAGCCCCCACACCAGTGATGCTGCTGATGGGGACTTGTTTTGCACTGATGAGCAGGAAGCCAGGGAGAGGAGCACTGCTCCTTGAGGTGGGGAGCAGGCTGTGCAGCCAGGCAAAGCTCAGTGAACCAGCCACAAGCCCTGACACTTTCAAGGCACCATTCCTGCTGGGGAGCAGCCTCCAGCCAAGCCCTGGAGCTGCACCACACATGGCAGGAAAAGGCCAGCCATGCCAGGCCAGCAGGTGCCAGTGGAGGCAGGGCCATACAGCAGCTGTTATTACTCACAGGAGATCCTCAGTGCAAGACATACTCCTGCAGAAGACAAATCACAGCCGACACACAACACTGTTACTCCGTGTTTATCTCCAGCTGCCTGAGGGCAAAAGCAGGTGAAGTTACAGAAAATGTGGGGTGTCTGGAGCTTAGCATTGCTGCAGCTCCAGGCAGATCCACAGCCCTGTCTGCATTGGAATCACTCACAGCCAACCTCTGTCCAACTGGCCTGGCACAGGCAGGGACAGAGCAGAGCCCTTGAACTGGGGAGGCATCTCCATCACCACTGTGCAGCTGGATTTGCTCCTTTCAGTGCTGCTGCACCAGTTTGGAACCCAGCCATCTTACTACCCTCGCCCCGGCACCTTGTCTGGCATGGGAATGGGGCACTGCAGTAGCTGGGCTGGCAGACCTGCTCTGGGAAGGGTTAACAGCCTTCCACACTGACACTGGAGCTGGAATGGAAAGAGTATCTCAACAGCTGAGATTAAAACAAGAAAATGAGTATAGAAATTATGTTTGTTAAAGCGAAATAGCTAATATAATCCTCAAAGGATTTTTCCTTTTGACTTAAAAAAAATCTAATATCTTCATTTCCATACCTTTTTTAAGCTAATTTGTGGAAAATTAAAATGGTGAACCCACAAAGGCTGCAGTTTAATTGAATCTTGCATCAGCCCTTGGTGAGCAGTCTCTCTTGGATTCCTTGATTAGTTCCCTCCATTAAATCATTTTTGCATCGTTTAGCTGAGATACTGTCTTCTGGCGGGTCTGGGACTCAGGGACCTGGATAACTCAGTCTCCATCTGAGCAGATGTAAAACGACACGCCATGCTCTGGAGAACTGTCTTATTTGGCCTCCTGTGTCCGTGGGACTCACTCCTGTGTCTTGCTGCCTGGGCAGACAGAAGGCATGAGCTGCCCTCAGCACCAGGCCTGGCTGGGGCTCAGCACATCCTCCGACAGCAGGCACAGCTCAGGGCTTGGACTGGAGTGAGCCCTGTGCTGGCAGGATGGGGAGCAGGGGGAGCAGTGAGAGCAGAGGGAGCAGGGGGAGCAGGGGGAGCAATGCTTGGCACTAGACAGCTTTGAGTGGGTGCACTCACCTCTGTGGGAGAGGGCAGGGCTATGGGGTACAGTAGGGACCACAGTGTAACATCCTGGCAGGGCAGTCCTTCCTCTCTGCCCACCTGGAATGCCCTGTGCATGTGCTGCAGGCACCAGCCCCCATGCAGCTGCCAGTCACCAGCATGGGCAAGCACACGGGATGTGGCCTCAGCATTGGCAGCCACTGAAGTTCACCTTCTGTGTCTCCCTGCTGAATCCCCTCTTTTTAAGTGTGGGTTAATTACACCTCTCAGGGATGGCTCTTAATTTAGAGCATTTACATCCCTGTCCCGTGGCACCACAGGGACAGGGCCACTCAATCTCTCTGGAGGCACCAGCAGCAGCTGCACACCAGGACAGCTGGCCTGGCTCTGGGCCCGCTGAGCTGTGTTCCAGTCTCCTGACCCCGCTGCACTCAGACTGCTGGGTGCTGGATGAGCACCAGCTTTCCCTCCTGCATCCCCTGTGCAACTCTGGCACCCCTTGCTTCCCCAGCAGTGGAGCAGGAGTGTTCTGATGGCCTTGTCAGGCTATCATGTCCCATAGATTAAAACAGATTTATATAAAGTCCTTTTCACCCCATTAGATTACTCTGGATTAACCTTGATCTCAGTAATAGATGCTATAAATGTAAGTCCCGCTCAGGGGGATTTTATCCATATGTTCTTGGAAGGCAGAAAGTAGATAAATTCTTAGAGAAGGTCTTACTGAGCGATTAGAAAGATTTAACCTCTTCAGAGCCAACTGGAGCTGCGTGCCCCTCTGCAGGGTGAGTGGTCAGCCCCACCTCCTCAGGCACTGCTCCCCAGACCTGAGCTGGGACACATCCTGTGCTGTCTCTCAGGGGTGGGGACACAGCATGCTGTGCTATCTGACCTGACACCCCTGTGTGGGGCTGCCTGTAGAGCCTGGACTCTGCACCCACCTGAGAGTCCTGCTGCAGTCATCTGGAGGGGCTGGTGGCCACCAGCACCTGAGCTGTGCTCATGAGCCCTGCACAGCCCCTTCAGAGCCAAGGGCTGCCTGATGCTGCTGCTGCCCTTGATTTATGACCTGTGCTTTCCTTGAGAGCTTTGTGCTTTTCCATCAGCAGAAAGGCCAAGCCTGTTGGGCAGAGCCAGCTGCAGCCCTTCAGTGTTTCAGGGCTGAGAAACAGTTAATGCAAGGAGGGATGAAGGCAGGACAAGGAAATTCAAGCAGCTGTTCCAGCAGAGGAAAGGGGGAGCCAGCACATTGCACTACCCAGCACACGTAGGTGTGGCCCGAAGGGGTGGCAGCAACCAAAATTAATTCCCCATCCCCTCCTGCTGCTGATATTAAATTGCTCTAAGCGCAGGCTGGAGCCAGAGCCAAGCTCAGCTCTTCCAGGAGTGTCTGACCAGCAAGTTGCCTCCTGCTTGTTGATCAGAGAAGCACCTAACGGAGGAAGGAGAATTTGGCACTGGGCTGGGCTGCAGAGCACTGGCCCTGCTGGAAGCTGCTGGGATCACACAGCCCGTGCAGGAGAGAGGAGCAGGCTGTTGACAGCAGACACGGTAATGAAGAGGAGTCAGCTCTGTGGAGCAGGGAGGTGCTGCAGAGTCACAACATTCAGGGTGGTCTGTGAACTCTCCCAGGGTTCCCTGAGGGGGCTGCAGTGTGGCTGCAGAGCACTCTAAGGTTGGAGCTGGTGGAAGGGTTTGACTTTAGCCATCACTGACTGCCTATCAGGCTCCTGGAGGGCTGGACAGTGGTAGGAGGGGGCTGCAGTTTGACCTGTTCACTCCCTTGCCTTGCTGGGGCATGGGGAGACAGCCCTGATAGACACAGCCCTCAGTGCTGCCCACCCTGTGGGTTGCATGGGCAGCCTGGACTGCAGATCTGTACTGCAAGAGCACCACTCCCTGGGCTGGGGGGAGGCAGGAAGGTATGCAGATCTGCCTGCAGCACAGGAGGACCAGGGGGAGCATGCCATCCCCTGCTTATGCCCCCCAGACAGGCACCTCTGCACACATGCTGGATGTACAGGAGGACCTGCACTGTTAGTGAAGTTTGATGCAAATGTGCATGGTTGGCAGTGCCCTGCAGCCAGGGCTGCACCTGATGAGCTGTGGCAGAGGGACAGACAAACCAATCCAGGTGGCATGAGCAGAGCTCCCTTTGAGGCAGCAGGCACAGGGGATGCAGAGTCAATACTGCATCCCCTGCCCTCAAGGACTGGTGTGTTCATTACTGCAATGACCTTGCTGCCTGCCTCCTGCCAGTGGCCACAGCCACAACTACCCCCAGGGAGGGGATGAAAGCTCCATATCCCTTGGATCAACCAAGACCCACAGTCCATCCTGGCTGTGTGCCTCTTGCAACAGGAGGCATTTTCTTCCTGGCTCTGCAGGGCCATGTCCATCCCACATACCACAGGAGCCCTGAGCAGGTACAAGGCAGTTTTTGAACAATTACTTGTACCTCTGGAAGAAGCACCAGCGAGGAGAAATGACTGCTCCTCATAACCAGCAGTGGGACCTGGGCTGATGGCAGCAGCTGTGGAAGGCATCACTTTCAACAGTCTGCCCTGACCTGCTGCACAGCTCTGCAGCACTGCCTTAGTGCTGCTGCCACTGGGAATCTGCAGAGCACCTGTATGCAGCCCAGCAGTCACCCAGCTCCCTTCCCAAGGCATGACTCCCTGGAGGGTGGCTCTGTGGGCTGTGCTGAGCTCCATCTCTCTTCCCTGCTGACTTTGCATGCTCAGCCAAGCCTGCCACGGGCTCTGCCCACTGCCCTTCCACTACCAGCCTGCCCAGACCCCTGCTCTTCCTGGCTCAGGAGCCTCCTTCACACTTGCTGGGCTTCTCTTCAGAATGTGGCTGCCACGGCCATCACCACAGGGCTGGGGAGGGCCAGCTCTGGTGTGGGGCTGGTGGGAGCCCCCAGTGCTCTTGAGACACCCCAGCACCCTGGTGCTGACAGAGCGGGATGGCTCCAGGCAGCACAGGCACTACCTGCACGTAGCTGGCAGGGAGCAGCTGGAGCAGAACAAGCACAGCAGCAGCCTCCTTCCTGCACCTCCACTGGGTCAGCAGCCACGGGGAGCACAGGGAGCCCTGGCCACGCACACCACGGTCCCAGCCTGCGCTGTCCCCAGCCACTGCCGCGAGGTGCCGGGGTTTGTCCTGCTGTGCCCCCCCTCCCAGGGGGCCAGGAGGTCTAACCGAGACGTACAGAAATTCTGCCTGCTGCCATGAGCTGTCACCTCCGATTCTGCTGAATATTTAAAAACCGCCTGAATCTGAAGTGACAAATCCATCATTGACCATCTGCCACTCTGCACGGTCACCCTGCAGCAGTCCCTGACATTTCCAGCTCTGCCCTGACACGAGCCAGTAACTCAGAGATGGCAGGCATCAGCCTCAGCAGGCTGACAGGCGCTGCCCCCCGCCTGCCCCGGGCCCCTCGGCAGCCCAGGCACGGGGACAGCCGGGGTGCAGGGCCCCCCTTGCCCCTCCCTGGCACAGGCTCGGTGTCCGTCTGCTGCTGCCACCGAGCGCACGGCTCCGCGTGCACCGACCCCACCCCAGCATAATCTGGGGGACAGAGCCAGCGGGACACCCTGCTGAGGGCACAGCCATCCCCAAAGCTGGCAGTGAGCATCCCCCTGCCAGCCCCCAGAGGGGTGTGGTCCTGGGGGACAGGGACTGCTGCAAGCCCCATGGGCAGCACTTGGTGCTCCTGCACCTGTACCAGAGGTTCCCTCAGCACAGATGAGTGAGTGGGGCTCCACTGTGGGCCCCCAGAAGCCTGTCCCTCCCTAGGACTGCACAGAAGTCCTGCCACATCTCCATGGCCAGCTGGAGATGTGGCAGGTTGCCACATCTCTGCACAGGTTGCCACATCTCAGCCAGGTTGCCTCATACTCTGCACAAGGGTTGGGGTGGTTGACTGCTTGGGCATGAGAGACAGCCTGTTCCAGGTCCCCTCTCATTCCTTGACAGTGCCTGTCCTGTGTACACCAGGCAGGACAGCATGGGATGGGATGGTGCAGGAACAGGCTGCTCTGAGGCAGTCATTCCCAAGAGAGGTGCCCATGTTCATTGCCACACATCCCCTTGGCAGCACAACAACTGCACTCTCTGCTTGGCTGTACTCGGTCATCCTGCAAGGTGGGCCCATGCTCAGCCATTCCTCCCTGCCTCACAGGGACAGGTCTGGGGGTCCCCCTCTGAGAGGTGATCTCCCCTATTGCTGCTCCCCATGCAGGATGCAGGAGGAGTGTTACAACTACCCACTTTCCAGCAAAGCTGATGCACCCTGCACACCTGCTTTGGGGACCCATGGGTGGCACTGCTCATTTGGGCTCTGAGCCAGTGGCAGTCCAGGTTCCAGCATGGAGCAGGGGAGGCCCAGGAGCTCTTCTGGAGCAAGGGATGCTCCGGGAAGGCAGCATGACTCATGACTCTTATACCCTGTGGCCCCCAAGAAGGGTCAACAGCTCCTCTCTCTGCAGAGCTGCTCCTGGCAGCTCTCCATAGAGGAACTGTACTAGCAAGGCCACAGGGCTCCTCACCAGCTCTCCTGTGTCTGCAGCAGCTTGAGGGGGAGGCTGTGGGGCCAAGTGCCAGGAGACCCCACGGGGGATGCTGTGGGCCATGGCCCTACACCTCCCGCTTGGCTCAGACCCGAGCAGAGACAGCCGGGCTGCAGGAGAGCTCCCGCCAGCCATTCGCTCCGTACTTGTAGCTGGCACAGAGCTGCAATTTACAATCAACCTGCTGTTTGAGCTAATTGTGCTGTAATTGCTGAGCTGTGCTCCCTCCTGTTCCACCAGCGAGAGGCAGTTCTCACACTTCTCTTGGCAAGCTGGCACATCCACCACGCTCAGCCCCAGCGCTCAGCTCGCGTGCTTGCACCCCAGCCGTGCCCCGGGCAGAGGCAGTTTTCCTCTCACTCCTCTGCCAGCAAACACCACCCCATGCTTGGCAGCTGCTGGGCTCTCTGCAAGCCCTCATTGGAAGCAGCTGCCCAAGGCCACAGGATGACCAGGACCACGGTGCCACGTACATGGGATGGGGCAGGCGCTGGGCACTTCACTGAGATTCCTCTGCCTCCTGGGAAGGCATCTTGCCAATGTTTCCTTTATATTGGATAAAACGTGGGCATTTGGAGGAGCAGAGCAGACTGTGCCTGGGTTCAGGGAGCGGCTGGGTAGGGCCTGGGGTCCCATTGTCCTGCTGCGAGGCAATGAGCTGATGAGCACTAGGGAAGGGAGATGCCAGGTCATCAATTGTAATTAAAGGACACTGTCACTGCCGGGGTTGGGCTGGTTCCCAGCAGCTCCTGTCACTCCCCCGTGCTGACACCGCAAAACTTGTACATCTTCCGTGCTATTTAAAAATCCCATCTTTAATAACTCGGAGACATCAGGAACCTGCCTGACAGGCACAGGGCGATGTCAGGCACCAAGGGGACAAGCACAAGGGGAAGCCGCTCCCTGGGGAGCAGGGGGTGCTCCAGCCCCATGCGAACAGGGGGGCCTCGGGCTAAGTGTCCCCTCCAGGCTCAGAGCCCCTGGCTTGGTGCCCCGGGGCTCGGTGCCCTCTGCTGTGCCCCGGGGTGGGGCTGGTGCGGGGTCGTGGTGGGGCAGAGCCGGCAGAGCTGCAGGCAGCACCGCAGGCAGCACCGCAAGCTCTCGCCGCTGCGGGCGGTGTGCGCGCAATCAGCGCTAATCAGGTCGTTCACTAATTGCGGGGCCTCCCGCAGGGTGGTGAGGGCTGGGGGGCGCCGAGGGGGGGTGGCACTGCCCTCCCCATCCCCGCTCCTGTCCGGGGCAGGTGTCACATCTCTTGTCAAAGGCATCTATGGCGAGTGGGCGTTAAACGCTCACAAAGGCGTGTTCTTTCAAGTGAGAAGTGTTGGAAAAGTCAATTTTCCTGAGAAAATTTGTCCCTCTTCACATCCCAACAGTTTTTCTCCAAGGACACTGTACCGCTGTGTTTTTCCTACAAAGAGCCACTTGTGGTCCCAGCAGTGGGCAGCCTCATCCTGCCTGCCTGGTCCATCCTCACTGCCTGGTGTCCCCATGGGATTCCCAGTTAGGAGGCAGAGGGGATTGGCTGGGCACTGACCCTCCTGGCAGGGAGTCCTGCCCAACACACCTGGCTTGGCAGGATTTCTGCAGCTTGTCCTCATCATGGGTTTGTGCCCTCAAACCCATCCCCACCTGACAGGCTGGGGCCTGTGTAAATTCCCACCATAGTCACACTGAGAGCTATCAAACTATCTAATTTAATTTCTTTGTGAAAATAAATAGCTAAAGTGGCCCTAGGTACATGCATAAATACTTCAGCTTTATGTTGGGCCTGTTATTATTTCTCCCAGCTCGTGCAGTTGTAATGCACACTTAATAAGTACATATTTATTGCATGTCTCGTGCTGGTGGAAGAGTAGGGAATTTTTGCTGAATAAGCAGGAAAACAGCTTAGTCTGTAATAAAAAAGGGAGGGAGTTAAACAAAAATATGCTGGGTAATTAATGATTGGGCTTTGAATGGCCATAATTTTTTATTAAACAAGTATGCAAATATGGCTTAAGTGGCTGTGTTAGTATTCAATGGCTTTTTTTTCAAATATTGATGGCTGATCTCTGGTAATACTGTCTCTCTTCATGCCTGTGTGCACAATGATGAGCTAACATGAGCACTCCTGCCTGCCCATGTGGGAAGCTGGGAGCATGCACCCAGGGAGGTGCTGCTCCTGTGCAGCCTTGGCCAGCTTCATTGTCCACACACCCCCTCATCTCCCTCCTGCCTGCTGCCAGCCACTGTCTCTGTCTCTGCTGCTTTATTTGCCTCCCTGATCCATTTGTTGCATGCTTCATTAATCCTGATAAATGTGTGGGTTAGTGCTGGGAAAAGCAGCTCCAGGGATGCTGCCACCATGGAGCTCCCTGTGCTCCACTCCCGCTCCGATGGGTCGGTGCTGGCACCACCAGGCAGCCCCTGCCCCAGCCCTGGGACAGTGTCCTGCTGGGCAGCTGGCACCTGTGGCTGCAGAGCAGGGACAGCAGGGAACAGGCACAGGGAGAGGGAAAATGGGCCCTGTGGAGCAGAGATGTCCCATGCAGAGCTGCTCTGTCCCCAGGCACCAGCATCACAGCACCAGGATGGGCATGCAGGTGACAAAAAGTTGCTCAGCTGTGGGCAAACCATCACTGCTCTAGGTAGCAGTGACTGCTGCACCCTGTGCAGACCCCGAGTCACAGCAGGGCAGCACGAGGGGTGACACAGACTCCGTGGCTGCCCCTTCTGTAAGAGGAGGGTCCCAAGGGTGTGTGTGGCTGTCCTGGGGCTGCAGAGACAGGAGGGGTTATGGCAGCACTGTGGGTGTCCCAGCCACAGGGGCCAATTGAGCTTTTGATGCTGTGACAGAAGGGAGCCCTGGAGGTCCCGGGGCCTGCCCATGGACAGCACTGGGAGGCTCTGCTCCCCAGATGAGTCCTGCTGCTCTGTGGTCAGAAAGCTGGCTTGGTGGAGTGGTTTTTGACATGCCACATGAGCTCCAGGGGAGCAGACCCCGAGTCCCTCTTCTCATCAGAGCAGCAAGGCAGGGAAAGACACCAGGCAGTGAGGAGAACCAGGCTGCAGGAGTGACAGGGCTATGGCAATGCACACAGCAACGCTGGCAAACAGCAAGCTGATCTTCCCATTAGCCCTCATTAGCACGTGGCTGAAAGACAACACGAGTTTAAATTAAGAAGACATCACTATGGTCCCAACTGTGTTACTGCTGTGCTCGGGAAGAGCCCGACAGCTGCTGTTTAATACACCTTCATGATCTGTCAGGGCACACGCTGCACAGCACAGTGCCTGCCTCATACATGCTTCTGCATGGCTGCACACCTCCACACGCAGACAGCACCTGCCTCTGCACGTGCCCAGCGCCCTGCACATGTGTGTGCAGGGGCAGGACAGCCACACTCACCCTGCTGCCCAGGATGTGTCCCTGGGGCACAAAGTGGTTCCTCCAGAACACCTTGCTCTGTCTCCATGTGTGTCTCTGTGCTGGACAATGGATGAGCCCCTCTGTGTCTTTTTGTGGGGCCACAACACAGCTCTCTTGCACTGTGCTCTCCTGAACCCAGGGAGCCAGAAGGAGCCTGTGGATCTAAAGAACATCCAGGGCCAGACTGATGGGTGGGAGCTGCCAGGGAAACAGCGTCAGCCTGGGGTTGCTGCTCCCAGCACAGCAAAGTGGGATATCATCACTCCATATTTACACTGCACATTCCCAGTGTGATGCTAATGACTCCCACTGGTACGGGGGAGCTGGTGGCTGTCATGAGAAGGAAGGAAAGAAAAAACCTGCTCGTGGGCATGAAGGGAGCCAGAACCATGTGATGGGAGGTGTAGGGGGCTGATGCTGAAGGTGTGAGCTTGCCCCTCAAGAGAGAGCAACCTGCTGATGTATCCCATAGGTGTCCCACATGGGTACCCCATACAGGTAAGCCTTGCCTGCAAGCTCATCTGCTAGCCCACAGCTCATGCCTGATGGCCTGCAGGAACCCTGATCAAGGATTGCACTTGCTCTTTGTGCAAGGACTTGCAGAAGGGCTGGAGGGGTCTGACTGGTCAACAGAATGGGTGGCAGGTATTGCACCATGCTGGGACTCACAAGGGACAGGATGCTCCCACCAGTCTTGGCCAGGCGAGTGAGGAAGGCTGTGTTCAGGGATAGATTGTGCTTCCAAGGCCACAGCAGCAACAAGCATTCTCAGCCACGGGTTGTGAATTTCCCACACATTTAATGACAGTATTGGAAATGCATCTGAGTACATTAAACTATTTCAGATAGCATTAACTGTGCTGGCCATGTGCTGGCACAGGGAGACCTGCAGGTGCTGCCCTAGGCAGCTTTGGAAACTTCAACAGATTGGGAAGTGGTGGGCACTAACAGGCAAGAACTGCACTGAGATCACAGGGCTCCTCTACCCACATTCCAGGTTCTCCCCACACATCCACACGTGGCAGTGGCCCAGGCAGGAGCCAGGCACTGCTCATGGCCCATAAAGGCAAGGTCTGGAGCGTGATGCTTTGCACTCACCTCCTGCAGGGAGCAGCCCAGACCCCCAGCCCTGGGAGCACGGCCTGCCAATGCAGCAGAGAAATTAGTGTGGGGACAAGCGTCAGGTGCCCCTTCATGTCTACGATGCTGAGTGGGAGAAGGAGAGGTCATCTCCCCAGGCCGCCTCGCTGGAGGAGCAGAAAGCTGCAGCACAGAGCTCGGTGCAGACCTGCTGCCTCAATTATTTATAGGTACCATGGGTAGAACATGTTTTAATGACATTTGTGCTGGAGCTCAGCAGCGCGGATCCGCACCGAGCCAAAAGGAATATGTCAGAGGCTTTACGGCCGGTGAAAGCAGCATGTCAATCACAGTGGCATGCTCACCTCAGCCCCTGCACCCGCTCCCCTGCCCCGAGGACAGCCTGCTGCCGCCGTGATGGATGGATGGGCAAACCCACGGACACACCGGCATAAGTCACCGGGCTTTTTTTATGGGTAAATCACAAGTAATAAGCTCTCTCAGTAGAATTAGAATGACATCCTGGAAAATTATGCTCTGGTTTTACAGCGTATGATGGAAAGGCAACAGACTCTTTGGAAAGGGATGCCTGTCCTACCATCAGGCAGCCATGGCTTGAGGCTGGGCATGGATGAAGCAAGCCTGGTTGGAGCAAACTTGAGCAGGAGATGAAAGGGACAGGACAGACCTGGGAGTGTGATCTGCCCTGGACTGCAGCACACAGGACCCATGCCAGGCCCCAGAGGCCCTGGGTGATGGCTGGGTGCTGCTGGGCACAGGCAGTGCTGGCTGTGTGCAGCCCTGGATGGCTCAGCCTGGCAAGGAGCACGGCTGCCTCCCGATCCCAAGGATGTCTGCAGTGATGGGAAAGGGATGTGTCTCTGCCTAACCTTGTAATCTTGCAGTCAACTTCTCTGTGCAGCTGGTGGGCTAAGGGTACACATGCCAGGGCCCTGGCATCCAGACCTGAAAGCAGATGAGATTCCAAATCAAGCCATCTGGACACAACATGCTCCAGCACCTCCAGCAGCTTCCCAGAGAAGAACCTAGAAGAACCTGTGATGCTGAAGCACCCCCAGCTCACCAGTGTGTCTGACAGCACGCCTTGTGCTGGGATTTAAAGACAATTGGCCCTTGTGTCTTTTTGCATTTCTGCTTGCAGAGTGTCATTTTCTTCAGAAAATGCTCTTTTGCAATTACTGTGAATTACACATGAAAAGCAAGCGACCACATATTGATTGGAGCCCAAGAAAAGCACCAGAGCCATTTAGAGTAGATTAACTTTTTCTGGAAAACGGCTTCACAGTTATTTAAAGAGATTAATCAGTTCATTTTAGGTCATTTACCATTGTTTCCATGGCCTAGCCTGGAATATCCCCCCTCTCCATTGTGGACAGAGCTGAGGCCTTCTCAGGAGGAGGAGTACCAGGAGGAGGAAGGAAGGGTAGAAGCAGATGGTGCTGCTCTCTGGGTCCCTGTGGAGACTGTACCACAGCTGCCTCAGGGCAGGGCCCAGGGGAGCCTTCCTCAGCCAACCCAAATACCTGCATGCTCCACGCCAGGTGCATCTGAAGAACAGGAGAGCAGCATTCCTGGGATCCATCCTGGGTCATCTCGTGTGCACCCTCACTCTCCTCCCACTCCCCATGCCAGCATGCTGCAGGCAGAGCAGGCTCCTGCCCTCGAATATTTCAAAGCATTTTTTTCTTCAGGAAGAAAGCATTGAAGTCAAATAGCTCCTGTGGTGGAATGCTTCCCAAATGTCAACACAATCTGTGCTACATTACGGGTAAATGTGATAATCTTAACGCCTGGCTTCTTAATGTCAGTGGCACTGAAGTCTGATGGATTGACAGACAGCCAGAATGACACGCAGTCATAGCTGATAAGGGCTCTCTCCGGGGAAATCACAGCTTTTTAAAGATGTTGGCAGCTACTAGCAAGTACCTTTTTATTTAAAAGGATTACAAGCATTGATTGCACTTCCTGTTTTCTTTTTATCACATTCCTGCACCAAGTGAAGCTTGTGCTGCGAGCTGAGCTTTTCAGACAATTATTCTGGAATAATGAAGGCGTGTCATGTTGCCTGTAATGAGTGTTTTCAATGCCTAATTTGCGTGCAGTGTGAAGGGATTTCAACAGCTGCCTGGCTCCTGGCTAAAGGTGAGTGACTCCTGGCCGCGGTGGAGGCTGCCGTGGGCTGGCTCTGCCGGGGTGGATGGCAACACGTGCTTTCCCCAGCAGAACAGGGATTAAAACTCCACGAATTACCATGGTTAAAACACAAGCTAAGGGTTTTAAGATGGGTTCTGCTTAGAAATGGCTGGTGGCTGTTCCCCCAGCGAACAGCTGGACCAGTTCATGCTCACCTGAGCAGCGAAGGAGAGAGATGAAAAATGGATGTCTATAAACCTGCAGTGTAGCTGGACAGGGCAGTTAACAACCCTGAGCCACAAACACTTGCTGTCACTGACTACAGATGAGGGATGTCTAAGAATCAACCCTTGGCCTCTCAACCACGGCAGGGAACAGGCAGCAGCAGAAGAGGTGGGTGGATGGTGAGCCTCACTGCACAGCCTAGGGGAGGCAAACACCAAGGCACTGGGCTCCTGCTCCTGCTTTTACCCTTCCTTGCTTCCCAATGTCATGCTGTTAAATGCCAGATTTGACCCCTCTCAACTGGGTTTCAGTGTTGGTAAGGGCAGGTGGGATGGGATGGGCCATGGGAAAGCCAGAGCTGTGTGATTGGGGAGCCCTGGTTGTGCTTTGCTGTGTGTCCCAATTACTTCAGACTCTGCTCACCCATGCTGGATTCAGCTTTGCAAAGCCCAAGGTACTTCCCTAAAAATTTGAAGAACAGTCATTAAATCCACATTCATCTGGCAAGGGATTGTGAGGCTGGATAAAGCCCAGGCTGGGATGTGTGAGTGACAGATGATGGCCAGCCTGGCTGCTCAGCATGGCACCAGCACCCCCAGAGGACATAGTCCCTCTGGCAGCAGGAACACCAGCTCTCCACCACACTGCCCTGGCTGCTCAGCAAGGTGAGGGGTGGTTTCAGCCCCACTGACTGCCCAGAAGCAGAGTTCTAGGGCTGAGTGAAATTCAGTGATTTTGTTTCTCTCCAGCTTCTCTGGCTGTGGTGACAGAGCCGTGACAGCTGCCTGGAAACACAGCTCTGTTCCCACTGGTGAGAGGGGAGCAAGAACCACTGCTGCCAAGCACAAAGCCAGGTCATCTCCAGACACTGGGAACACTCCTGGGATAGGCTGGGAGGCAGCAGAGCCACAGCAAGTAGAGCACAAACCAGAGTTTGCAAACCACAGCAAGAGAGCCCTGACAAGACAGAGATGCTGCCTGCACCAAGCACAGGGCAGAGATGTAAAACAGAGATTTTGCTGAGCAGGGAGAGTCTGACACCAGCCCTGAAAGAAGCTCAAGGACTTGGTAAATGAAAGGACATAGGGGGCTGGGATATTAGGTGGAGGTGGTTAAAGGAGTCAGCTTTCTGGTGATAAAGCAGCTTCCTCAGAGGATATGGGGGGAGAAGGGATCACCTTCCAGAGCAAGATATTGCCAGTGGGAACAGGAGGTAGAGGTTGACACAGCCTTGCTACACTCAGTTGCCAGAGATGGATTTTCCTCCTGGGGGTGAAGGTATCACTGCCCTTTTTTCACTTCCTCTTAATGATCCCAGAAGATCACATCCATCTTTTGCAAATACCTCTCTAGAGGAGACCTGGACACCTTGCCTTCTGGAGCTTGCCATGGCTCAGTGCAGGCACTGGAGGTGACTGATGCAGCCTCTCTGTGCTGGGGATGGAAAAGGGGCTGCAGCAGCCCGTGCTTGATGGGACACAGTGGCACCACCCCTGTAGGACCTGTTCAGAATGTGACAGTGGCAAGTGCCACTGTCCTCAGCCAGCACTACCAGTAGACAGCTCCAGGTCACGTCCCATGTGGTGAGAACCATCATCTGCAGAGCAGGGCTGGCTTCCCCTCCTGCGGAAGGAGGAGGAGAGGGACCTGCCCTTCCCCTGCTCTGCAACGAGGCTGTTGTGCAACTGCTGGAGAGAGAGAAGCTGCTATAGGAAAATTTCCTCAGAAGGGGCTGTGTTGAGGAGGCATGGAGCTATTCAAGCATCTTCACAGATGCTTCTGCAATCAAAGCTCTCAATAATCCTCCTCTTTTGTAGTGAAGGGTCTGGTTCTGACTGGCAATTTGTTGCTTTGAGCTCTCTCCATTTCCTCACAATACACAAGAAGCAAATCCTCCTGCACAGCGCAGGCTCACACTCGGTGCCAGGCACTTGTCACCTCCACTGCAATGAGCACAGTGACTGCAGACACCTCCTCCTCCTCAACGTGGAGTTCCCAGAACACTTCAGCCCCGGCCTCTAGAGTCCCAAAGTGTTTGGGTGCCTGAAGTGGGACAGCAGGACTTGGAGAGCTGCAGCTGGATGAGAGTTCTTGTTGCCAAGGGCCTGGGCTGGAAACCTGGGTACAAACACTCAGCAATGCTCATCTCTCTGCAAACAGCAATGGGCCAAGTGTCCAAACCTGCCAGAGCAGGCAGCTGTGACCACAGCACTGACAGACTTGCTGTGAGGGGGTAATTAATGGTGCAATTAATGGTGATGCTGGCAGAAAGGCTTCCTCAAGGCTGGCAGCTGTAGAGGCACTCATTTTAAGTGTGAGAAGGAAAGCCATGCCAATGTTGAGGTCTGACAGCACACCTTGTGCCTCTGGAAAACCCTCTGGCCTCAGGACATTCCCCTTCTGTCACAGCATCCCACTAACTGCTGTCATCAAAGGTCACCAGATGCTTCTTCCATAACATTTAGTGAATAATCAAGGGAGCAGGATGGAGTGGAGGCAGGGACATGGTGAAGGATAAGGAAACACTCACAGACCTGGGGGAACAATAATCCTGTTTGGGAGCCAGGACTTCAAGATGCTGTTTAAATGACTGTTGCTTTATGGAGCAGTTTAAAGTCTGCCTATTTTATCTGCTGACCTACACTGAGGCCACCACGTCCCCTCTCTCTGTGCCTGCTCCACCCCTCCATGGTGTGCCATTGTCACACTGATGGGAGCTGGAGCATTTGCAGCCACCTCAGTGAGACTTCCCAGGCCCAGGGAGGGTCACGCTTCTTTGCCATGAGCACCTTGATCCTTCTCCAGCCCCCAGGCATCAAGGAAACCACCAGCAATTGATTTAGCTGTGGTCAGGGCAGAATATCATTTATTTGCATCATTTTAGTATTAAAACTGAGTTTGAAGGAAGGTTTTTTAGCTGCTGCCAGTAACTGAATGCTGCTGTAACACACAGCATCACCAAAATGAGAACAGGTCAGGTACCAAAGCTGTTGACAATGCTCAGCTGCACTGAAGCCATGAAGAATTACAGAATCATAGAATGGTTTGAGCTGCTCAAAGCACAACCCAACCTTCTCCTGAAAGGATGGAGAAAACCAAGGGCATTTTTTTTCATTGTTCATTTTCATTTCTTTCAAGTTCAGAGAGAAAAAATGACCCTTCTCTTGAAGAAGCTTTTTCTGATGAGCATTTCAATGAAAAATGGGAAGAAGCCAGAGATGCAGCATCCTGCCAGTGGGAAAATACTGCAGGGGTTAGCTGTGCCACAGCTTGCCGGCCACCCAGCCCCTTCTGGAAGGCACCAAAGGGACCACAATGACAGAGCAGTGTAAGGAAAGGAAAAAAAGACAAAAAAGCACGTAAGACAGGCTAGACGACAAGGAAATAATTTATTTCCAGGTCCCAGAAAGACCTTGAAAAAAAAAAATAATAACAAGGGTGAGGAAATCAACCTTCTAATTTCATCTGGGTAGAGAAACAAACCCCAAGTGACTCCATCAGACATGGTGGCAGCTGCCAGCTCCTGCTGCGGGGCCGGGCGGCTCGGCACTGCGCTCCTCCCGTATTTACACGTGGGATAGAAACTAAAACTCAAGCGTGCGTGCATGCGCGCCGGGGAGCACGGGCTGCTCAGGGATGGGGAGAACCCGCTGGGAGGGTTGCTAAACACGTACCCTGTCAGACCCCATCTCCTAGGACAGAGCCCTGCTATTGCACAACACTCGGCTAGAGGAAGGGCCAGTGCCTGAGGGGCTCGGGCACAGCTCTGCAGCCCAGAGGGAAAACACGAACACATTCCTGAGGAAAGAGAGGGCTTTCTCCTGCTTGGAGGTGTGGGGTGACACCTGCTTGAGATGGCGTGGCCAGAGCTGGCACTGGAGGGCCCCCGCTGCCTCCCCAGCACCATCACAGTGAACCAGCAGCACGCAGGGCACAGGGGCCAGCCCCAGCACCGTCACATCCTCCGAGGGACCAGACAGGCCCCGAGGAGCGAGGAGCTCCTGGCCCAGCATGAGCCCAGCTGGGCTCTGCACGGGGGCCGTGCTGGCAGCGGGCAGGAGCAGCTGAGGGCAGCCACCCTGGCAGACAGGTCCTGTTCCTCTCTGCTGCTGGGTCTCGTGCTGCAGCCAAAGGAACAACGCCAGCAGCCGGGAAGCAACACACAGTAAAAAAGAAAAAATATGGACACGCATGTACATTTACAGTTAAACCTTCTCCGAGGAGAGAAAACAGTGTCTGTGGTTAAACTAAAAGGACAAACCCAATGACAAGCCCAGGATGTGAGAGGCCTTGGGAGACCGTATCAGTTACCTATCAATGATATAATTGATTTTTACCCAACATGAACAGATAAGGAGCTGCACCAGCCAGGATGGCCTGAGGTGCTGTGCAAGGACATCACTCTACAGGCTGTTCCGTTTTCCCTCTGGTAGTTGGCAGGGTGGGAAGGCACTGAGCATCCAGTGCTTTCCTCCAGCATCATCTGCAGCCTGAGGAGCAATGGCACATCCCACTAGCACCTTCCTCACCTGCCTCCCAGGAATTACATGCAAAAGCCGTCCTGCTGGGAGCTCATGCTGGTGTGCTGCAGGATACTGTGCTGGGGTGGGGACACCCGAGGTGTCACAGATCTGCTGCCCAACTCGCAGCCAGCTCAGCCCTAGGGTGGTGCCAGCAGGTTCTGGCCTCACACACACCTCCCTGGAGAGCTGTTCTGTTGCCAATGGTGATGCTCTGCTGTCAGCTGGGTGCAAGCAGGAATTATTCTTCCCAGCCAGGGGCTGGGGTTCTCCCACACCCTGCAGCAAGATCTCCACGGGATGCAGCTCTCTCCCAGCCACTGTGGGCCAGGGAGCACTGACATTCTGCCTGCTGCCCTGTGCAGCTCACACCATTTGGTAACAACCAGTGCGTGGCTGGGAGCCCTGCACACCCCAGGTCCTGTGTGAGGGGCTGGCAGAGCCCACCTGGGAGTGCTGCTCTGGGCCCCTCCGATGGCATTCCCCAGCACCGCAGCTGCTCTGTGGCCCAGGCCACAACATCATCCTCGGTGACAGGTGGGACATCCCTGTCTGTCACAGGCTGTGGGGCAGACTTGGCAGACAGGGTGTGTTGGGGACCCCTTCATCACCAGCACCTCTGTGATCACAAGACAGGGGTGCAGTGATTGCACCTGGTTTGAGGTGAGCAGCTGTTCTGTGCAGGATGTGATTCCAGCGTGGCATCCTCCCTCCAACACCATGCCCGCAGCCGGGGGCTACTGAGAGGCCCACGGGGAGCAGCAAGAAGGAAGACTTGAAAAAGCAAGTGAACTTAGGAGGGGAAAATCTGAACAGAAGTTAAAAGCTTGTTTCCCTCAGCAAGGAAAGCTCTTAAAGAAATCAAAGCTCTTTAAATGCTCTGACTCAAGTGACAAAAACAATTTAGACAACAAAAGGCTCCCGGTTTGCTCTTCCTCTCCTGGATGGGGATCACCGAACAGATCTATTTAAATGATAATTTGTGGGGGAGAAACCCTCTCCAAACCCTCTTGAATTACATTTTCTCCTTCTTAAGTCAATGCGTAGTGCTTTAATAGAGACTGGCTTTGAGGAGATGAGGACACCCCGGTGGCTCTTCTGGGCTCCCCAGCCTCCCCAGGTGGGTGTGGAGCCCACCCGAGCCGAAGGCAGCTGCAGAGGAGCAGTCGCCCGGTGCCCGCGGTGCAGCCTCTCGCCGGCAGCCGCGGAGACCGGCCCAGGAGCGCACGATTCCCGTGTGGCACCTCACGGGACTCGGCCCCAGGGCAGGAGGTGCCCGGAGCCCACGGGGGTGGGGGCAGCTAGGACTCCTCGCTGTCCTCCTCGCCCCTGCGCCCCGCGTACAGCGCTGCCAGCTGCCGGAAGCGTGGCCCCCAGCCCCCCAGGTAGGAGAAGTCCTGCTCCGAGCCGCTGGACCAGGTGTTGATGGAGCTCAGGGAGGGCACTGGGGAGTCCGAGCCCTCGAAGGCATAGGTCTGGAATGAGTCATAGGGCGGCACAGAGAGGTCCTCATCCGCCTGCTCCACCTTCCTGCAGATGTAGTCTCTGAACACAGAGAAGTCCAGGTCTGGGCTCTGCACCCACTGTGGGAGAGCATGGAGCTCGGAAGATGGGTTTCTGCCTGGGGCCCCTTCTCCTGGCCCCCCACCTCCATCACCAGCTTTGATCTCACTGAAGTCGTAGAGGCTGCGCAGGGCTGACATGTCATAGGCCTCTGTGTCCTGCTCACCACCCCCTTCATCGTTGTATTTGATGACATTGTCCCTCATGTCCTCGTCGTCCTCAGAGGTCAGGTGGCTTTTGTGGTGTCGCTTCAGCGTGAGGATCAGAAGGACGAGCACTGGGAAAGGAAGAGACAGTCAGATGGGCACAGAGCCTCGGGGATGCTGTGCTCCTGCAGGGCGAGGACCACCCCTGCTTGGTGGCAGGTGTGGAGGCACAGCCCCCCTGGCACGGGGACCCCTGCCAGCGTGCCAGACAGTTCCCATCAGCCAGGCTCATCAAGCAGCAGCCGTGCTGATACTGGCTTGGAGAGAGGTTTGCCTGGGCTCCAGGGCAGAGAGGGAGCTTCCTCTGCCATGGAGTGTGACCATCGAGACAGGAGCGAGTGATGGATACACACACAGCTGGACAGACAAACAGAGGGGTTCTGCAGAAGATGAGTAAGAAAAGGGGGTGCACAATTCACAGTAGCCAAATGTTGGGTGGGTGAATGTGGAGCAGATGGCACAGGGCCTGAGCAGTGAGCCACAGCTGTGTCCTGGATCATCATCCATTCAGCCCATCACCTTTAAGGCACCAATGTGCACTTTATTCGTCTGGGCAATTAGGCAGAATTTTGTTTGCACTGTGTTGGAAAATGAAACCAGTATAAAGTGCACCCTGTGGGAAAGGGTTTTCTGAATAGAGATGCAGCAGGAGACAGGCAGTGGAGACATGCCAAGGAGAGGTGACCTCATCAAACAATGTGCTGACTCCACAGGTGTCTGGACAGCCCTTGGAGCCAGCTCTGGGGCCAGAGAGGGCTTTTAGCAGCTGCATCCATCAAGTGTCCTGTGCTAAACCTGAGGGCACTGCAACATCCCTCGTTCAGAGCCCCTTCCCACATGCACACAAGCATTCACTCCCCATGCCCAGCAAAGCTTGTGCCAGTGTGCCAGTGGCAGGCAGCAGCATTTTTGGGGTACAGGTTCTGACCTAGGGAGCACTCTGGTTTGACCACAGCCCAGCTCTGCATCCTGTCCACACACTCACACATGCTCTAACACTGACTTTTTCAGGTAAGAGCACACCTGTGGGCCCCACACCTGCCACCCCTGTCCACATGCTGGGAGCACACCCCCCATCTGCTGGCAAGACTCCTGCTGTGGGCACAGCATGGCAGCTGCTAGCAGCTCTTGGCTCCTGCCTGTCCAGGTAGGGAGTGAGCCAGCAGCTCTCCAGGCTCTGCTGGGCAGCATCACACCTGCCTGGCACGGGGCACTCTGCTCTGGCTGCCTTAAGGAGCCCAGCATGCAGGAACTGTGGCAAACATGGGAGCCTCCCTACTGGTTCCCCCCAGCAGGGGCTGAGGTTTGTGCCCCCCATGCTGCAGCTACCAGGGAGGAGACAGATGCAGAGAAGCCTGCTCCATGCCCACAGAACTGTGCCCACAGTGCCTGCCTGCACACATTGATGTGATGCTGATGGAGTGGAGCTGGGACAGGACAGGCAGCACCCAGGGGACAGGCAGCACCCAGGGGACAGGCAGCACTCAGGGGACAGGCAGCACTCACCAACCAGAATGAGGACGCAGACCAGCAGCGCGATGAGGGCGCCGGGGCTCAGCGTGGCTGACACGACGTAGGCGGTGCTGTTGCAGGACTGGATGGCCCCGCTGCTGTCACAGCCACAGACACGGATGGTCAGGGTCCCTGTGCTGCTCAGGGCTGGGGGGCCGCTGTCCACCACCAGAATGGGGAGCAGGTACACGTCCTGCTCCTGCCGATTGAAGCCCACTCTCTGCGTGTGCACCGCCGCCGTGTTGTCTGCAGGGAACAAGCAAAACTCCAGCTAAGTGACCCCCATGTCACAGCCTGCAGGACCTGCCAGGAGCTCCTCTGTGCTCCTGCACCACCTCCTGCAGCCATTCTGAGAGTGCCTGGGGCATCCCCCATCACATGGACCCAGCTCATGGCTCCCTGGCTCTGCAGCCCCCTGCAGCCTGAGTGCCTGAACATAGCCAGCTCCAGCATGTTACCCTTTGTCAGCAGCACCTCAGGGCCAGCCTGGCATCTCCTTTGTCACCACACCTGGGAGTGAGCCTGGCACAGGAACAGTAGCACATGAGTGTCTGAACCACACTGACAAACAACGCAGGTGGCACAGAGAGAGGGGAAAAACCTCCAAAAGACCCTCTGAAAGTGGCACAGAGTCACAATCAGGATAAACATCAATGGCTGACACACACACAAGAACAGACAGGGTCTGCAGGTGGCACTGAGACTGCAAGAGCAGACACTGCTTCTTCCAAAGCCAAGAGCCATGAGTGAATGGTCTTCAAAGGGCCAGATACCCCTGTGATCCTCTGTAACTCCTGAAGGAGTCGGCAGAGCTTCTTCCAAGCCTCCCAGCCAAGTTAGGCGTCCTCCTCCCCATCTGCTTACACCCTGCTGCTTCAGGGGCTCAGCTGGCACAGCACAACTCATTAAGATCCCATTAACACAGCCACTTCAGGGACCCTCCAGGGCCCTGGTGCCAGCCATGAACCCAAGGAGCAGCTGCTGCCGACCAGGAGCAGGGAGGGAAGGCAGGGGCAGGGACTGACACTGGGATGGACTCCCTGCTCAGGAGTGCTGCAGGCTGCCAGCCAGCAGCAGCATGGGCAGGATGGGGCTGAACAGCAGGTGACAATTGCAGCCAGGTGTCACAAGCTGCTGCCGACTGTCTGCTGTCTTTATCTAATAAACCAGAGATTGGGCCACTCACAGCGAGGTGCTGCTGTCTACAGACTTTCCTCATCGGACCTGATTTATGCCAGACCATCCCCTTTCTCTATGAATCAGCTCTTCCATTGGAAAACACATCTACTGTAACTCTGGCCCTTGGGCTGCTGCCATCACAGAAATTGCTGTATGGATTGGGTGCTGCATGAGAGCACACAGGGCATGGTGGGGACAGGAGGTGAGCCAGGATGGAAGATCTACTGGTCAGCCAGGAAGCAGATCCCAAAGGCTCTGTGTGGCAGCCAGGGCACTGCAGAGCCCAGACTCCTGTCCTGTGGGACACCTGCCACTGTGGCTGAGACTCCTGGAGCAGCATGTGGCAGCAGCACCATGGCAACTGGGCAGAGGTGTCAGGAGGAACAGGAGAGAGCTGGCCCCTGGGTGCAAGGAGGCTGAACCAAGTGTTGTGGGTGCAACACCTGAGAGCTGCCTGTAGCCTACCAAGGATGAGCTAGGAAAAAAAAAAAGGTATTGTTATGCTAACCGTTTGCACAAAGGTAATGAGATCTCATTTGGTGCTGGTCCCCCCTCCTTGCTGCAGTGTAGCAGGAGGATATAAATAACGTTAATGGCACCATCTCAGCAAGAGGCCAGGACTAACTCCTAGCTAGTCCAGCTAAAAGTAAGCCTCAGACACCTGGATCGAATGGAGATAAAAGCACAGGACAAAAAGGACAGACCAAAGTGTTGTAAGAGAGAAAGGCTTTGGCCACAGCCCAGGAAGGTCACCTTTGCTGTCACTGTCACAACAGTCAGGTCACCAGTCTGGGGTTGGGGTCAGATCCTGTATCAGAGGACAAAGCCCTGCACCTCCACTGCAGCTCAGCCCAACCCTCACACAGGGCTGATGGAACACAGTGTTTGGGAACTCCCCCAGCTGCTCTTCAGCACTGTGTAAACACAGGGGTAGCACCAAACCTCTCTGGAAATGCAGCAGGAGGCTGGCAACTCCCTTCTGTTTACAGCCAGCTCCAGCTCCTGTTAGGGACCTGTGACAAGGCATGCTGTATTTTTAGAAGCAGTCTCTAGAAACCAAGGGGAACTACACATGCAAGTGGCAGAGGGGCAGGCACAAACCTCAGCTCAGCCCAGACAGTTTATGTAGCGTGGCACCACTGAAAAAGAAATATTGCCACCCAGCAAGTCAAAATAAAGAAGCAGGTACTTAAATCTAACAGCAGCATGACAGACAGATCTGCTCAGAGAAACCTCGCCTCAGGAAGGGGCTGAGGGCTTGCCCTGTGACCCAAAACTTGATGCAAGGGAGCAGCAAAAATAACAACTATAAACACTACTTTAAACATCATGAAACTGTATTTTATTTCCTGAACAGGGTGACACGCGCCCTTCATCCCAGGAGGGAGATTCACAGAAATTTCACATGTACGCCAATGAAACTGCCCACCAAGGCTCGACAGCCAGAGCCCAGCCGAGCAAGGACCACCTGCCTCTGGCACCGAAATGGCTCCACCACCTGCCCACTACCCCCTGCTCTCCACCACCATGAACTCTTCTCTGTTGGGGGTTTGCACCCCTTACTCGCAAACTACTGTGTTTCCCTCTGAGATACTCCAATAAAAGCAGTGCTCTGCCATATGACTACAGTACTCTGTAGTCCTTTTGATCACAGATCTGGGAAAATCTTGTCCAGGTCTTGGAACATGCATCCTGGAAAATGCATCTAAAGCAACCTCCTACAAAACAATTGAATTTCTCTTGGTGCAGTTGTTTCTTTACATGTAGCTGACCCACAGCAGCTGCTTTGGGATGTGTCTTGGTGCAGATTTGTTTGCATTGGCACAGCCCAGGCAGCCCTGGCCCCGCAGCCCTTGTTTCTCTCTCTGCAGCAGCTTCCTGCCAAATCCATTTCTGGGGTGATGAGCTGAGGAGCAGTGCTTCTCAGCAGCAGCACTGGAATGTGAGCAGACCTTAATCCACAGCTTTCCTGAACAGACGAGTCTGGGTCTCCACACTTGGTTTCCTGCCCAGTTTCCACAAAGCTGCACCTTCTGCTGCGGCTGTGCTGAGTGTCCTCTGATGCCCCAACACAAACCTTTTACTATCACTGCCTTCTTGCTGCACAAATTGACATTTTCTTCATAGGTTTCCACTGCCACCCTCTCTCTGATCATGCAGTGACATTATCCTGTGTTACATCACATCACCATGTGTGACAGGGCAGGAGATGCTCCCTCTGTCTACCTGAGGAGCAGGACACCAGACAAGGCAGGAACTGCCACGAGCTGAACACACAGGGACTCATCAATACTGCCCTAAGAGGAAAGTTTGCAAATGCAATACACCCTGGTGGTAGCTTAACATCACTAGGAATAATAAAATAATTAAGTCTCCCAGACTCCCTCTCCAAAGAGGCTCTTGGCAGCCTCAAAGACAGAACTAATAAATCCTTCTCATAACTCAATCTCAAACAGTGCTAGGAAAGCAGGAGGGATTTTGATGTCCCTTCCCTCTCCCACACACACAGGGCCCTGTGAGCATCCGTTTTCCCCTTCTCCAGCAGGTGCTCTGCTGTACTGGAGCCTGGGAACAGTGGCTCTGGGGAGGACCCTGCTGCCACAGCTGCCCCAAGGGAGCAGACCTCCTCCAGCCCCAGGTGGAGCAGCTGGTGGAAGAAACATCCTGCTTTTCCCTTCTGCCTCTTCCTTCTCTCGAGTTCTCTGGGTACCAGGCCAGAGCAGCACTGCTGCTCCTTTGCTGTTTGCTCATCCCTGAGGAGGTTTGATGCTCTTTTACACGCACACCCCGCCCCGGTCAAACGAGCATCTGCGCTGCTTGTGCTGAGAGGGGCATCCCTGCGGGGCTGGAGGAGGCTTCCTCTGTCCTCAGGCAATCCTCAAATCCTAACATTTTGCTTTTGATTGTTAGGATTTTCAGATCTTCTATCACCCATTACATGCTCTTAATGAGACCTGCAGAGAGTTCAGACATCTGCTTGCCGAGCCCTTGAGCCCTGGAGTCAGTAGCTCCATGTGTCACTCCATATTACCTAGCACTCCTTCCAGGTTGCTGGGCTTGGATGCTTTCTACCATCCCTTCCAACACAATTAGCATTTCTTGGAGAACATGATTTCAAGCTTTAATTGCCTTTGATCCTGCTGTAATCAATTTTCTCAGGCCAGAAAGACCCAGCAAAAGAAGAGTTAGGAAACAGAGGATGGTGAATGCCTTTGGAATGGTACCAGTTGGATCTTAACACGGTCAGCTTCTCTAATTCCATCTCTTCCTTTAGTCACTCCATATGATGGGCATCTTCTTCCTGGATCATCGCTGTTGTTGCCACAGGTGACATATATTCCTTGTCTGATGAATCAGTGTGTGAGTGCTCCCTCAGATGCAGCAAAAGCATGGAAAGAGAGACACCAGAAGGTGCTGTTTCCAAAAGCCCAACTCCTGCCAACCACCTGTAACTCAGCTATGTGGTCACCTGCAGGGACACCCTGGGTTTCTGCATCTCCAGCCTGGAGCACCACAGTCACACCCAGGACCCCTGAGAAGCCCCAGCACTGCTGGCAGCCCCCCGGGCTCCCCAAAGGCAGCCCCACCATGCCAGGTGCTCCTGCCCTGCCCATCTGCAACAGGAGCACTCCCGAGCAGGTGCTGGTCCCCACCCTGCTGAGAACAAGTCACTTCCCGAGGTGGCTTTCTGGTGCCATGAAGGAGCCAAGTGAAGTAGGTGCAAAGCAAAAGAGAGGATTTAAGCAAGAGTTTAGAGAATCCATCTGTGCTGACATCCATCAGTGTCACTCCTTGGCTGCAAAAGCAATATTTATAAATCACGTTTCAAAACTGGCTACAAATTTGTACAAAGAAACAGATGGGCTGGTGGTAGCAGTTTGTCACCACTGATATTTATACGGGGGAGTAGAGACAAGTGCAAGAGGGGTGAATGCAGGAGAGGGAAGCAGTGGGGGAACACGAGGGAGGATGCAGCAAGGACACCTAGGAGAGCAGAGGCAAAGGTGAGTGTACCCAGGGCAGCTGATGGATTGGAGAAGGGGGCAGAAATCAGAGGGAAGGAGATGTCACCAAGGCACCCTGTTAGAAATGAGGGGTGCCTCCATCTGCCACAGGCAGCCACCTCCGCTTGCTGTGGAAGACAGCACTGCTCAGCAATTGGGAGGGTCTCCAAACACTCTGGGAATAACCCTGCAGCAACAACATTTGTTTTCCCAAGTGCAGGAGGCGGGAGGTGATGCCAGCTTTTACTCATTTTATGCAGTGTTACACCACACAAAAAGCTCCAGGGATCGTTTAGCACAAAGAATTACCCCGTGTCACAAGAGCCTCATCCCACTCAAGAGAGCAGCAGCTCTGGAGGAGATGGTGGCACACGTGCCCTGCATCTCCTGCAGTGCCAGCTCTTGGGCCACTGCTGGTGGGCCCCCACACAGAGCCAGGGAGCAAAGCAGCCCCTGCTAAGCTCCATACACCCCCAGCCACTTGCCCTGCCAGACGAGCAAAACAGCAGTGGTGGCTCTGGGATGGCAGCCTGGCCTGACAAAACAGCAGTGTTGGCTCTGGGATGGCAACCTGGCCATGGCAGACAGCCTGGCCCAGAGCTGGGAGCCTCATGAGGGTCTGGGCAGGGATGGACACCTGGGTGTAGCTCAGCGTGTTCAAGCACATTTTTATAAGGTCCTTCAAAGAAAGTGAGGGAAGTTAATCGCTGGGTGTGGGGCAAAATCTTGCTGAGGATTAAAGCCTGTTTACATGATAAGAAGCAAAGGTCTTCTGAGCAGCTTGAGCAGAGGGGGAGGGACTCAGGTCAGAGACAGCTGTGCTACTCAGGACACAAAGCAATAGTCAGCTGTGCTACCATAACATCTGAAGCTTTTCCATTTTGACTATCCCTAATAATGCCGAACCAAACTGAGCAAACAGGATCTTACGTCAGCAGAAGGCTCCTATGATAAGCTCAGAATAAACTAAACCAGGCTTTTAGCAGATAAAGCTGCAAAAGCAGGAAAGAAAATGGTTTTAAAAGAAAACCCAGCCAAAACCAAAGAAGAATTTCAATGTGGTCTGCTGGCCCCCGTGACAAGCACGTGCACACGTGGCTGGAGAAGGTCCCAGTATCTTCAGGGGACCCTGCTGTACCCACTGCTACAATCAGCACCTGAATTCACCCTAAACACCAGGCAAAAATAGGAAGCATCCTGATAAGTAGTTTTCTGGATTGTTAACTGTCCACACAAATGCAGCCTGACCTGACAGCCTGCAAACTCCAACAGCAGCCAGGCTCAGCTAGCAGAACCTGCATGGCACCCCATCACTCACAGCAGCACCGAGTCACCCAGGATGAGCTACTGAGCTCAGGGTTGCAGAGAACCCCAGAGCTGCCCAGAGGAACAGACTGGCTCTGCCTGGCTGCATGTCCCACAGGAGAGGACGAGCCCCAGGAGACAGAGGGACTGCACCCCAGAGCCACCGTGTCAACAGGGAATCAGGCTCTGCAGGCTGTGTCCCAGAGAACCCACTGTGGCTGTGGGCTGGCTACAGCATGGCCCCACTGCCTCCTAGGGCTCTGGAGCTGTTCCCATTTGTCGGGGGCACAGGGCTGGCCACACACATGGCAGCCCCAAGATGACCCATGCTCCAGGATTTACCTTGGAGAGGGATAAATCATAACGCTCAAAATGGGAGCGTGTTCATCTATAAATCCACATCATCTCCTTGCCTCAGGCAGGTTGGAGATTTCCCATCAAGAAAGGGACTGAGAGCCCTGAAAATACTAAAGGCTTAACCAGACAGCAGGAGAGGAGCTTTGCAGCTGCTTGCAGCAAGGAATAAAGCTGGTAGAGCCTCCTTGAGGAAATCCAAGCTGTTAGCTGGCCAGTCCCACCATTTCAGGTTGACAAGAAGCTCTGCAACATGCCTGAAGCACCCAGAGCTGGCACAGAGAGACAGTGACCCATGTCCCTCTCCATGGCCAGAGCTGCTGCTCAGCCTGAAGGATGCTGGGCCAAGGGTCCAGCAGGACTTACCCTGGATATCCAGCAAAGAGAAATGGTGGTTGTTGGTGGCTTCGGGTGCCAATGTGAAGTAGAAGCGGTGGCCGCTCTGAGGCTCGTCCCGGTCCACAACGCTGATTGTCTGGATCAGCTGTGGGGAGAAGGCAGAGGTGAGCACCAGGGCTGCTTCCACAGCCTCTCCTAAAGTCCCATATGCAGGGTCCAGCCAGCAGCATTGCCAGCTGCAGCCACAGAGAGGGACGAGCCTTCAGCCCGGCAGGCTCAGTGGGACCAGCGGTGACTCCCACTGTGACTGGGGCTGCACAGGAAGACTCTCAGGCAGAAGGGGACAGATGGACAAGCTGGTACTGGTCCAGAATGCTGCCTGCAGCCCGAGACCAGGGCTGGGGGCTCTCACTACCTGGCCTGGCTTGGCATCCTCACACACAGCGGCTTCATAGGGGGTGGCAAGCTCAGGTGGATTGTCATTGACGTCCAGGATTCGGATACGGAGAGAGGCCCTCGACACCTGGGAGTGATTATCTGAAACAGAAAGAGAAGCAGAGCTTCAGGACAAAGTGCCAGCTGCTGCCATCAGGGAGCAAACCCCCTCATCCCATCTGTCCAGAGGCCATCGTGGCTGCTGCCAGCACTGCACCTCTGCCCACCTGTGGCACAGACTGTCTGCAGGACAGCAGCACCTGTAGAGCATGCTTCAGCCTCACTGCACCCTGCAAAAGAAGCCCAACCATTGGGCTGTCTGCCAAGGACTCCTGAAACACCACCTGATCTACCCCTGGAAAACTGGAGCAGCCCAAAGCTAGTCCCAGCCATAAGGGTCAGCCATCCACCAGTGAGGATCTGTGCTGCAGCAAAACAGCACCAAGATGGGACAGAAAACTTGGATGTGAGCTCACCCTCTGACCTGGATCCTGATCCATAGGTGCTGGAGACTGGCAGCAACATCCAAGGGCTGAGCAAATGGAGCTGGGATGTGAAACAGCTGTGATCAGCTAAGGGCACAGGTTGGTGGTGAGATCCACCTCTGCTGTGCTGTGCCCAGGGTCAAGTGTACCCCACTGAGGCATGAGGCTCTTGCTCAGGGATCAGGCCTCTTATGCTGACACTGGGGTTTTGTTGCTATTGCAGCTTAAACTTAAACACAGCACCATCCACCACCTGCACAAGGGGGTCACACAGTAAGACTGAGGGCAGCCCTGACACTCACCAGCCCAGCCTGACACAGGCAGTGGTCCTGGGGACCCCCCTCCCTTGGGGTCACTCTGCACGTGGGATGGGGCAGCATTTACACCTCCACTCACTGCAGCTGCACACACACTGCCGAGGGACGCTGAGCCCGTGCCATAGGATTATAAATCACTCTGGAGGGCCTGATGTTTGCTGAAGCACCTCATATATCTCCAGAAATGAGAACTCCCTCTTACTCCATCTCCTTTGTTTTACCCAGAGGCTGCACCTGTGACAGAACTAATGCTTCTCTCCACGCTCAGGCAGGAGTTCTGCTGCCTGTTTGTCTATAACATTAAATACTGGCCCCAACAGATCAGGTGGGAGAGAACCCTGGAGAGAGGAGATTTAGTGCTGCTCCATAATTAGCCAGGAATCTAAGCCCCCTCCCCAGAGCTGCCTTCACCCGGTTCTCACGTTATCACTCCTTCTCACCCAGACCAGCTGCTCTGGTGATTAGATAGTTGTTTTTGGGGGAGGGAGGCTGAAGTCGTGACTAAAAGCCTAGAACTATGTGTTATTTTAAAAGGCATATTGGTGCAGTGGAATAAACTGCAATTGCTTGCAGGAAGAGGGAAAGGGGGAGGCAGCGGGGTGAGAAGGGAGCCCGGGGAGGCGGCGGGGTGTGCGCTTGATGCCCACAAATGAGCAGGAAGAAGAAGGGTTCAGTTCCTGCAAGGAGGAGGATGACAGGATTTCATCACCCCCTCCTCAACCCACAGGAAGATGGATAACCATCCCCGCTGCTCAGCTCTGGAGCAGGCTGGGATTGCTGAGAGAAAGGCGAGGGAAAGGCAGAAAGAGAGGAGAGGAATTAGAGCCTGAAAAGAGGAGGAATCCAGGACCCCAGCTCTTCCCCTGGTGAACTGTAACCCAGAGGAGCTCCTCCCTTAGTGTCCCACAATGTGGGAGCCAGCAGTGAGCAGGAACCAACCCCAGCGCTGCCGAACCCTCCCCAGGACCTGCTGGGATCGTGCGTGCCAGGTCTGGACATCCAGGAGATCCTGAGCAAAGCAGCTTCTCTTCGAGACCACCTCCCCCAGCCCCTGAGGAGGGATGTGACCAGCCTGTTCAGAGCCGGGCAGAAGCACAGGGCCGTCCCCAGCTGCACCCGCAGCGCTTGGAGCCGCGCACGGGAGCGGGAGCGCGGTCACGGCCCCGCCCGGCACGGAGCGGGACCGCACCGACCCCTCCCGAGCCAGGGCTCACGTCCTGCATCCCTGGGCTCAGCTCTGAGACAGTGACCTTTCTAAATGCACCCTGTCAGACGAAAGCTCTCCTTCTGCCCTTCCAAAACTGCTGAAGCCTCAGGCTCACGCTCACTCCTGGCTCAGTGACGGGGTCAAAATTTGACGTGTCCAGGAACATCAAGGTTAGAAAGGCAACTGCTGCACTCTTGTCTACCTTTCCAGTGAGGCACACATCAGCTTCTTTTGATTTTGGCTGTATAATCTATATTTGAAGGTTTCTCAATGCTTTATCAACTTGCCTCTTTCTCTGAGCCAGTACCTGGATTTACGGGTGGAAAAAATGAAAAATGGTTGGATATATTCGAAAAAAGTTATCTTCAAAACATCTGAAATATGTTTTTTTGTAACAGTGGCATAAACTGATATTATGATGGCCAGAAGTGCGATTAAGATTGTTGGAGCACATCTGAGATGAAAGGCACAAAGCCCTCAGCTAACACAGGATTCACATCTGAGAGGTCAGAAACTCTGGCCTGTGCTTTCTCTACCTGTGTGCACGCATCCAAAATTCCCCAGCAGAGGAGCAAAGGCTCAGCTGGCAGTTCCCAGTGGCAGAAAGCGAAGCAGAGAGGGTGGAAGAGGCTGTGACATGGGTGCTGCAGGCACCTGCCCTCGCAGGGCTCTGTGAGGAGCACCTAGCCCGTGACTGAGGCGAGGGCAGCACGTGCTGGCTGAGGGCAACTGGAAGGGAAGAAAGCCATCTTCCATTGCAGCGTCTCTCTTCGGTATTCCAGCTCAGCTGACTGACATGCAAATTAGTTTAATTATTTCTTCTTCTAAAATAAATTATATTTTGCAGTGGCTGCAATATGTTGTGTCAGGCAAAATTACATTCAATATTTTTAAACTAATTGATGTCAGCCTTGAGAAAACCTGATTGACAGCAGCGAGAAAACTAGGCTGCTACCTAAACGCTTTCCTAAATTAAAATTAAACATGCCGTTTTTCTGCATTTCCTTCAGGAGTTGGAATGCTATTAATCTGAAAAGACTGAGGAAAGAGACATGGAAAATACACAGAACAAGAGGGAGATGCTGGAAGCACAGCCATGCAGTATGGGAGCTCCAGGCTGGTGACTGGCAGCTGCCTTTGCCAACATGGGAGGAATTATTTCAGAGCCACTGGAGCTGCCGTGCGTGGGGGACAGAGCTCTGCCCAGTGCTTCCACACTGCTGCATCTGTGCCTGCCTCAGCACAGCCACCAGCGTGGCTCAGGGCACGCCAGCCAGACACCCCTGCCCAGGTGCCATGGAGCAGAACAGGCAGCACTGGGACAGGACTGGCAGGGATGGGACAGGCAGTGCCAGGATTCTGGAGCAGGAGATGGTCACAGTCCTCCTGCATGGCAACCCTCAGGTCAAGAGTCAAATGCTTCAGGGGAATCTTCATCCACATCCCAGGGTATTTCCTCATTTAATTAATCATGTGAGTAAGTAATCTGAACAGGACGATATTCTCCTCTTAAATATGCAGATGCAAAACACCAACTTGCCCTCTCCCTGAGCTGTAGACAGCTGAGTGCTCACAGGACTGACACCGAGCACCTCTGGGCAACTGCTCAGCAATGCTGTGGCTCTGCAGCAGCTCCCAGGGATGGAAAGGGATTGACAGTGCTTGGTGACCCCTGCTGTGGCAGGAAAGGAGGGGACTTGTGGTTTTTCTGCTGTTCAGGATCCAGCCCTTACTCCTCCAGACCCTCACACAATCTCTCAATAAAGCACTTTGCATTTTTACACCCAAGCCTCTCCTGTGGAGCTCCAAATCCAGCAAATGACATTTGCCCTCCTCCTCACACACCTCAAAAAGTGCTCAGCAGCTTCTCTGGGTCTGAGGAGAGCCCAGGGGACTCTGTGGGCTGCCACGTGCAGCTGAAGCAGCTGGAGCAGACCAGCTCAGGGACACTGCTGGGCACAGCATCTAACCTGTTCTTCTGTGTCAAGACCAAATTGGTACAATACTGAATTCAAAATTTTTACATTAGTAAAGAAGTCAGAAGAGGCAGGAGTGGAATTTATTCCTCACCGTCTCAGCAAATTGGAAGAACAAAATGCAGAACAGAAGACTGAGATGTGCCACTCTGCTCTCCAGCCCTGATGCCACAGCTCTGGGGCACAGGGTGGGTTTGTAGCTGCCTGCAAACCAGAGTGCTGATGCCAAGGACAGAGCAGGAGCATGCCAGGGGTATGACTTGTCTGACAGGTGGCTGTATCAGAGGCTGGAGCTGAAAACGTGGCTCCCAGCTGAGGGGAAGCAAAGTGGAAGCAGCAGTTAAGCCAAGCAACATATAAATGGCTCTCACCTCTCCTGAGTCCAGCCCAAACTCAGCAGCATGAGAGTCATTAAATTGCATCCAAACACAATGCTCTGATTAAAGCCAGTCTCCAGCAGGAAGATTTATCATCTCAATTACCAGCAGTGGACACAGCAGTCAAGGCCTCATCATTTTACATGAGCAAAGAGGAAAACAGGAAGAGAATCACTAATATTAGCCCAAGGAAGGTAAACAGCTTGTGAGGGAGATGAAGATTTATCTGTGGAAACGCTTGGCCTGGTCCCAGGCCAGATTAGCTGAACAGCCCCCATGCTTCCTGCTGGCTGCCACGCTGCGAGGCCAAACACTCTGCTGGTCCCTGGCTGGCCAAGGCAGTTCCTGCTGGGGGGCAGAGCTGCCCTTCTCCTCATGCCAGCAGTGGGAAGCCCAGGCAGCTCATGGGCACAGCTTTTTGCAGCTTTTCTTACTGCTTTCAGGGGCAAATACACTCTGATATCCACAGGTGGGAAATAACCTGGATACGGTCTCTGCTGCAGCAGCAGCAGCGGGTGCCAGACAGGGCCCTCCAGGGCGGGGGCACAGCTCCTGTTTGGAGCTGCTCCAGCCCCACAGGCTGCCTGTGGGAACAAGTGTTTCCAATGGGGCTGGCTGTCCTTCATCCTGTCGAGGACAGCCCCAAGAGCAGACCAGGAGGGCAGCTCAAGGAGGTCACAGGGATGCAACATCTTACAGCACACTCCAGGCCGTGTGACTGGTGCCATGGCAATCAAGCGGGCCCTGGCACCATGGGAATACAGTGGGCACAGCTTCCCACCAGCCCAAATGAGCTGAGGCACAATCCTGGGCAGCAGGACTCCCACTGGGTTTGTTCCATTCCTCCTGCCAAGTTTACATCTCACTGAGGAAAGAGAATATATGACCACTGATAGGGCCTCTGATGGAGCTGGTGACAACCAGCCCTGTGGCATCCAGCTGCACCCCACATGCCCATGGGTGAGCACCACAGAGCCCTTCCAGCACCCCCAGCCACCTGTGTGCCAGGAACTGCACTGCTGGCTGTGCTGCTCCCAGCTGCCCTGCATTCCCTGCTCCCACTGCACCAGGCACATCCTGACAGCTGCAGCACGGCCCCGCTCCGAAACCCCTCCATCACTCAGAAGGCTGTACCTTTACAACTGCCCTTTCCGCCAGAGGATTCAGACATAAATTGTACTTTAAATTCAATATCAGTCATTAATATTTCATGATTACAAAACGTTAAGGATAATGTCACTGGGTAGAATGTCTGGGCAGCTAAAACGGATGAGTCAGAGCTCACCATGGGAGAAGTCAGAGCACTGAAGAGTCTCCCTGGCTTTTGAACCGATCCAGCCTGACAGGCTTCCCTGCCAGAGGGGAGCTGCAGCATTTACTGACTTGCTCTGAAATCCTAGCCACAGTGTGTAAATATTGTCCTTCTGATTCTTGTCACCTCACGTTTCCGGACTATGCTGAGTTGTGCTGCAATGCCGGCATCCCCTCCTCCCTGCAGAGCCTCCCCATGGAGCCCCCAGCACAGGCTACAGCTTGGGAATGGACTGCCCTCCCTGGGATGTGATCAGGCAGGGCTCACAACAGTGCCACAGCCAGAGAATGCAGGGGTCACTTCCACCATCCAGCACAGAGCATTGGCACAGAGAGAGACTGGGATGCACCAAGGAGCCAGAGATATCCCCTCAGGGCAGTGGGGATCCAGCCAGGGCCACTGACCCCTCCTCTCCCAGGGCCAGGGGCCTGTGCCCTTGTCTGGCCAGAGTGCGTGGCAGGATCTGACCTTTGGGACACAAGTCAGGCCTTGACTTGGCTCCTTGAACATGAACAGCAGCTTCAACACTCAAGAATGAGCAAAGAAACACTCAGGGCAAAGCCTGGGGAAGGCTCCTGCCCACAGATGGACAGGCCTTGGACCATGTCAGCAGGGATAAGGAGATGCTCTGCAGCCACAGCAGCTCCCTGGTACCCACTGCAGGGCAGAGGCAGAGCACAGCGGGGCCCAGGCTCCTCTGGTGGCCTGCACATCCAAAATATGGAAAACTTTGAATATGGCAATGTCTTTCTGTTTCCCAGCATGGTGCATGAGACATTCTGCTCCCACTGTCCCTTCCCACTGCTGCAGCCCAAGGAACTCCCATCCATTCCTTCTGTGCCAAGCCTGCACCACCCCAAGCACATGCAGAGCTACAAACCCAGGTGCAGGTACAGTCAATGCCGCCCAAACACTGAGAGCTTGGAAGAAGCAAGTGCTGACAGTCCTGCAGTGCCAAGGGCTCCAGCTGATGGGACATCCACACACAGCACATGACTGATCTGGGGAGAGGCAGGTGATGTGAGCACAGCCCCCTGGGAGCCCTGGTGCTGCTCAGCAGGTGTGAGTGCAGGCAGCAAGCTGCACAGGGATGACTGGCAGAGATGGTGCAGTGATAACACAAATTTGATTAGTGTTCATCAAATATACTATTCGACCATGCTCCCTTATTAATGCTCGACTCAGGAAGAGTATTTTTAGGTTGTCTAGGGAGATGTCAGACTCAATGCTGCTGCATTTATTTTTCTTTTTTACTTCAGTTGATTAACACTCATGTCTTGGCCACCCTGGCAATGACAGCACCCACATTCCTCCTCCTGCCCCACTCCAGCTCTGCACAGACTGCTCCACACAGCATTCCTCCATCTCACCTGCTTCCATGGCCAGGACAGTGATGTTGTGCCACCCTGCTGTCTCTCGGTCCAGGACCTTTCCTGTCACAATAGCCCCTGTTTTGGCATCGATGTCAAAGATCCTCTCGGCATCCGTGCTGCGGTCGATGGCGTACCTGCGACCAGGCAAAAGGGGAAACCGTGAGCAGCTGGGTGTGCCAACCCACCCTCACCACCAGCTCCAGGAGTAGTGGAATCTAACACCACAGGCCCTGCTCTGCTTGTCCTGTGTTGCAGCATGGTACAGGAAGGCCACGTTTATACCAGGCTGCAAGCCCAGAGCCTTCAGCTTAAACTGAAGTGTGGCTTTTGGTGCACAAAGTGGAACCGTGCACAGACTTTGGACAAGGGGAAAAACCTGCTCTGATGGGAACCTTATGCTCTGGATAGACAGAGCAATACAGATGTTGTGGGCTGTAACTTCACTCATGACTCTGGGAAGCTTCAGTGCTGTAGGTTCAGGAAAAGCATGAACCAAACTGAAGGTGGGCACCCCTGCTCAAGGAGCCCATCTCACCTACTGCCCTCTCTCCTGCTCCTGCCACTGCATCCACCCAAGTGAGACACCCAGAGGGCAGCACACAGCAGCAGGCTGTAAGCCAGATCTGCAGACACCTCAATTGCAGCTACAGCTGGCACAAAGCACAGGGTCTGGACTGAACACGTGCAACTGGTGCAGCAGTGCTGGCAGCAGAGTGGTGGGCAGCAGCCAGCATCCCCCCATCAGCACAGCACATCATAGCCCCATGATTTTCCCTATTTCGAGCTTCCCAGTCCCACAAGGAACAGGCTGATGAGGTCCTCCAGCTCTGATGTGTCCAGCTGCTCAGCAGAGACCCATCACAGGCAGCTCCACTCTGCTCATTCAGCTGCCTCAGTGCTGCCCCAAACAGCCCCTCCTGAGGGTGGAACCCACATACTCCCTGGGCCACCTCCAGAGAGCACTTCCCACTTCTCCCCAGGGGCAACCCCACAGCTCACAAGGAGTCAGACACCAGGTTTAGCCCTGAGCCTTCACCAGGACACCACAAACCCATGCATGTCCCAGTGGCATGTCCTGCATTTCCAGCCATTACACACAGAATGGAGCAAGCCAACATTAAATCAGGGCGTAATGAGATGTGAGCTCCTGAAGGAAAGGGCTGGAATGGAAAGCTGATCCAGCTGAGGCCCTAGAGCAGAGCCATAGCACAAATAACACAAACCACCATTGCAATTAGAATTAGAAATCCAGAAGGCCTGCAAATCACAAACAATACAGCATAATGTTATTGTGTACAGCATCTTTCACACACACTGAATCCCAGAGTGCTTCACAGAATTAAATAATACAAGACAGCAAAGAGTACAAAGGATAAATTACCAAAAGGAGGGCTGTGAATAAATTAAAGCCTTCAGTCACATGTTCAACCACAGAAGGAAGATAAATGTAGGGACAAAGCAAACTGGAAAGCTGGCATGGCAGGACTGAGAGACCACATTGGACAGGAGCAGAGCAGGACAAGCTCCAGGCCTAGCAGGCAGGTTCAGGACAGGAGAAGTGCTCCATGTGCTGCAGAGTTTTCCAGCTGTGGGTCCATCATCCACATGGAACATGAAGCTCACCTTCTTCATGCATGGATGACCATAGATGGCCCTGCACTGTTCTGCCCCATGCCCTGGGATGGGACCAGCTGCAGATGGGAATGCCTCTGGCAGAGCCCCTGTCCATCCACATAGCTCCATCTCTGATGGAGGCACACAAAAAGGCATTCCTACACTGTTTAACATGTTATACAGTACCAGATTACATTCCCTAGCTCTCTCCCTTTCAGACAGACGGGGAGATGAGAGAGTAAATAAAACAGCACTTCCTTGTAGCCAAAGAAAAACATTTAAAAGTCGATATCTAAATTCACTTGCACCTAGCCACCATCTAGTACTTTTGTAGCTGAATTCCTCCGCCCCCCTTGCATCTAGAAGTGGTGGACATCTCTCACACAAAGCCAGGTACAAGCTCATGTATCTCAAAACCAGCTACTAGGGACTGCCTGCATTTTCTGCCCCAACTCCCAGCTGGCAGCAGAGCTTTTACAGGCACATAGCCAACTCCAAAAGGGACAGTGACATTGTCTTGGCATGTACTGCAGCCTCTCATCCACTCTCTGTTTACTCACTGCAAAGAAAAAGGAGAGGTATGGCCACTCTGAACTGTACAAATCAGTCTGATGTTCTGCTGGAAAGAGGAACAGAAACAGGGATGACAACACCTAATACCTTTCCAATAGCATAACCAATTCTACATAACTGTTTCCATTGTTCTCCCATGTCACCTGACCTCAAACATGTCCTGCCTTCCACTCCACTCCACTCTTTCATGCTGTTAAGTTCAAGATGGTACTTCAACCTCCCCACAGCTTCCCTGCCTCTCAATAAGCACATGCCTGTTCTGATCACACTTCTGTCATTGCTGCATAAACAGAGACATCTGCAAAAAAATCCACACAGAAAAATCCAGTTAGTGATGGCAGACACTCCAAAGCCTGGACACATCTGACAGGGCTGCCTGCCCAGCCAGAGGGCAGGAGGAAGGCAGGGAGTGTTCAGTGTAATGCCACTGGGAACCTGCTCTTATGCTTGTTGTTTTGCTGCTGAGGTTGGTTGTCTTTTACCCCTTCTGAATGATCTGTTAAGGACATGCTGCCTGTATCCCATGGCCAGGCACAAACCAAACCACAACTCTGACCCCTTTGTCACCACTGATACAGAGAACTGTCACCTTCTCAGGACTGCCCCAGGGAAGGAGACAGAGCTCAGCACACTGCCTTGGCAGGGCTGACCCTGCTGCCACTCATGTGACTGTGGAGGTGGCCAGTCCAGGTGGGTCTGCAGCTCTGCAGGTGCCAAAGGCCAGGGATGCTCTGGAGCACTCAGCTGGCATGGGAGCTGGGGACTGGGAGGGTGGCACAGGGATGTCCATCCACCCCTGAAAGCCACAGTCATAACCTGCTCAGAGCTGCAGATCCCACAACAGATCTCACCTTCCAACAGCTCCCATCTCATCCCACACTGGAGTGAGCTGTGCTTTGCTGTGCTCACTCACATAATTTTGTGCAATACAACCTTTACCACCAGCCTCTCCACCTCTACTCCAGCTTCATCTTCACCCATCCCACTGAAGTCAGACAGTGCATCTCACCTGGGAAGAGGCAGCATTTAATCCCTCATTCTCCAGGTACTCAGAGGAGGACCTATGCCCATCTCTCCTGCAGCTGGCTGCTGCTCCGTATCTGGAACCGCAGTCCCCAGCTCTTATTGGGATGCGGACCTTGTACTCCATTTCCCTCTCTTCCTGCTGGCACTGCCTGTTGGTTTGGATGTTACAAGTGACTGTTTAATTTCGACAGCTTTCTCAGTGCTCATCTCTCCCATGAATGCATTTCTCAAGCAGTTTGTTTCACTTCTCTCCCGAACACAACAAGCAGCACATTTTATGCCATGTGTTTTGTTAATAGGGAGCTTTTCAAACACTGTATGAAAAGCTTTTTGTTGTGTTTGTTTTTTCCTCCTCTCCCTTTTGTATTGAAGCAGGTTGTAGTTCTTGCTGTGCTGTTGGAGTCTATAAAATGCCCATGTCCAACACGTGTCTCTGGATTTTGTGAATGCCAAACAAGAATATCTCTGAGAACCTTAAATCCCAAGCAACATCTTCCCAGTGCTGATAAAGCCTGGAATGCACACAATCAGAGCACAGGCTCCCACTGCAGAGAGAGAAACAAAAGGCTCCCATACAAACAGCCTCACACACACAGACAGTCTATCACTGTATTACTTCATACAATGGCTCAGCTGAGAAAAACTGCACTACGCCCAGAAAACACACAGCTAAAGCCAAAAAGCCAACTGGAAACTAATTTTTTTTTCTGAAAAGGAACAGTTCCAGCCTTTGATAGGCAAAAAAAAACCCCAAGGATGGAATAAAATAAAAAGAACCGGACCTTTAGGAGGGCATTTCCCACACTGGTACCACAGAAGGTTTTGTGCCCCACAGAGGGTTCATACAGCCACCCATCCAGGCTGAGCTTAGCACAGCCCTCTGCTCATGCACTGGGGTCACTGGGAGGGTGTCCTTCTCTGAGAGATGGGGTGAGCTCCAGGTGTCTCCTCACACCCAAGGCAAGCAGCTGCCAGGGGCTCTGCAGCCAAGGTGCAGCTGGATGAGGCAGTGAGGAGTGCCTCAGGGACACCTCTTAAATCCTCAGGTCTTTGTAACAGGTCACTGTGACCCAGTCCAGCTTGTGGGAAGGGATTTGTTCTCAAACCAAGTCGCTGCATCCCCTGGGACACATGGATCACCAGGAGGGCAGGGGAACATCAGGCTGCAACGTGCCTCTAGCAGTTGCTTTGGGCAGAGCATTAGGAGTCTTGTTCGTGCTGGCCTGGGGCTGAAAACAAAAAGCCAAGGGCACCTCCCTTCCCATTTGGCTAAAAATACCTCCCAAACCTTGTTACTGGCAGCCTGGTGTCAGCAGGACCTGGAAACCCTGACAGAGCTGATTTCTGCTCTGCTGTCTCTGGCAATCCTTGTTCTTTCCTGCCTCAAGGGGAGGGTGCATCTCGACATGACAGGAGGTGGTGGCTCTCCCCTATTCCCAGGCAGAGCCAACACACAGGCCCGAGTCCAGGAGAGCAGGCACTTCAGCAGCACAGCCCTGCCTCTGCCCCCACCTCTGGCAGATGAGGAGCAGGAAGTTAAAGGGATCCACTGAACTGCAGCAACTTCAAAGGGTTCATACCAACTTCAAGGCAAAGAGGATCAAATGCTGGTCGTGCTGTCAGGACCAGGTGCTCTCTGATGTATCAGAGGTGAAGTACAAGTGCTGGCTTCTTGTGACTGTACTTCCGAGCAGCACACTTGAAACGAGCGGTGACTTACTGCCGTCTCCTGCTGATGGCTTTGTGTCACATCCTGGTGCTGCAGGGTGCTGGCATTAATGTCTGTGCACTGCTTTGAAGCTGTTAACAGCTGCCTACGCAGCAAAGTATTTTATTAAATTACCTGGCTAGCCAGAGGATAGGGAAGCAGGAGAGATCCAGCTGTACCTTCCTCCTGCATTGGTGCTGCATCAGCACGACTGATATCAACCTGCAGCTCCACTTGGTACATGTTAAAATGTCTGTGAGGGCTCACCCAGCTGCACTGCCACTGCTCATGACTGCAGGGACTGCCAGCACAGGGGGAGTGAAGGGATGGACCAAGTCCCACAGGGCAGCACGGGGACACAGGATGAGCTACCTGCCTGGGGATAGCTAGAGGCAGGACACATATTTGAATGCATCAAGCCCGACAAGAGAAAACACATGGCAATTCCCAAGCTGCAGCAGATGCCTGGGAGTCCTGTTGGCTGAGTCCTTGTGTCTGAACACAAGGCATTGCCTTGCCAGCACTGAGCTCACTGTAGGAGAGACTCCCAAAGCAAAGTTTGGGCTTCTCACCATTTTGTTCCTACCCCATACTTGAATCTGCTTCTCTCTGGTCCCCACCACTTTCTGTACAGCATTTAGAGCCTCTCCCCACTGCTTTCTTTTGGTCTGTCTGCAAACAATGCAGCAAGCTCCACAGGGAAGCAACACAAAGAACGAGGAAAAAAAAAAAAAAAGAATAGTTCAGTCCCAAAGGTCCCTTTTCTACAATTAGATCAGAAAATATCATCTATGTTCTGCATCACTGCTAGAAACAGTGAAGTAAAAAAGCACATGGACACATTTGCACACACAGTTATATGGACACACCAGTCTCCTGAAGGGTGTGTGCTGACAGACACGTGCTCAAGGGCAACAAAGAAATCATACACGTAGACTGACTGGAGAAGGACTGGAGAGTCACCCGTGAGCAGAGGCATGTTGAGAACACATTCAGCACTCAGAACCCACTAGTGCAAGTGGTGCAGCACTCACATACACAGTTCCTGGCACACCATGGCTGATTTCATTCACATTCCCCCCAAAGTCAACTTTGAGCATCCAGCTTTGTGACACAGTACTCTCTGCTAGCTGCCAGGCATCTGTAGATGGCAGCTTTCCATGTGTAAATGCATTTCTGAGCTTTCTAACTATCACAGTCTTTGTTTCCATAAGGATCAGGAGATCCTCCCCATCCCACCATGAAACAGAAACCCATGGCTGCACAGCACTAAGCTCAGTGCCCCGACCAGGCACTGGGGGACATCACTGAATGCAACCAAGTGCTGTAACTGAGCCCTCTCTGGCCCCCCTGCACTCCACATCCCTATCCCTGTCCTTCCTGGCCTTTTGCTGTGGGGCTGACTCCCTGCAGAGCTCTCAGTCAGAGCCACTACTGCTCCCTGGAAGTGAACGGCTCCAGGGGTGCCTGCAGCTCCGCCGGCACCTGGCACCAGAACACACATTTCAAGGAAATTTTCCACACGTTGAGGATGTTTTCTGAGCACCAGATTTCCAACCCAACTGCTCGTGACTCAGGCCAGTTGGCAGGGGCAGAAGGCTGCTTTGTGCCTTAGGTAATAACAATTTAACAAGGTAACAATCTCTTTAGCCACAAATTAAATGGAAATGGGAAATGTCCTGTGCAGATAAGCTGCTGCCTGGATTATGTCCCCTGCCCAAATATAAACTCCTCTGATCTTTGATCCTATGCACACAGGCACGCACACACAGCCAGGCTGTGGCTCTGCACCTCCCAATCCTCACCTCACTTATCACCCTTCGCCACTGTCCTCCTGCCACTCCTGGTGTCTGGCCTGTGTCAGGTACCACTGCAGATACCTCGCTGTCAGCAGCCAGGACACGCAAGCATCACCTTCCCTGACACTCCCTCGTGCTCACAAAGCCATCACCTGTCAGTGACGTGTCTGCTGCCTGAGAGACCACTGTGCTTGCTTGTGCACAGGCTGCCACTCACCTGCCAGCTGCCTGTCCCACGGGACACTCACACACTCGGCCACACATGCAGCACTTGCCACTTCTGCCTGCACTCTGCCACCTCCTCTGTCCCAGCCATGGCCACGAGCCCTCCCAGGCCACGTGTCCCTTGCAGGTGGCCCCACGCCCACTGCTGGGAGGGGATGATGTGAGGCTCAGACAGCTGATTTACCGGACAGGGTGGTTCGCTGTGTCCGGGTCCAGGGCAGTGACCACCCCCACGATAGATCCAACATGTGCATCCTCCTGGACCTCCATCAGGTTGGAAGGGGGCCGGAACTCGGGGGGCTCGTCGACGTCCAGCACTGAGACCCTCACGATGGTCTGGTCCCGAAAGGTGCCCAGGTCCACGAACCGCGGGTCCACAAACTTGTTGAGGGCCTCCACCACGACGGTGTGCACTTTTTTTGACTCGTAGTCAAGAGGCTGGGATAGGGGAAGAGGGTAAGGCACAGCCAGCCCAAGGAGCCCCTCTGCTGCCCCTTCCTGCACCAGAGACATCAGGGCAGCACTAGAGCCACTAAAGCTACCTGCTCCTTTGTAGCAGCCTGGGGGCTTCTGCTTTGCCCTTCTGCCAGCAGCACCCACACCAAGGGGGCAGGAGGAAGCAGAAGCCTTCAGCCCACTACCCCTCAGGGCCCACAACAGGGTGCCCAGGCTGTGAGCAGCCAGGATTCACTGGGAAGACAGCACAGTGTGTGCTGCACATGAGCGAGTTTTCATCATTAATCACCCTGCTCTTATTTCTACAGGGGAGGCAAGCTGCATACAGTGGCCTTGAAGAACAATCATTCTTTTCTGCCTGCACCAAGTATTTGCTTGATTGTTTTTGCCAGCAAAAGCAGATACAGTTAAAGTGCTGCTGGTCAGGTACAGGAATTAGGTGGGCATTTTTCTCCTCTAACAGGCGCTATCAATAACAGCTGTAAGCGCTCCTCTCTGTAGTCCTATGCATGGTGTCTCTGCACAGCTCACTGCTTCACTGCAACCCCCCAAGCCACCCTGGGGGACTCCAGCAGGCACTCTGTGCTGCTCCTTTTCAGCCTTTCCTCCCAGACACAGCCCTGTGTTTTGCCATGCAGGCAGAGCACAGACAGGTCTCTCCCTGCATCAGCAGGCACAAAAGTGCAACTGCTACTGCTAGAGCAGCACTCAGAGCATTTTCTTCAACTCAGATTCAACAGCAGCAGTCCCCAAAGGAAAGGGTCCTCCTAGGGACCTGTGCCCTCCCATCTCAATCAGCACTTCTCACCTTCTGTACCGTGATGACAGCCTCTTGGGTATTGCTGTCCGTGGTGACTTTGAACATCTCCACGCCTTCCTCATCCTTCACTTGGTATGTCATGTCCGTGTTCTCCCCGACGTCAGAGTCCTCTGCCTTCACCCTCCCGATGGCAGTGCCCACAGGGGCTGTTTCAACAATGCTGAACTGATACATCTCTGGAGGAGAAATGGGTACCAGGGTCACTGCTTCTGCCTTTAAACAACCCCAGACTTCACAAACTTCCCTGGGGCTGTGAGGATTGCTCAAACCACACCATATATACAGTCCAGAATGCCCCAACAGGAGAAGTAAACACAGCAGCCAAAAACAAGGACTGAGGGAAGATAATTGAGGAGCCCTGACATTCCAGGTGCTGTGTGAAGTAAGGGCTGATTTCTCTGCATGGACACTGCCCTGCAATCAGTGCTCTCTGATTCCTTGCAAAGATTCCTTTGCAATTTCTGATTTTTAGGAGATGCAGCCCAAGAGCTGAGCCTCCTCCAGCTGCAGCCCCTTCCCTGGCCTGTCAGCCTTGGAGTGCACTGCAGAGCCCTCACAGCCCCAGTCCCTCAGAGCAGGATCACCCTGCACCTTGTCTGGGGAGGGTCCCAGATCAGACACCAGCCACAGGCCATCAGCAGCAAGCTGGAGAACAGAGCTGTGCTGTGACAAGGCTGCTGCCCCTGGGCAGTGTCACTGTCCTCGCACTGGGGCAAGGGTGTGACAGCAGCCAGGAGGGGCCAGGCCAGCAGCCAAGTTCTGGCCCCAGCTCCCAGGGGACAGCAGCATAGAGGACCTTGCTGGGTTCCTGCTGGCTTCCAGCTGCTTGGAAGGCCTCAGGAGAGGGCTGGCCCTGCTCTCTACCACACAAGCCATGCTTGCTTCCAGGACCTGCACTGGAGCAGGGATCTGGCACCCACTGTGCAGCCAGGCAGGGACACATTGAGACCCAGGCTGTGCACGTCCTTTGGTATTGTCACCCTGGCAGCAGTTGCAGTGGCACAGCTGGCTCAGCCTGCAGGTTCCATCCCACCTCCCACAGGGAAGCAGGACACGCCCCAGCGCCCTCCCCCGTGGTGACTTACTCTGAGGGAAGCGTGGTGGGTTGTCATTGACATCAGTGACGACGATGGTGACTGTGGTGGATCCAGACAGGCCACCCAGCTGTCCTGCCATGTCCGTGGCACGGATCACCACCTCATAGCGGTCCTGTGTCTCGCGGTCCAGGTCTGCCACGGCTGTCCTGATCACACCTGGAAACCAGCAGGACAGCTGAGCATAGGCAGGTCACACAGCCACAGACAGGGGGAGGCTGGAAGGGGTCACTGCAGGTTAGTTTGGACAAGATCCAGACCTAAACAGGATCAGCTGGATCTCCCTTTTCAGAGAGGAGATGGGGCAGATGCTCCAGTGTTTCACCAACCTTCATGGCCCTTCCCTGGGCTTACTCTGGTATGCTCACAGAATCACAGCTGGTGTCAGATACAGCACTTGCATCTCACCAATGCACAGTAGAAGGGACTGTCACCTCCCTTGACTGCTGGGGACACTCTCCCCAACCACAGCCCTGCTGCTGCCAGAGGAACACACTGCTGGCCACAAACAGCATCTGCTGAACCCCTTTGCAAGAGGTCATATGAGCAAAAGCCAGCTAAGGGGAGAGAAAGGCATTGGGGAGAACAAACCCAGGGGGTTGTCAGCCAGCCAGAAACATCCCAAAAATCCTCCTGAAGCCCAGGAATGGCCACAGGCCCAACCTGCTCCCAGCAAGTCTCCTCATGAAGCGTGAAAGAGTCCCAACTGCTGCTTTTCCTGTGGGCTATTTGCAGCTCCCACTGTTTAAACCCTGGCACAGAGGAAGTTTGTGCTTTTCTGCAGGGTGACTGGGAGGGGAGTGAAAGATCTGTTGGGGTCAGAGGATTGGTGGGGGAAGGAGTCACAGGAAGAGAGGACTCATCCTCACCCCCATCCAAATGCAAGGGCTGTGCTGGGGCCAGCCTCAAGGTCTGCACTGTGAAAACCCAGGCTGAGTCACAAAACCCCTCTGGCACAGATCTGCAACAGCCCACTTATCCTGATCTGCTGAGCAGGAGCCAGGCTTGCTGCAGCACCCTTACAGAACAGGGTGCCCCTGCCCAGGCTCCATCTACCAGCTGCTGTGGCCTGGGAACATCTGGGGGGGACTTGTGTCACTTGGAGAATTGGGGCAGTGGGGGCAGCACATTTCTAAAAGTCTGTCTGCACCAAACCTTTCATTTTCAAGTGTCCTTCTAAGTTAAGGAGACCAGAGATGACAAAACACATGCTCTGTGTCAGAGAATGCACTGGAGCTTAACAAAATGAATGTTATGGTAGCACTTCTTACAAAAGTAAGTCTCTTAAAAACAATGTTTATAGGTTTCCAGTATTCATCTGGGATTGGGGAAATAACCAGGACTAAAATACAAATGGATGTAAAACAAGAAGCAAAGAGCAGTAAAAGCCTGAAACCTCTGTAAATGGCAGAAATTACCACTGTTTCATTTAAATGGAAACAAAGTAGGGGAGAAGAATTTTGAGGATGAAAGAAAGAAAGAACTGACTCTGCCCTGACGTGGCACCAGGGTCAGGAAGGAAGGAGTTCCTACATGGATACAAGGTCATCACCATATTCCAGTCCCACTGTACCAGTAGCACCCCAGAACAGACAGGAATTAGCTTAAAATCCCCTCCAGCTCAGTTTTTTAACATTCTCACAGATTTAGACATTGGTTTATGTATTTGTAAATCCTCTCTCTTCCAGGGTTTTCTGTTTAACTATCAGCTTTACCTCCTCCTACTGTGAACTGCAAATTCATCTCTGCTTTGTTTCACCACTAATCCTTGCCCAGTGCTAGGGAAAATACTGGAGAATAATTCTGGAATGTGTCTCCAGTGAGGGGTGTGACCCAGAGGGAACAGGGATCTCCTTTCTTGCTGAGCAAACAGTAAGAATCATCCAGGGCTCTGAACACCCTGGTGTGCAGCACACCGAGCACTGGTAGAGCATCAAAGCTCCAAGTCACCAAGGGCACAGCAGAGGGGGAGCTGAGTTCCAGCAGGCTGCAAGGAGCCAAGATATGGCTACAGGGATAGACCCCAAGGCTACCAGGGGTAGCACTTCACAGCCAGCAGATTTCCAATTTCCCTGTTCATGGGTCTGGTGTGGTCTTGTGCACCTCCAGACAAGGGCTCACACCATGGAGCCACTGGTGCTTTGTCCCAAAGGCAGCCAGAAATGCCACTGAGCTGGGAGGATGAGATTCCTCCCCCTTGCCCTTTGCATAACATTACAGGTGCAGCAGGAGCTGGCAAAACTGTTTGGGAGATATTTATCACTCCTTGTTTTCTGAAACTAGCAATTATTCCAATGATTAGCATTGCTAGGATTTATTACAAAGACAACCACCATTTCAGATCGTTGCCATTCTCCAGCTCTCATGGATAGGCACAATTATCACCCAGCTTCCCTGGTCCCTCTGTCACTTCAGCTTCTGTAATTACCTGGACTCTCCTTGCCTTCAGCCCCATGGATAAGGGAGCAGGTGATTATCTTGTGATGCTCTGACCTCCTCATTCATCCTGCCTCTGCTCAGAGGAAGCCATTCAACAAGGAGTCCCACCCCACCTCACACAGAGAGGCAGAGGGGATGTAGGAGAGGGAGGCAAGAAGGTGCCTGTGGGCACCCATCCCAGCAAGGATGGCACCTGGGCAGCAGGGCCAGCCCTGCACAAACACCCAGGCTCAGGGACCAGCCCCAGCTGCTTGTGCTGACAGGCCCCCACTGCCAATACAAAACTGCTATTTCTGGGCAAGCACTATCTCATTGAAATTTAAGCAATTCTGTTAATTAACGGGGTCTGAAGCATTTTATAATGAAAATGATTCATGTCAGCACAATAGTGATGAATTGGGATGAGAGGGAAAAAGCTCATGCATTCACCAAGGCTGTAATGACTTAACTGAGCTGCTCGTAATGATATGGCTCATAATACGCCATGCAAGATGGGAGGAAAGTGCTCAGGCACTTCCCAGAACACCTCCAAGGTCACTTGTCCCAGTGGGGAGCAAGTCCAGGCCATTTGGCACATGCAGAGTAGGGTAAATGTCCCCAGCCAGCTCCTGTTCTTCCAGCAGCACAAGGCAGACAAAATCTGCCTATGGCAGGGGTGGAGACTGATCAGGAACTCCCTCTCATGGTGTTGTGTGTCCAGTCCATCTTGGAAAGGTAGGGATCTGCTGAAGACAAACTGCCAGATGTCCAGGAGCCCCATCAGGATTGTCACTGGGACACTATTCCCAAATTGCATGAGCCACACCAGGCCACCAGCCCAAGAGTCAGGCTGCTTTTGTCTTCTAGGCCAAGGTACCACTCAGTGTTTGCTAATAGCTTGTGGCAAATGAGGGTCTCCAAACATGCTCCACATCCATGTGGCACTAAGGGCCACCAGCAGCAAACCCACATGGCCCCATCTTTCAGAGCCAAGACAGTCTCTGCTCCCAAAACCTGACCCTCAGGGACTCTGCAAAGAAGCTGCAAGGGATGGAGGCAGACCTTCCTCAAGGCTGTAGAGAGGGCACAGAAAAGTCATTGCTATCATCTCCCAAGATTCACCTTCTTTCCAGCTGGAAAAACTGACAAACTTTGTCTTTCCCAGACACTGCTAACAAAGCAAGAACAACCTCGAGCTCAGACTTGTCTCCCCCATTCTTGTCAGTATCTGTTATAGCTGAATAATGTGGACACATGGTGGCATACCCTCTGGTACAAGGCACATGTGGCTTTCCAGCATGATCCAGATTAATCAGTATAATTACCAGGCAAGGGGACACTTACAGCATCACATAAATACCACTGAATCTGCTCCAACAGCAGACTCTCTTTGGGTGATAAAAACAAAGCAGGACAAAGCACTCAGCAGGTAACTGCCTTCCAGGAATCCCATCATTATGGGCTTTGCTCTGCTCCCAGGTACTTCTAAGTCAGATGTCCACGTCCTCAGAGACTGCCTGGTCAAGGCACTTTCCAGCTGGGGGCAGGAGGAACAATAAGCCAGAAAGTCATGGACTAATAAACAGGGACCTATCCTAAGGAGGTTCCTGATCCATCTACAGCTCAAAGCAGGCAGTCTTCAAAGCCAGATGAGATTACTCTGGGCCACAGAGAGTCAAGTTTTTAATATCTCCAGGGATGGAAGTGCCACCATCATGGTGACAAGCCCTGTCCTCCTGCTGTTTGGGTCTTTTAACTGTGCATGCCTGAGAAGAATCTGGGTCTGTCTCCTCTATTCCTCTCTTATTTAGCTGGGTAAAACAGATTTATTTCTGCCAGCAGCCTGGTCAGTTAGATCAAACCCAACTCTGCCTCAGGCCAGGAATGGCAAGGCACCTGCCAAACAGACTGCAGATTCCTCACCTGTGCCCTCACCTGTCTGCAGGGACACAGAAATACCCATATATCTGCCAGGACATGAGTCCTGCTGGAAGCACGCGTCCTGGAGGAGGTCAGCCCTTGCAGAAGAGGTCTTGGCCCCAAGAACCAGCACTTCAGCCATCCTCCAGCCCCTGTCCTGTCCTTCAGCTCAGCACAATCTGGGAGGCAGAAGCCAGAGGTGCTTTGAGTGAAGTATGAGGCAGAAAGGGTCAGGAAGTTCATGGAGCACCTAACAAGGGCTTGTTCCAGGCTGCAATCAGCCTTGCCCATGCCAGCACACTCACCCTTCCTTTGTCCCTTCTTTTAGCAGCTAAGTCCCTCATCACTTAATTCCCTTGGCACGTTAGCAGATACACTCTAATTTCCTCAAGATGACCAGACATACAATTTGGTCCCAAATCAGCTGAAGTTCCTGCATGGGTCTCAGAAAAGAGCTGTTAATGTTCAATCTCACTAACAAGAGGAATCCCCTAAAATAAATGTGGCTTCTCTGCAGACTCTTGTGCCTTACACTCAGACTCCTTCTGTGCACAGCTCTGGTGGATAAGGGACAGGGATGGGGCACAGACCTGCACAACCCCCTGGGCACACAGGAACACACGTGTACTGATACATCTGTGCTTCCAGGCACCGAGGAGCATTTTTAACAAACTGGCAAGAGCAGCAGAGAAACGTGCTCTGCCTCCCACCACCACATCACACAGACCAACAGCTCATCAGCCCAGCTCTGTGTGGAGCAGGCTCCCAGACCCAGCTCCTCTCCCAGTCCAGCCTTACTGCCCCAGGACCTGGTCTGTCTCCAAACACAGCAAGGCTGGCAGGTAGGGATGAAACAACTAAGGACTGCACACAAATAACCATCAGCTTCATCCCAGCAGGTCAGTGTCTCCATTATCCCTGGCATAAAAAGCTCCAAGCCCTTAACAGCTCAGTCTTTAAATCAGGACACAGGCTCTAGAAGTCAGGAGCTGGTTTAAGTCATCACAAATGACAGACTGCATTTGAAACACCTTCTGAATTCTTCTGCCTTTTCCCTGCATTCAGCAGACTGACAGATTTGAAGAACAACCTCTTCCTTACGGTAAAAAGCCAGGTTCCCATGACACAGCCCCAAACTGACAAGCTGGCTTTTAAGGAAAGCACCAAACATCACAAAACCTATGGTGTTACATGCTCTGGTTGTTCTATAGCATTCAATATCCCTACAAAGGGATGCACAAGACTGCTGGAAATGGGGGCACCAGGCTGTGGGGTGCTGAGCAGTTTCAGGTTCCCTCCCAAGGAAGGCTGTGTGCAAGGGATCACAGGCAGCAGTGAGTCTCCAGCCACACTGCCCAGGGATAAGAAAGGGCACTGCAAAGGACATGGGAACAGACATGAGCAGGCAGGCACAGCTGCTGCAAACAAGAGATTTGCCCCTATAAAAGTGAATAATCTGCAGTGGTAGAGAGAATGCAGGGTGATATAAAGCAGCAGGAAAACACAGCCTGCAGATTTAAATGCACACATTTCTCCTCTCATGGAAATGCACTGAGAGTGGCCACACTCAGGTGCATGTCTCCATGTTGGAAAAGCATAAGCTTGAAAGACCTTGGTGAGGATGAGATTCCTGCAGCTGGAACAGGAGCTGCCACTAAACCTCCCACCCTGTGTAACTCTGGGCAGAGCTTGGCTCATGGCTCAGCAGCAGTGAGGGGGACTCTGCTGTCAGATTAGCACTCTCACCCAGAGCCAACACCCACAGAAGAGGCTGTTTCCCACTGGGAACAGCAGGGCAGAGCTGTGTGCTGGTTGCTGTGGGAGCACAGCCTCCTCAGCAGATCAGGGCAGCCACAGCACAGGCACTGCTGCTCACCTGCTGCAAGAAGCAAAGATTGGCTGCACCCTCTCTGGGTGAGGAAGACAGCACAAAGCTTACAAAGCTTAATGCCTGCAGGGATATTCTTACAGTTGGCAAGAAAACCTTGCCTCAAAAGCTTATGCATACAAAGCTCCCCACTCACACGAAAAAAGCCAGCCTAGACCTTCAGCACACACGAGTGAAGTTCTTGAACCTGATTTGGTGTACACAACACAAGTTTCAGTCTCTGAAATTAATCTCAAAGCATGAGGGTGACTGGTGTATATGAAAGAAAGAAAAGCTCATGTGCATCAGCTGTGCTTTCTCTTCACCATCATTTAATTCTGGAATCTTCCTACAGCATAAATGCTATACTGCTGCTCCAACTATTCCAGTGGAGCCATTTAGATGCTTGTCTCCCTACAAAGAGACCTGAGATGCTAGAAGCATTCAAGGCTTACTGAGTGGTAGGACTTGGCATACACAGCATGCAGACTGCTTGGGTCTGCCTGTGAAAGGTCCATTGAATACAAAATCCCAGCTGAACACTACAGCTGGTAACATCCAAGAACAGGAGACAAAGTCAGCTACACATGGTCCATGTTCTGTACTCAAGCATGGAAACCACTTTTGTACGTGCCACACCTGTGGTGTGCAGGAGGGTGTGAAAAGAGCACAAGACAAGGAGGGAAGAAAGAACCTGTGCTGGAAGGAGCCAGGGGCTGAGGTGGTGTGTAAGGCAGCACATGCATGCATGGAGCTCCAAGAAACGGCAGAGAAGGAGGTCAAAACCAAAAAGGGAAATCAAATTGTTCTTCATTATCATATATTATAAGAAATGTAACATGCCAGGTTTTTATGGTTCTTTTTATGGCCATTAATAACAATGGTGGCTCTGAGAGCTACGCTGCTGCTATGGATAATTAAATCTTATGCTCAGGGCAGAAGCTGGGCCACCCCAGGCAATCAAACCTGGATTCCCTTGTGCAGCATAAAGACTTATTCTAACAGAATAAGAGTGGGAGCAGGTTGGGGTGTGCCTGGATGGATATGATGACACCATGTGCCCCTGCAGCACTGCTGCATCCACACGGGCCAGCGCTGACAGAGGGGCACAGGACTTGAGTGGCTGATGGGCAGAGCTGCAGCCCTGCAGTTCCTGCAGTGCTGGAGAGGCAGCTGCCACAGGCCATTTGCAGCTCAGACACCACTAGAGTCAGCCCCAACACCTGTGTTAGCAGCCAGATATCCTGGAACAGACGTGCTCAAGAGGGGACAGAGCCTTCTGCAGACTGTCAGCAATTCTGCCTTTATGAAATGCAAGCAAGCAAAACAGTAAATCAACCCCCCAGTGTATGAAACAGCCAGCTTGAGAATTAAGACACAAAAAGTCAAGGAATCAAGAAGCTTGGATTCCCAGAGTGACATTAATTCTCACCACAGTCCCACAGGGCACATTTTAGTTTATGCCTTAATACAGAACATTAATGTGGCAGGAAGCTGAGCCTCTGCACGTCCTGGCTTGTGCAGTTTGCTCCCAGTGGTCCCTCTCCATTCTAGCAGCCAGATTTCCACTCACACAAATCTGTATCAGATTAACAGGATCTCGTGTGCACCTGAATTTTCAGTGTTTAGCCTATTGTTCCCACACACAATATAAAACAAAGCAAATCTGGGAGAGAAGAGGGCCCAGGTGCAACAGCTCCTGAGCACAGGGTGGGTACAGCCCCAACCTGCTGCTTGTGCCCTGTCCCACTGCACCAGCCTCAGTCCAGACAAAGGCATTTCCCACCACAGGTCACAGTGCTGATGGCAGGGGTGTGTAGGAGCTCCCAAACTCCCAAATCTGAGCGTTCCTCCAGCAGCAGCCAGGCAGGTGGCAGAGCCAGGGCCGGGACCACCCTCCCCATGTGCACTAGGGCACTGTCAGGAGGTGCAGGGTTTCTTGCAGATGCAGAGGCTCAGGCACACAGACCTTTACACTCTTCTTACACCAGCATCTCCAAATAAATTTCACTCTGATTTACATAAAAACAGCCTTAGAAAGTATCTATTAGCACAGACACAGGTCAACCTGACAGAGACTTGGTACTTCAGCCCAGGGGTTGATCTCAGTCCTTGCCACTGTGCTTCAGCATCAGGGTGGGGAGGACTTTGCTGTCCACTTTTCCAACACAAGCTGCAGCTCCTGAGCCTGCTTGTCCTTTGACAAATTTTCATTAAACTATGGGCACTTTACTGCATGCTTTGTGCCTTAAATATCCCTTATTAGCATTTGAGTGTCTTCCCTCCTTAGCAAGCTTGTGAGGCTCCCATTAAGGGTAATGAGAGTCAAACTCCTGGGAGGCAAGGAGAATATATACCCCAACATCTCCTGGTTATGGTCTACTCTAACCAGTATGTCAGAGCATCATCTGCCAGGGATTTATTACAGAGGCATTTTACAACAGGCTCTATTATAAGTTATTAAGGAATGGAGCAGCTTCTACTGTTCTTTCATTAAATATTAATAGAACATTTATAAACCTATCCTTAATTTAAAGTGTTACCTTTAATCAAAGCCCTGGTGATAACGATGCAGCCTTTGGTAAGGCCCCTTTGGTAGTATTTAAACCTTCTACATTGAAGTTTTATGTGCCTGTGGGGGCATTCCTGCTCCAGGCAGAGAGGCTCTCTGGCCAGTGCAGGTGCAGACCAGGCACTCTGGGCTGGCAGCTGCAGATCCTGACTGCTGCAGGCAGGGCATGGAGCTGGCAGCAGCCTGAGCAGGGCTGCTGAGCTTCCCCTCCAACACCCCTGCCAGAGTATCCAGCAGCAGTGGCCACCAGGGAGGCACAGATCTGCTGGCTCACAGTCATGCCCAGGACACAGCACTGTCAGGTGTCCTGGCCAGCCCAGCTGGGTGCTGCTCACCTGTTTTGCTGTCCACAGTGAAGTGCTGCTCCCCCTCCAGCACACTGTAGACCACCCGGGCACTGCTCCCATAGGTGGGGTCGTCGGCATCAGAGGCCATCACCTGCATCACAGAGGTGCCTGCAGCAGGGACAAGGAGGAAAACAAAGTCAGGCAGAGCTTGAGAAGAGCAACAGAGACCTCAGAGCAGAGCCCAACACTGATTGCTTGCAAATGATGAGGGAGAAGAGAACAGCTGGGTGCAAATGCAGCACCGCCTCCCCACCAAACACCTGACAGCCAGGACTGCAGGCACTTCTGCAGAGAGGGACAGGGACAGGATCCTGGGCCATCCTGGGCAGGACCTGCTCTCCAGGAGATCACTGCACTGAACAGCTGGCAGCTTTTCTCCCAGTAGCCTTACACTGGACCATCTGGGGAGGAGCTGGGGATGCCATACTCACAGCTGCCCTTCCTGTCAGCACAGAGTGACATGGTCACCTCCAGACCACCCACCTGGGCCTGACCCACGCTGCAGCACCACTGCAGCAGGCAGAGCTGCACAGGGACAACAGCCTGAGGAGGGAAAAGGCTTTCACTTGCCCAGAGCCAGACATAGCACCAGGTCCTCATGCTCTACACGTAGCAGGGCAGGAGGACTATAAATTGGATAAAAGTCCATCAAATGTCTGCAATTAAGTTATTGATTTTCAAGGCTGCCTCATTAAACTGGGTACTTCACTCCAACTGTCCCTGTGATGGCTTTAATTTAACATCATGTTCAATTTAACAAAAGCAGGACTTAGGACATGAGGGTGTGGGCAGGAGCAAAGGGGCTGAGATCTACAGAGACAACAGAAGGGAGGAGGAAGGGAAGCCTACCCCTACCTACAGACACCTTGAGAAAGGAGGTGGTGGGACCAAAGCACTGTAAGGACAGGCTACCCTATTTCATCTCTAGCACCAGACTCCTGCCCAGAGGTCAAGCACTGGCACCAGTCAGTCAGAAGCAGCCTCTGTTCCTGTGTCACAGGATGCAGATATGGAGCTGAAACCACCCAGAGGAGGATGAGGACCTTCAGTCCCTGGTGCCTTCCTCCTCCTTTGTCAGGAGCCCACAAGCCCAGAGCCTGCAGGCAAGCCTGGGATTTCCTGCACCAGCCCTGCCTGGACTCAGGCATGAGACAAGGCAGCACAGACAACAGTGCTGCTGTGAGCAGCTAGGATGCACTCCCCTCAGTCCAGTTCACTCTGATCTCCTGGAAAGGGTGTTCTCTGAGGGAAGCGAGCAGTTACCATGGTTGCTTTTCATTCTCCCTAGCAGCCTTCTCAGAGCTGCAGCTCTGCTGATAACAGGAGAATCCCCCTCATCAGTCTTCAGCAACAAGCTAGTTTGAGTCAACTTATTTATGCTTTGCTGTCTCCAGTGAAGTTATGGAGTTATCCCTGCCAGGCACGTCCAGATTTTACACCACGGCAACACTGGCTCTCTGCCTCGCAAACAACTGTTTAAGAAATACTATTGTTGCATTTCCTCCTCCTCTCCCTGCCATAACACAACTCCTTCAAGCAGGTATGAGCCAAGGCAGATCACCCCCACACCAGCACTACACATTTCCTTGGGCAGCCTGGCATGTTCCCTGGGGAAGCTCCTGATCAGAAAGCAAAACAAGGGACCAGAGAAGGGAAATGACACCAGGGTGTCCAAGCATCCTTCTCCCAGCTGCAGTAGAGAAACCTGCTAGGGATGCTGGATGTGCCAAAGTCTGAGAATCACAGAAATCAGGATCTGCCCCTGGGAAGAAGAGAAGGCTCCCTCTGCACAGCCTGGCAGCAAGCAGCTGAGAGCTTGGTGTCCACAGCAGCACCCACTCCTGCACCTGCAGCACAGGCAGAGCCTGCTGACTTTGCACAAACATCCCACACTCCAAGAATCATTTGTTCCTGCTGAGGGTTAGGAGATTCAAAACTCACCCACAGGTACCCAAGCCCATCAGGTATTTCCATGCCCTTGCCCTATACACCCTGTGTCAGGGCTGCACTTTTGCAGACAGAGCAGGTGCCCCAAGGACCACAGCATAGCCTCCTGTTCCAGCCTTTGTGCAGTCATCCCAACCCAGGGATCACTAGAGGCAGCCTGGCCACACTAAATGTTTGCACCAGACTCTGCAACTCATGCTGCTTCCCCCCAAGATGCATTCACTCCATTGGATAATTCACCTCCTAATCCATCCCTGTCAGACACAGCTGTACCTACCACAGGTGAGGTAGGCTGCTGCTCTCAGGCTTCCTGTGCCAGCACTGAAAGCTCCTGGCCCACAGCTGCTGGGCACTCCCAAGAGCTGGAACAACAGGGCAGCAGATCCAGCTCCAGGTCCCAGGGGTGAGCCCCATGTTTGGGACCAGAGTTTTCTGCTCTAGGGCAAGGGAAACCAAGAAGCACAAGGAGCATTGCAGCAAGACAGCTTTACTCAGAGGCAGAGATGGGGCACAGTGCCCTTGGGCTGCAGCCAGCAGTGCCAGAGGTGATGAAGGCTCTGCCCTTCTCCACCTGCCCTCACAACAGCTCATTAACAAAACAGCAACATCAGCCAGGAAGGAAACACTGACCCCACTTTGTGCCTTGACTTCTTGTCGGTGAAGGTGCACTGCAGCTTGCTCAAGGTCACCCAAAGGGTATCAGGAATTTACTACTTCCCCTAACCTCCACTTATCCTTTTCCCACCCCTCCCTCCCACTCTCTTTCCATGTGAAGAGCAGTGGTATTCAATTTCAGCTTAACCTGGTCCCCTCCTTCCTGCAGAGACAAGCTTTCCCTGGCTCCCACCCTGCTCCAATATTAGTCCCTGCTCTCCAAGCACAGCACTGCCCACAGCAAGTACAGCATGTACAGCTTTTATTTAGTTTCCTGGCACATGCCTTAGCCATAAAAGATACACTAAATAAAATCTACACATCCATCATGCACTCTATCACTCGCCCTCCCATAACCAAGAAGCCCGAGCCTGTATCCAGAGAGATAATTAGACATGTAAAATGAGATAAGACCTTGGTTCCTCCCCCGACCAGCTCACTCCACAGATCAGAGGAAACCAACAATTGTACATAAAAATTAACAGGTCAGAATCCATCTCTTAATCTCCCTCTGCAAAGGTGAGATCTGGCACAGCGGATCAAACAAACCCTGATTTCCTCCAGAAGAAAGGGGGAGCAAGACCCTCACTTGCAGAGCAATACTCCCCTCAGCCTAGCTGACTCTGGCTGCCTGCCATCCTCTGTCCCCATGGGCCCTGCTTGGGCTGTCCCCATTCCACACCCTGAGCCATCCTGGATGCCTGCCAGGGACAGCAGCCAGCTCTCAGCTGTGCCAGCAGCATCCCCTCCCTGCTGTGAGCAGGGTCAGCAGGGCAGGGGGGAGCTGCCCACACCGAGGTGCCCCTGATGCCCCAGGGGCTGTGGGTGCAGTGTTTCTGTAGGGTTTCTGTAGGGTCCCTTCCCAGGGGTGCAGAGCTCAGCCCCCACAGCCACCCTGCCATGCTGAGCATCCCCAGAGCTGGCAGGGCACAGCAGCTCAGCCCAGTGCCCTGCATGGGACGGATGGGGCTCTGCAGGGCACCTCTGGAACAGCAATGCCTGTCCTGGCATCCCTGACTGCCTCCCAGAGCACCCAGAGCCTCTGGGGCCAGTCCCAGCCACCCTGCATGAAGAAGGCTGATGGCTCCAGACCACTTGCTATGCCACTCACTCCAAACACGTTTAGCTAAAAGAAATGTTGACAGGCAAACTCCAAACACATCCATGAGCAGGGAGGCCCTGCACTGAATCCACAAGCAAGTGGCTGGGACCTGTCACTTCCCCAGGGACAGAAGTACATCCAGCCTCTGGGAAAACAAAGAGGAAAAATGGGCAGCAGGATAAACCAGCATTTGCAAAATTTGACTGTCCCTCCTCATGGCAGCAGTCACCCTTCTGTGGTAAAACCAGGGGCCCCAAATGCTCTCCAAGTTAGCTCTGGGGCTCAGTTGCCACCTTCAGCTCAGGCAGAGCCCAGGGCCACTTTCTGGCCATGCTGAGAGCCCTTTCTGTGTGGGTCTGGCCAGCTCCAGGACAGCACTCCAGCACTTCAGCCCTGCAGAACATCAGGGAGCCTGCAAGGAGTGCTGTGTCATGCAAATCCACATCCCCTGGCCTGATGCCAGCGTGCAGCACTCCCATCCCAGGTGCCTGGGTGCCATGGGGCAGGAGGCAGGTGGGATTTTATAAACAATGCAATTTACAGCTTCTGTCTGGCCCCAAACACCTGCAGCAGCTGATGCACCCCAGACACATTCAGGCAGAACATCAGGGGAAAAAAATGAACTAGAAGAGCTTAAAAATTACTGGAGCAGAAGTGAGTTTCTTGCAATCTTGTGAACATCCTGACTTGGTAGAAAGCCAGGCCCAGAAGAGATTCACTGCACAGCCCTCTCACCCCACAGGACAAGCCTGAGGGCAGTAACCTGGCAGGGTGCAATTGCTCAAATGTGCTACTGTGAAACTTCTTTTGGGGTGTCTGGCCAGAGAAAGCCAAAGCACCCCAGCCCCTGGCACAAAGCAGGTAAATGTGGTGCCATGGGGAGCAAACCAAAGCATTCCATGGAGAGGCTCAGGTTCCCTGAGGGGCTGCCTAAGGCAGCCTGGATGAGGTCCTCACTTGGGCAGGGCAGTGTTTGGAGCCTGTCCTGTGATCTAGAGTGCAGTGCAGAAGGGGAAGGACTCATCTCACTAAGGACAAACAGACAGGGAAAGCCCCAGCTCACAGCCACCTGCTGTCCCAGTAGCTTCCAGATACACACAAGTAACTTAAGCACTTTCCAGCAAGGGGGAAAAAAAAAAGGAAAATCAGATTGTCTGCAAGTGTTCTGGCTGCATGGTAAACAAAGTGTTTTTCTCTGCTTCTAGCATGGAGATTAAACAATTTCTCTTCACAATAATCACTTCTGCATTCAGCCAGCTTTGTGCTGGAGTCAGGGCTTGACCCCAAGTTTCTGTCTGTACAGCCAAATCGCCTCTAATCTGGACATGGTGCTACACAGAGAAATGAGAGTGAAATGCACCAAGGGAGGAGTGATGCTCTGATGAAAGCATATGCCTTTCCTGGCATACTCCTCACTCCAGGCCCTGCCTGCTCCCCTAGGGCCCCACAAGAGAGCTCTGGCCTGCAACACCCACCCTGTGCAACCAACAGAGCTGTCTAACAGGAGGCACTGTGTGCTGGATTTGGGCTCATGCCTGAGTGCAGCAGACAGCTGCTAAGCAGACCCCAGGGAGATCAGGAAAGAAGCCCAAAATACAGCTAATTTTAGCACCTCCTGTAACAAGGTGAAGCTCCTGCAGTTCCAAGGCAGTTGGCTGGGTCCCATCCTACATTCTTGTGCAGCTGCAGGTACTGGTACCTTTGGTACTGGATTCTGCTCAGCTCTGATGTTTTGGAGAGATCCACACTGGGGTATCCACAGTGGCTGAGCCTCAGGTGCCAGCACAGAGCAGCCTGCAAGCTCTTGACCAGCAGCCTCTCCCTGAGGTGACAGGACAGCAGTGAAGCTGTAAACAGGATTTGCACACAGACTGCTCCTCGGTATGCACGGCCCTGGGCACAGGAGAGTCAGTGAAAATACTCCCCAGAGCCCCTGCCTTCCTCAGCCTGGGTGCCCTGGAGTCACTGCCTCCAGCCCAGCTCCCTCAGAGGGCTGAGCAGGGACCTCTCCACCCCTCTACAGCCCCAGCTGACCTCCCTGCTGGGCAGCAAACCTCCCATGGCAGCTGCACTACTGCTCCTGATGCCCCAGGCCGGATCAGGATTCTCCAGAAGAGCCAGTTGCTGGTTTTGCAGCTGGTTCTGCTGTGCCAAGGGAGGCCAGATAAAGCTGGTGGGTCAGCTTCCATTCTGGATGTGCTTCTTCCAAGCACAGAATTTCCTTCTGTAGAAAACAATGACTTCTCCAGCCTGGCTCATAGGCTGGGGTTAGCTCCAGGCACCACCTCTGCCCTTTACAAATCCCACACTCCAGCCTTATCCTCCTGACCATGCTGCATCTACCAGTTTTGATCATCAGATAACAACAGAAACCCCTTTTCTTTTCCCTTTGCAGAGGTTTACAATGAGTCTGGATGAGTTCATGGAAGACAGACACTAAAGCCCACTAAACCCCCAGAAACCACCCACAGCCAAAGAAATTTCCAAGCTGAAAACAGATGCTGGCTGGGAGAATATTAAGAGGAGCATCACATGTCCTGTGTGTGCTGTTCCTCCTTCCTAAGAATGCACTCTGACCACTGACAAGGAAAGATCCTGGAACAAAAAGACCTTCAGTCCACCCTCAGTCTCACAGTCTCAGGCAGCACGTATGATGTCTACCCAAACACGCTGCCCTGGCCCCAGCACAGAGCAAGGGGCAGCTGTGCTGCAAAGCACTCCCAGCCACTCGGAGAGTTTGTGCAATTCTCTCATTTGTTATTCCCTCTTAGACACTAGGAAATCAAATGACTTTCCCTCCCAATTAGTACTCCTTCATTATGCAAATAATGTCCTTTGATCTGCTCCTGCTGTCACAGAGCGGATCTGACTGTATTTGGTTTATTCCTCTTCACGCCCCAGGAAGGCACCCACCTCTGGGAGCTAGGACTCTGGCAGGGAATGGAGAGTGCAGCTGAGAGCTGCCTTGAGTGAGAACAAAAACCACCCAAGCACAAACCCCAGAGAGGTCTGGGAGGGCAAGACCACAAGAGGAGGAAGAAGGGGTCACCCTTAACTTTTCAGGCTGGGATGCAGAGCAAAGGCTTCCGAGCAGCAGAGACAGGGAATGAGCAGCTCCCTTACAGCTCCAAGCTGGAGAGAAGCTCTGCCCTTGGAGTGGTCCCATCCCAGCCCCTTCCCCAGCAGAGCACACCTGAATCCAAATAGTGCTGAGAGCAGGCATGGCCACCAGCAGGTCCCCAGGCTTTGATCTTGATACACTAATATAAACTTAAATTCTCCAGCCTTTGTACTCCTGGGCCAACACCATGGGATCACCTCCATCCACAGTCAGGAAAGCAGCAAGGCACAGTTCCCATTCAGTCCCATGAAAATACCCCACAGGTCTGGGGGAGATGCTCTGAACAGCTCAGAGACAGCAAACATCACTATCAATACCAACCACAACACAGCCATGATCACAGCTGCACCCAGCCTTGATGCCACAAAAGGAGCACTCCCAGACAAAAAGGGCCTGGCAGGTCACTTCCCACAAGAATATCCTGAACTTCACCTCCCTGGCCCAGGAGCTTCCCATATCCTGCACCCTCAGCCCTTCCTACAGCATCTGGAGCTGAACTCCTCACACCAGGTCCATGACCAGGTCCATGACCAGCCCCATCTACCTTGGAGGGTTGATGAGAAAGCTCCTTGCCAGCCTTGCCTGTTCATGCTTTCACAGGATGTGTCCACCTTTGTGCTGCCTGTCCTGGGCAAAGCACTGCTAAGCTGAGGGAGAGTGGGAGGGAGCTGGGACTTGCAGCAGCAGCAAGTGGGTCCCTCCAGCCCTGCCCTCACACTGCTGGGGCCCGGGCAGCAGCACCAGGGGAAGGTGATGTGTGTGAGGCTGTGAGGCTCTCCCTGGGCAGTCTCCAGAGCAAGGCTGCTCTGGAGGAGCCCCTACACCCCCAGCATGGCCAGACTGCAGCAGGCTCAGGGGCTGTGGCAGGCAGGTAGCCTGGAAAGCAGAACAGGCTCTTGGCTCCAGCTCTCCTCTCTAAGCACACAGCTGGGAAATGCAGCCCACGCCGTTCACAGCACTTCTCTTCACTTTTAACTTCCGAGTATTTTAATTTGCAGGAATCGCCTTCTTTCATGTTGTGAAACCGTGTTTCTTTCTCCCTCTGATCTCCAATTTCGCATAGAAACTGTCTCCTTTGATATGTCTTGTTCACATCAGTCTGATCAGGCAGCTCCATAATTGTTAGTGATTTTCAAAGAACTGGGATCCTTGTCTAATACCCAGAGTTGAGAATTCCTTGCTTTTTAAAATGTTGTTCAAGCGAATTAGATTAATTTAATTTCTTTCTTCCCTTTGGGAACAGGATGCCTCTTGCTTTGGTGCCCACATGCTGTCTTTAATTTCTCCAGGAGCACCCAGTTATAGTTCAAGGGGTCACTCTCTGACTGAGGGAAGGATTTGCACAGGTAACTGGAAGTAGAAGAAGAGCTTGGGATGCCTCAGGAGAACTTGTTTTCCATACATCAACAGAATCCAGGCAGCAGCAGCTCCTCTGGTACAGGCAATTCCTGTGCATGTGTACCTGCTGTAGGCCACACACCAGCCTTGCAATATGCTGCACATGGGGAGCTGGAGCTCTGTCCTGAGGCAGTGCAGACCCGAGCAGCATTCCCTGGACTCTGCTGCCAGCATGCCTCTGCAGCAGCACAGCAGGACCTGCTGCTTCACCTAACCTGGCCTCTCAAGCCCCCGCTGCAGCTCAGCTGCTCCCCCTGCCCTGGGGGCTCCCTGCAGTCCTGGCACTGTTACTGCCCCGTGCTGACCCCTCCCTTGCTGGCAGGGTTGGGGTCCTGCCTGATCTTTGATGTCAGCCTTTCACAAGGCTGTTTTCTACCTGGATACAGCCTTTGGGAACAGTGATTTACAGCTCCTGCTTGCAGCACATGCTGACACACACAGCCTGCTACAGGGGTAGCAGAGAGTCCAGTGTGGACAGGGAATGGTGTGGACAGAGAACGGTGTGGACAGGGAATGGTGTGACTCTGGGCAGTGCAGCACCTGTCATTTTCCTGGACTCCAGCTATGCTCAGCAGCATGGGAACCCAGCAGAAGCAAGGGCAGCAGTGCTGCAGCTCACACATCACCTCCCTGCACCCCTCCTGAAGCTTGGGTGAGCACAAAGCCATCTGTCCTGCTCTGCTATGAGGCTCGTGCAGCCTCATCATCTCAGCCTGGCCCTCACAGCTTCAGTGAGGCTGATCACCAACACACTTAAGAGGGGCCTGGAGTCAAGGGGATGGGCAGTTAAAGGCTAACACAGAGAAGCCACACTTCTGTCACAGGGACATCAATTCCCCAATCTCAGCCAACAAGGCCTGGCCCCTCAGAGAAGGACAGATCCAGCTGAGAAGGGCCTGGCAGTTCTGCATGGGGACACACAAAGGGATGATGTCTGGACAGCCCCAGGGCTCAGAAGAGCAGCAAAGCAGCACACAGAGGATGGCCTGAGCTGGGGGAGAAGCACCACCCAGACCACAGGCAGACGTGAGCCCCTCGGCTTAGTCCAACCCCCCAGCATTTAGGAGGGAGGGGCCGTGCAGAGCCAGAGTCAATGCACAGCAGGCAGCTGGCACCACCACGACCTGTCCCCAGAGCACGGCTTAGGGCTGAGACTGAGCGCTCAGCCAAAGGCTGGCAATCAGCTCAGAGGATTTATCCACTTGTTTTTCTTAAGCCACCTTATTTGTTTTTCCCTTTTGGCTCCCTAGCTCTGGAATCCCGGGGATTTGCAAGCATTTTTTTGGCGGGGTAGGGCAGGCTCAAGGTTTGACAGGAGGGAGGTGCAGGTTTCCCAGGCAGACCTACCGACGGGGGACAGCTCCGCCACGCTGCCGATGTAGGGCCCCTCCAGGAAGCGCGGCTCGCTGTCGTTGATGTCCTGCACCTTGATGATGAATTCCGACTCGGGCTCCAGCAGCTGGTCCGTCTGCCGGTCCCGCGCCTGCGCCCGCAGAGTGTAGAAGGTTTTCTGCTCCCGGTCCAGGCGCTCGGTGGCGTGGATGTCACCTGTGATCTCATCGATGAGGAAGATGGTCCCCGCGCCCTCCCCGGAGATGGTGTACTTGATGGAGCCGTCGCCCTCGTCCGAGTCCGAGTGGATCTGCCAGGGAAAGAGGGAGAAGGTGGGAGCAGGCTGGGGCTGTGCCCGTACCCAACCCTAGGCACCTGCACGAGATGCCCCTGGTCCTTGTGTGATGCCCTCTGCTCACTCTGCTCTTGGACACTGACAGAGAGCACCACCAGACAACTCCTGTGCATGAAGGAGGGCCCAATAAACTGGAATTTCAGGCCTGCCTTTACAGCTCTGCAGATTACAGATCCTGCCAGTGCCTACCCTCACCATAAACCAAGGGACAAACCCCTTTAATAAGGGGTTACGAGATGATGGAAAAGTGAAGGACAATTCAGCTGCACTCCAAAGAAAGAGGCTTCCCTATGGGCAAGGACTCAGGACTCTGGCAGCATGGGATCACCTCTCCCAAGCTGCACAGGTACCTCACCATCAGCATCCCTCCCCTTCTACACAACCAACTGCCCAAAGTCCATCCTCATCCACCTGCCCTGCCTCAGCCACAGCCTCCCTCCATGATCTGGGCAGCTGGTGCTGACAAGTCTCCCTGCTGAAGAGCTCACATAACCACTGCACCCCTGTGCTGGGTTTATGTTGCAGGGTAACAGGGGTCACAACATCCCATCATCATGCCCAGAGCCCCACACGGACAAAATCTGCAAAAGATGTGACAAATCAGCTCATGTTCAGGACTAAAAACAGACCCTGAGGAAGATTCCTTTGCAGGCAATCTCTGCTGCTTCATTTTTTAATTAAGACAGTGTTTGGAATTAGGAAAAGAAAGGGTAAACAGCAGCTCCCCACGGACCAAGAGCTGACTGGAATCCAGGCCAGACGTCCAGAGATAATTTTATTGGTGGCATTAAACTGAGTTATGAGGTTTTTACAATCCAGCCACTTATGAGAAATCTATTAACAGTAACTGGACAGGCAGAATGCATCTTGACAGAGAGCAGCATGGGCATTAATTGGGACAATCCATACTGGGACAGGCCCCCGGAAAGGTTTCATCAGCTGCTTTCATTTGTTTCCTACAATTTCTGCTTAGAATCAGCAAAGTCATGTCCCCCCTCCAAAAAAAGAAAAAAGTCGTCCATTAATCGGCTAATGAAATATGAAAATGTTTATGGGCCATTCAATCTTCCAAACTGCAGTTCTATAATCCACCTTTCAGACATACAGCTCTACCAGCAAGAATTTATATCAGAGCTGCCTCTTTTTTTACGATGCCTTCATTATATTTGTCTTGTTAGATACAGTTTATATATTTATTTCACAAGTGAGGGACCCACACGTTAGGCAATTCAATGCATTTTGCACAACATTCACAAATTACTGCCCATGGTGACACATCTCTCAAGGCTTGCCTGGAAGGAGACCTTCACCAGCTCACAAATAGGGAGGCGAGCCCAGCAGAATCTGGGACCACCGTGATGGCTTTGGCTGCAAATGTGCCTATGGGGTGGTCACCCTGCCCTGGCCACCTGGAGCACCCTGCCCTGGTCTGTGGGCATGGTCACCCCAGCCTGGCCATCCAGTCCCAACCCTCCCCACTGGCTGGTGGAGAGCTTGCTGCCCCTCTTCACTTTATCATCCTCTCCCCAGTTCTCACTGCTACTCCGTGAGCTTTTCAGAACGAAGAAGGAGCACCAGGTCTGTACAGCGCAGGTAGCAGCAACCTGCATTTTTCTGCTCCACACGGGGCTCATGATTAATAATTAGGCTAGAGATAAAGCGTCCAGCACCACATTGAGCTCTCAGCACATCCTCTTCATATATTTGCTCATCTCTGACTGCTGGGAGCAGACACCAGCATCCCTTCAAACCGGAATGTTAGGAAGAAAAATGGAGCCTGGGCTCAAGGGGCTGCAGAGATTGATTTACAGGGGAAGATTAAAAGAGCTAAATCTGTGCTGCTTGGCTAAACAACAACTAATGGGGGAGGGCTGGATCGCAGACTACAGAAACACAAGGGGAGATGCCACAGACCCGGACCACATCCCAGGGATGTTCTCTCCTCCCTGTTACAGCAGGCAGCCTTGGGGAGCACCGAGCAGCCTCAGGGTTCCCTCCACCCGTGAGCATGGCAGGAGACTGAAGTCACACAGCTCTGGCACACCCTGGGCCCCAAGAGCAGAGGGACCACCCAGCCCTGCCTGCAGCTCAGCCCCAAGCAAGGACAGCAGTGTCTGCAGAACTGGGACATCCAGAGGGCGGACAACAGGCTGATCTGTCCCCTTTGTTAAACAGGAAAATTGTTTCCTTGTCCTAAAAGACTACAACCAGAATTCTTACGAAGCCATTAATTACATACTAATAATTAAATCAAAATTAAATATGAACAGAGGTGCACATTCCTTATTAAAAGCAATTAAACAGAAAGCACAGATACACAAATAAAAAATGACTCTGGGGCTAGAAAAGAAAGAAAATCAAATAAAAACTAGCCCGTAATAAAGGCGCACTCTGTTTGCTCCAACTCATAAAGCCCGAGTTCATCAATTTTCTTTAAATATTAGCAACTTAATTAAATCTGCTTTTTTCCCTTTAATCCTCTCCTCTATCTAAAATAGATCTGTCCACATGCAGAAGTTTGTAACTAGTGCTGACCCCATAATTCTATTTAAAAAACCCAAAGAAATCCACATCAAACTGACAGCAGCCTCAGGGGAAATTACAGTTCAGAAGAAGGATTAGCTAGAGAACCCAGATTTTATGGAAATGGTATCGGCCCTTCAGAAAGCACATGTAGGTGTGTGAGAGGTAACCACAGAGGGCAAGCCCCAGCTACTCTGAAGGGTTCCCCAGTGCAGGAAGGCTCCGGACCCTCAGACTGTGCTAAGAGGGCTGGCACACTGCTGGGGACACAGTGTCCCAGGTGAGGGCTCCATCCTCTCCCAGCAGCAGGAAAAGCCTGGCTCTGCTGGCTTTCAGCCCTGGGGATCCACAGGCAGAAATCTCAGAGCTGCCGTTCCGAGCCAGGCGGGTGATGCGGTGGGTGATGCGGAAAGGGGCTGTAAAACGGGTGAGTTGTAGGTTTTGGTTCAGCTGGAGCGAGGCATTGCCAGGCCTGTGACAGGGCCTGGTGCCTCTGCTGCTCCCAGGGGAGCCATGAATTAGCTGTGCCTGCTCCGAGGGCGGCGGAGGAGCGCGGCTTTGAGTGTCTGCTGAAACGGACACAAATCACCGCCGAAATCCCCGCTGGCCCCCAGCCAAGAAACCCATTTTCCAGCTCCTCCAGACTCATGCCCAGACAGCTAAGGCCATCAGACAGCCCTGCTGTACAAGCTCTTGGGCACTTTCCTTTGGGGTGAGCCCATGCCTCCAGCTCTAGCTGGACTGTAGTGTGTTCCTCTGACTGGTCCCAACAGCCAGCACTACCTTCACCCATATACAAACATCTGCCTGACACGTGGGGCAGCTGCTTCTCCAAAGCTCCCAGAAAAGGATGAAATGCAGCAAACCCAAGGTGAAATGCTCCTTCAGCCTCAGGACACCAGGAGTGGAGGGAGCAAAGGCCCATGTCCATGTCCAGCCTTCCCAGGAGGTCACACACCAGGGAAGTGTGGTGAGCTCCCACCTACAGAGCCAGTCCTGCCCAGCAAGGCACTGTCACCTGCCAGCAGTTCCCACAGAGACAGGGCTTCTTGCACTCAGCCCAGACATCACAAGAATCCAGTATACGATTGTAGGAACACAGATGTAAATCTTGGTGTGTCCTGCTCTCATCTCTGGGAGCACATTAACCTCACCACTTACAGCAGGAACCAGGCTTCTGCCATCACAGTCCACAGAGTACTTCTCTAGCCAGGCCCCCGTGAACAACCTTCACATGGGCCCCTCTCTCTGCTTAGCACTGCCTGCATGTCCACCCTGCCCCTGGCTCTGTCAGCCCCATGGAGACCTCAGGTGAGCTTACCTTCCCCACATACAGCGGCTCCGTGCCCGTGTACTCCTCCACCACAAAGAACTGGTTCCAGACCCAGCCACGCTTCACTCTCCCGCCGGCCAGCAGTGCAGGATCCCCAGGCTCCCCTAGGCCAGGGCCCTCCACTGCCGTGTGCATGGCCCAGGACCCCAGCTCCTGGATGGCGCAGAACAGCAGCAGCATGGTCCACGAGAAGCCCTGCAGACCCTTCGCCATGGCACTCTAGGAGGCTGCATGAGCAGGAGCTTCTGGACGGGCAGCCAGCATCCTTTAGGGAAGAGTAGGAGCCAAGTCCACACTAGCAGCGTGAGGCTGCCCGCTGAGTGCAGAGCAGCCCCGTCCCTGCTGCATGCCGTGCCTGCAGCTGGAGCACTCCTGTCCAGCCTCAGTCACATCTGTGACAAGGGGTGTCCCGGACTGCCCGCTGCTGGCGTGGGAGCACTCAGTGCTGGTGCCTCGCAGGCTGCTGCTGGGTCTCCAGAGAAAAGTCTGGCAGCTGGCATTTGTCCCCGGGGACAGAGCTGCAGGGCTCCGTGCCCGGGTGCCTCTGGGGAAGGGGGTGATGCACAGCCTGCTGCCCACCCCACCCGCGGGCAGGGAGCGCCGCAGCGGCACACGGGGCACAGACACCCGCTGCTGGCATTCACAGGAGGAGAAGGAAAGCTCTTCCACAAATGGTTTCACTGAGGAGTTAACAGGATGAGCTGCTGTGGCCAATGTCTGCCTGTCCTGTGGCAGCCTGGCACTACAGGGCAAGGGGTGTGGCGGTGCAGGTGCCTGTGCCACACGTGCAGGTCACAAGGCCATTTGTAACTCCCATCTTCAGGGGGACAACATCCCAGTGCCTGGTGAAGGGTCCTTGGCACAGATGGTTCCGGTCTCTTCCATTCTCTGCTGGCTCACACAGGGAGGTGCAGGGCAGTCAGCAGCATCTCCAGGAGCCTGGAAAAAGCCAAGGTGTCAGAGCTGGTGTGAAAACATGGCCCAAGGTCCCCCTGTGCTGCTCCTGCAGCCTTGGTCAGTATCTCCCACCCTGCCCTGCCCCAAGTGCTCCACAGCAGCGCCAAATCCCAAAGGTTCTGCCAGAGCAGGAACACAACAGGGAGGGCTGCAGATCTCTCAGCACTGCAGACATCTGCTCCAGCAGGGACTCTGAGACCAAGGACCCTGCTGACGAGGCCACCCCCTCAGCACACGGTCCTGGCTGTTGAGAGGAGCGAGGTCTGTGCCTGGAGGGGGTCATTGGTGCCCACACTGTTAGGAGATGTGCAGCAGCACTCCTGGCACAGCACAGCTGCTGGTGCCTGTGCAGGACCAGACCACAGGCAGACAAGGCTCATGCTGAGGGACACCAGCCCCTGAGTGTGGGAGATACAGCCTGTTCAGACAATACTGCAAGCTCTCCCTGCAGAACCTTCCTGTCATCTCACCTCTGCAGCCATGGGCAGGAGAAAAGCATCTGTTCAAGAATTTGCCACCTGGCTGACTCTAAAGGTAACAGTTTGAAAAAGGGCTCTGGTGTAAGCTTCAAGCCACCCTCAAGGCACCAAGGGCTGAGACATGAGACCTTTAGCCAAGGGCACATTGCATCCAGTGAGCACACGGGGAGAAGATGGGGATGCAGCATCCATCTCTCCCTGCACCAAGACCCTGAGCTTCACCAGAGCCCTGTGATACCAGCCACAGCCTGATGTACTCATGAAACATGCACCAGTCTGCAGAATTCATCTCCTGTCAGCTGTTACTCTAAACAGGAGGCAGAAAAAGGGTGAATGGAAAGGCAAATGATCCCAGATTAGATGTCCACCTACTCCTCATAGAAAGGGAACTGGACTGTGCTTTGCACAGACCCCTGCATGAATCTGAACAGTCCCAGCTGTTCAGAGGAGGGACAGCTCCCACATATCCCTCCAGTTCTTTCCCTCACTTGCCATTCCCCTGTGTGACTATCTACTGCACTCTTTACTGTCTGCATTCACTTGTCTGGACAGACACTTCCCTGAGAACCACAAAGCATCACTCTACACTGCCTGTTCATGGTTCACAAGTTGTGTGTCACACAATGTGCACAAATCTATTCACCAAAAGGGCTCACACACATCCCAGCCCATGCACAGCTAAGATCACTCATGCACACTGGCTTCTTTTGTCTATTTGTGCCTCATTTGTGTGCACACACATTTCCTCCCCATGTACACATGCTATATTGCACTCACACGTGCCCATCAGCTGTCACATGTGCCAGCCCTGTGCACTTCATGCTCCAAGAAAGACAGGGTCTCCAGTGTATTTTTATGTTAGCAATCATGGTACAAAAGCACTAACATTGCTCCCCACCCTTCCTCCTTGTCAGCCCATTTATTATGAAGATATTTCCACACCAGCCAGGTGAGTTTGTTGGCAATGCCACAGCTGTGTCTTGCAGCCAGGCCTCCCTAGGCAGAAATGCATCCTGTCCCTGCTCCCAAAGGGCAGCTGCACTGTTGGTGAGGATCCCTATCAAACACCAGAGTATTTAACACTGGGGAGCACACTTAGGAGTGTACTGGAGTACACTTAGGGGAGCAAGGGGGATGGACTGAGCCACCTCTTCCCAAGCAAAGGGTAAAGTAACTTCACAGATGAAATGCAGAGTTTGGGGTTCCTGCTCTGGAGCAACGGAGCTGAGGCTGCCCAACCCAGAGCAGGCTCCAGAGCAAGACACTCACAAGAACAGCACAAGTGCAAATGTGCTTTATCACACTTACCTGGGTATATAGAAGATAAATACAAGACATAGTGCACTGCTGTCACAAAGAGCACCTCTCCAAATTCTCACACTTAGGAGATCTCTGGTTATTGTGGAGTACGTTACCCAGAGAGTGAGACATGTCAATAAACTGAGCAGCATAAGCTGTGCCAGAGCAAGAGCTTCAGGTCAGCACCAAGGGCAAAGTGTGGGAAGAACACTCTATCCAGCATCTCTGCCTGCCACTCTGAGCATTTTTGCAGGCAACACCTCCAGTTGCATCCGAAATCTGAGTACAAATGAGTTGTAACTGGTAAACTCAACTACCAGAAAGAGAATTTTTAAAAAAAGAATCCATCTGCACGTGTTCTCAGGACAACTATGTTGGCAGAGCCTTGTGGAGAAACAGTCACCACCTGCTGAAGTCTCCCATTCTGCCCACCCAGCATCCTCTCCTTGCCATCCAGGAGCAGATCCATCCACACTGATTTATAAAGCCCTGCCAGAAGTCTGACAAGGCAGCAATGCCAGTGCCAGGGAGCGGTTCTGCAACACTGAAAGCCTTCTGAACACATGGGGAGGCTTCAAGAAAGCCAGTCCAATGGAGCAAATCCTGGCAGCACAACCAGCATCAGCATCCAGGGTCTCCAGCCGAGCTGGCACATGAAGGCAGCACATTCCCACTGCCTCCAGTACACAACACTCGGGGCACACAGCTGGCAGAAAGCACCAACAGTGGCTCTGTGACAGCAGTAGGAGCCACCTTCATTTCCCTCATCACACCATTTCACACTTTAGTGACATCTGGTTTCCTCCACGACACAGCTACCCCAGCCACACACTGCAGACAGCCCTGTGCACACAGAAATGCCACTGCTCCTCGTTCAGAAATGCACACCTGGCCCTCTCTGTCAGCCTGACCTGAGTTACAGAACATCAGTGGAAGCAGCACAATCCCAAACAGCATCAATACACCAGTAACAATAACAGTTTAAGTGCACACACTAAGGTAAGGCAGGAAAGAGGAAGCGAGGGCAGAAGATGCTGCAGTGGGCGAGCTGCACTTGAGCAGAGCTGCTCCCTGGCTGGCAGACAAGCTGGCCCACAGTTCCCAAGGCAACTTGTTCAGTCCTGTTGCATCTGAGCACTCCACAGAGCAGATTCTGCCATGGAAAGGAGAGTCCTGCTGAGCACCCATGGGCTGGGCTGCGTTGCTGTGGGAAACACAACCTTATGTTTAGTCTCAGCTATTGTGCTGTTTTTTATATTTAACAGATTTCTCATCTGAGCTAATGCGGTTTGCTGGTGACTACCTCACGTGTCCCAAGTTCAGCTACGGTCACCTGAGCTGTCTGCATGCTCCTCCTGTGGGCAGCAATGCAGGTGCTGTAACCTGAGTTGCCTGATCCAGGTCCCAGACATCAAAGCCCAGCTGCAGAACCTGTGGTGACCTCCAGTCCCCTGCACCACAAAATGTGGGCCCAGAGACACATCTGAGCCAGGCTCACTGCCACAAACCAGATCTTTCTTCTCCAGTGACAAATTCTCAGCCTGTGTCTCTTCTGTGACAGCTTCAGGGTCATGTCTCTCCCCAGTGTGCAGAACCTTTTTCCCAGCTGTCACATCACAGACCCATTCCAGAGCTGCAAAGCCAAGAGCCCCAAGTCCCACTCACGCCCTTGCAGCAGCAGGAATCAAGACACCCCAGAAGGTCCCATGCACAGGAACCAGGACTGGCACATTTATTTCCTTGTGTTATCAAAAACCTTTTACCAACAGCTGGAAGTGCTCCTTCTCTCTGCCACACAAGAGCAGTGGGGTTGTAAATAACCAGTGGGAGCTGCTGCTGCAGCCAGCCCAACCCACAGCAGCGTGCACCCACATGGCAGCGTGCCCAGAACTCACCACACCAAGCAGGTTTCCATGCAGAGTGTGAAGCACCAGACCCTCACACTGCCCCAGGCTCAGGGTGATGTCTCCTCTCCTGCTGCTCTGCCATCCCCACTTCCAATTATCAGCACAATTCCCCCCTCCCCTGCCCACCACAGCTCGTGCAGTTTGTTGGTGTGCATTTGGCACAGCTATACTGTACATCATGTTGACAGTAGAAATTACATCCTGAGCTTATGTTTTACACTGTGCTCTGTCAGAACTCACCGCAGCCCAGTGATCAGGACAAATTGAATAGCATCCTGTCCATGTCAATATTTATTTCATTTTACAAATGCAGGCTGATGCAGGAGAAAGTAGGCAGGGGGAGGGGGGATGACATGGGAAGACAAGGGTACACCAGGATAGCACTGCCCAGCACACCACAGTCCTACATTAATGTCCAACACAGCAGGGCCAAGGCAGTGGCCCAGGGAGGGTTGTCCCACTCAGGGAGGGTTGTCCCACCCAGAGGCCAGGAAGCATCCCCAGGAGCTCATGCAGTGCTCCCATGCATGTACTGGAAGGGTTGGCACACCAGTACTGCTCCTCTGAGCCCTAATAATTGGTAGAAAAAGCAGAACTGCCCACCAGGTACCAGAAGATGCAAAAGCAGGGAAAGAGAGCCCTCTCTCCTCAACCCCAGTCTGCAGCCTCAGCAAACACGAGCTTGGATGTCCTGCTTTGGTTCCCCACTCCTCCCAGCAGAGTAGCACCAGCTACCAGCACAAGCATCAGGACTGCTCCAGCTGTTCAGAGCAGCCATCAGGATGCTACAAAGGCTGCTGAGGAGCAAGGCAAGAGCAAGGCTCTGCCTGCACCACCCTCTAGAATGCAGAGCCACAGCATGAATACCAAGCACAAGAGATGAGCTCCTTAAAGCCTGGGCTTTCTTCTGCTTTCCCACAGCCCTTCCTCAGCCCAGAGGACACAAGGAAATGGAGGCTGCAGTAGGAGGGTTGCTGGTCAGAGACAATACCTGAGTCCTGACACCCACTGTCCTCTTGCTGCTGGATTACCTGCCTGCAGGAGCTCAAACTGGGAGCAGCCCTCACGTGGCTCCAGCCCCACTACCCAGCAAAGCCAAGGGAGGGGCAGACAGCAGCACAGCAGGGACAGTCCTCAGGGTGGGGACAGCAGTGGCTGCCAGTGCCTGCACGCAGAGTAAGTGCCCCACTGTTAGAGCAGCAAGAGGAGCACATTTTTCACACCAACTTGTTCCCAGAACATGAAAGCCCATCTGGAGACCCTTTCTAAAGAGTGGGGCCAACCTCCAGCACCAACCAGCCCCCTCCATTCTCTGCCCAGCTCTTTCTGACCCCACTGTGCCTTTACCTGAGAGCTCAGAGGGTGTGCACTGGCTCCAGCACCATCCACACGTGTCAGCTGTGTCACCTCAAGGGAACAGCTGAAGAAGCCACGTGCAAGCACAGGAGCAGCTCTGGGGGTCAAATTAGTGCCAGCTCAGTCTGTATCCACAGGGAGCCCCCTGCCTCCATCCAAGAGTGTGGGCAGCACAGAGCCCAGCCTCAGACAGCCCTGGCTGGGAGACAGGGCAGGAAAAAGCTGTAATTACTCCAACAGCAATTCTTCTCCAGCACTGCCTACAGTGCAGCACGGGGGCTGTGACCACATCTCCTCCTGTTAAACAGGATTCAAATCCTCTTAATGCTCCCCTTCCTGGGAAAAGGAACAGGCTGGCTAGAGCATACTCCCTGGATCTGTTGTATGGAGGTAATACAAGAATGGCAAGGCTGCTGCAAAGCTTTAAGATGGTTCATAATCTCCAGGCCTAGGGCTAAAACATGAACTCAGGCTCTCTGGAGCTCACTTTCTCTACTGGATATTGTAAGACAAGATGAGGCAAAGATACTTTTTTTCCCTTTTATAAACTTCTCCTCGAAATACAGAGACGAGAGATGAGGCAATCTTGCCAGACATAAAATACTGTCAACTCCAGGCCAGGCAGGTGTATCACCATCAGGCTTCCAACATCCCACACACCTTCTCTTGACAAGACACATCAGACCACAAGCCTGGACCACTGCACTTTGGCCAAGAACCCACCCATACCCCCACAACCTCCCACAGGCTCCTCTCTAGCATTCAGGAGGCTCCCCAGGATTACCACTTTGGGCTGGACAATGGAATGCACAGGGCACTGAGCCCTCTGCCTCACAGGGAATACTCTGCAGTTTTAGAATATCAGGGACCAACAACACAACTTGGCTGCAGCCCTCACAAACCAGTGTCCTTGACTAGAAAACATGGACACACATCACTAATTCTGTAAGGGATGGCAGCACTGCTGAGAGAAAAGGTGTGTGATGCCCACCCACATCAGATTACAGGCACTGCACTGCAAGTTCCCATTGCACAGCAGATCCCACCAGTGCCATTTAAATCTCAGTGTTCAGATAAAGCTGGAAAAAGTACCAGAATACTGGTGCCACAAAGAGTATCTGGAAGCTAGACAGGTTTTTGCCACTGCAAGCTCTGGAACCCCCACTGCACCTTGTGCTGGAATGGATCCTGCAGAAGGCAGGCTATAACTCAGTGTCCTTTCCAGAATTACCACCAAATTTTGCCAATCAAGAGAGAGATGGCAAGAGATATTAACCTGGATAGCACTTAGCATCACACTGTGTACAAATGCTGGACATCAGTGGCAAAAGGATTCAAATCTGCAGAGGCTTTTGAATTAAGATATTTAAATTATTTTTACTTACACAGTGAGAGGGTCATGTAGCCAGTTACTGGACAAGCATATCCCAAATGCAGGTCCAGACTGTGCAAAATTACTATGCATTGCTACATTTGGTAGCAATCTGCCTTTCAGCAAGTCTTCAGCCCTGATACAGAGCACAGAAGACAGACAATGATAAAATCAAGTTCTCTCTCTGATGTCACCCTCAGCTTTGACAACAGGGCAGAAAACCCCTTATCCGTAATAAAAGTTTAGTCATGCTTATTCTTGAAGTAAATCTCTGGATTTCCTCTTTCTGCTTCCTTGGAACTATTCTCCCAGCAAGGAACTCCTTCATCTGCCTTTCTTCTCAGATAAACTTGCACACAGTTGAGAAAAGCTGTTTTTGCAGAGGAATGTGTACCTACACAATGCTCAGGTCTGTATGACTAAGTATGCCTCTTTCTCCCTTCTTTTTTAGTTGCTTTAAGTTTAATTATTGTCTCCTTTGATGGTGCCTTGAGAAATTATAATAGAAAAATGAGGCAACTCTCAGAGCAGGAGCTATTCACAACCTTTTGACTTCTCATGTTCAGTCACTTCCTGCTATCAGACACTATGAGGAACAGTATTTGTTCAAGCTCTCACACAAGCATTGTTTGGAAAGAAGTATTTTCAAAGTTTAGGAGGTTTTTTTTTTCCCTCCAAATCTTTTCTAGTCCAAAGTTTCAAAGAAATTTTAATTGCAAAGAAAATCTCAACATTTGCCCTAGGGAAGAGGTTTTTACAGCCATAACGGTCTCGCTCTGCAGCAATTCTTATCCAAATATGGAATTTTCATGCCTTGTCTACGTGAATACAATACTTTTAATTCATCTTTAAAAACAGTCTCAGAGAGGAGGTGGAAGCAGCCATCACAGCATCTCTGTCACAACTTCTGAGATGGACAGAGCTCCTCCTGCTGTGGTGAGAGAACTCCAGAGCTCAGACCAAGTCTTTAATTTTAGGATGTGGACAGAGAATCTGAAAGTCATTCCCTTACAAACACCCTGTATAAAGCCAGAAGCTGCATTCCTAAAAGAGCTGCATCTTTTATGCCCCAGCACCTCCTGGGGAGCCAGAAGTGTTCTTGTGCAGTGGGGCAGAGAACCCTCACCAGCCTCCACTGCCAGAGCTGCACCCGTGGCACAGCTCAAGGACACACAGAGACCACCATCACTCCCCTCCCTGCCTCCTCCTGCCACTTCTTCAGGCCCTGAACACCAGCAGAAGTGACAAGAAAGGAAAGGCATGAGCCCAAAACGGGACAGGTGGAATCAAAGCTGATGGCCCAGACAACGGGCCATTTGGGTAGGAATTAAAGGACAAAGTAAAATAAAAAGGCACAAAATGGAATTCTTCCGCTTTGACAAATGTGGAGGGAATTGGGTTCTTTTAAGCCAATGTTTGGCAGATGCATGAATTATTTATCATTCAATATTGTGTGATTAAATGGAAAATTGAAGATGTTCATAGCTCTGTCTGCAACTTTCTACCTCTTGTGAAAGACTCCCCAAATTCCTACACAGAATAACAAGTGGGTATTATACTGAGTCAGAAAGGTTCAAAGAAACCTCCTTCAATTTGCTTCTCAAGGTTCAAGGTCACGTTCAGACTCAGTCCTTTGGTGAAATAAATACTATGGCAAGCACACATCACTTGCAGGAAGGTCTCTTGCTGCTCACTCTTCTTCCCTATACATCTTAATCCTCTTAGCAATTTTGTCCTTGGAAATCCCTCAGTCTTCATGACAGGAGATGTGCAACCCCTCTTTAGAGAAGGCATGAGCCCGAGGAAGTCCCTTCCCCTGACAGCACACTGTCATTGTGAGACTAAGGCCCCCACAGGATCCTCCACAATGAAGCTGAGAGGTTGTGAGGGAGGACAAGAGAGCAGCAAAAAAACAGGACAAGACCTGGGGGGCTGCACCTGCAGTTTTCACCGTACTTTTCTGCAGTGTAACAAGATCATCTGGTTGAGAACAGCCCAGATCAGAAGCCTGCACCAACTTTCTACTGCAGATATCTCTTCAGGAGCCTTTGGCCCAAGCTAAGCAGCTTCCTCAGCACCTCAGGACAAGCCTGCAGCAATAAACAGCTGTTAGAAAGGTGGAAGAATGAGTGTAATTAGTCTCCTTAATGCCAATTTCAGCCTGATCTCTCACACTTAAGAAAACTGTTACAACGATTTTCTTTTTTCCAGAGGAGCTCATTAAATAAAAATTAGAAACAAGATAGTATAATGGGTAAGAAAATTGCTTCTGCACCATCCTGCTAAAATCCAACACTGCCCTGCCTATAGACAGGCTTTTCTGGTTTGGAAGAAGATGCTCCAAACCTTCCTGTTTCTCCAGGAATTCCTAAGCACCAGGAAGAAAAGAAGGAATCTGGGTACCACAGGAATTTAGGAACCTGAAGCAGAATGATACACAGCCTCATCCCCCAAAGAGAAAGCAAACATGCTTTGCTAAGATGCAGCCCTGTGCAGAACACTCCACCCCAGCTGGCAGAAATCCCTGGCAGCTGAGTCTCCCACACAGGTAGTACATTTTGGCCAAGTCTGTTTGAAAGTCAGCCTCTCCAAGAGGAGCACAGCAAGGAGAGGGGCTGCCCAGATGATCAGAGCTCTCCTACATCTCTTCCTGGGTTCCTGAGGCTGCACAAACAGGTCAGCAGTGAGCAGAGCTCCTGAGAACGAGCACCAGAGCATTGCAGCCCCACAGGAGCCTCTGGATGGTCATCCTGGCAGAGATTCATCCAGAGCAAAGCCCATCTCCCTCTCACAAAGAGCTACCAGGAGAGATCAGAGCCTCTTGCTGGGCCAGGGACCTGTGCCCTGGAGCAGATGTGCCAGGAATCCTCACAGTGTGTGTTTGCCCATGAGCTGCAGATAACAGCCTTCTGCAAAAATAAAGGACTGACCTCCTTGTAAGCAACTCACAGACAACAGCAACAGGCTAAATTTTGCATTCAACCATTAATGATTGATGCATTATTTATTTGGAATCATTTGCTTCATTCTACTAATCACATCACCACTACCAGCTCCTGACAATGAACAGTGCTTACAGTCATGTCCCAGGAGTCAGTCGCTGCCCAGAGCAACCCAAACCACAGCTCAGCAGCCTCAGGGCTATTCCACCTCCCCAGGAAAACATCCAGGCTTTGCCAAGAGCTGCTCACTGCCCTGCAGACACCACAAGCCTTCTGATGGCACTCCTGCACATCACCCCACATCCAGAGGGAGCTGCTGAAACCAGCTCCTGTCCAACAAGGGCTCACTTGCAGTCAGAAGAAACCAGCACCACACTCATGCTTCTCCTGCCCTGAGCCCTTCTTGCACTTGGAGCCCAGCCTCCTGTTGTGGCTTAACTGCAGAACAAGGTAACCACTATGAGTTTCTATAAACTTTCAGGGCCAAATTCACGTGTCAATGGCACAACCTGGGACCTGCCAAGAAGCCCTCCTTGCAAGGGCAAACAGCCCCATAAAGAGAACCTACATGGAAGCCAGACACCCCCAGAGCAGAGCAGCCCTTTGTCCCCTCTGTTCCACAGCCCAGAACATCCCAACTGTGTCCCCCCAGGCACTCCTGTGCCACCACTTTGCAGGCAAAACCCATGCAGCAGAGGGCACAGACACCTTTCTCCAGAGGAATCAGACCTTTGGGAATGGACCAAGTCAGGATGGGAGCTCTGGAGACAGGGACAGAGAGACCACATGTCCCAGGTCACTTGCATGCAAATGAAGAAGCATTTTAGCATCCAGTCTGGTAGAATCAAATTTTTATATCCTTCCATGCCCGCTAAATTCTGTTCACAAAGACCAAGGAAAAAAAAGGAAGCAAAAGCCTTAATAAGTGCTGGAAGAGCAGGGAGCTCACACCAGCTCCCAGCCCAGCATAGCTCAGGGATTATCTAGGCAATAGTTTATTTTTCTCTCCAGTATCATTTTCCCAGCTTGATCTCTACTGTCGCAGTATGATGGTTTCACCCCATTAGCCTTGCTTAAAAAAGTGATCCCAGGACTGTGAGTGTTATTGCCCACATAAATCAGGAGGCTTTGAATATGGAGCACCTTTAAATAAACAGCTGATGGAAGTGAAGTTCCGGGATCATTATTAATAGCTTTTCATTTCTGTGTCCGCTGTGCTGTGACATTCTTTCCCAGCAGAAAGCCTCCGCTTCCTATCCCCAGTACATCTGATCCCTTGAGTCCTCCAGTCAGAATGAATGACTGTACCTTTGTGTTAATTGCATCGCCCGTTCCACAAACGGAATACTAATATTAACTAGCAAGAGGAGGAGAGGGATGGGACAGTTTGGAGAGAGACAAGCCAGTCCCACTGCCTTTTCCAGGGCTGGTCCTTCCTCCTTCCCTCGAAGAAGGGCAGATCCTGGATCCTCCAGCACACACCAGTAAATGCTGCAACAGGTGACGAGGTCCTGTTCCATTTCTGTCCTGTCTGAAGTGCCTTGTACTGGACAGACACCAAGTTTCTCTGCTCTGCCAGCAATATTACACATCTCACAAGCCACCTGTAAGCAGAATGCTGCCACTCTCCACATTCCAATCAGCTTCAGGATGAGTCCAAAGCAATACACACCTTTGGAGAAGCAGCCCCCACAGAACTTACAGGTACTGTTCAAAAATCTCACCTGGCCAGATCCAGTTTATTTTTCTCCAGCATGACTTGCCCAGGGAGAAATCACTCTTCTCCTCCACCTTCAGCTATCAGGGACTCTCTGGAGTGCTGCAGGAATGTGTACAGCAACAAGGGCCAGACCTAAGGGCAGCAACAGCTAACACCACCCACTTCCTTCTTGCAGGGAGGTGAGCCTGGGAGAGGACGAGACATCTCATCAAGAGGGACCTTGGTCACCTTCTCTGGGAGCTCCTGGCTTTGCTCTCTGCTGCCAGGACTGATACACAGGTGTCCCCAGGTGAAATTCCCAAAATCCTCACGTGCAAGACCCAGAGCTGCCAACCCCAATGCATCTGCAAATGACATTTCCCCCCAGGTCTGTGGCTCAGAAGAGAGACCAAGTTTCTCCTCAGAAAGTGTGCTCAGGCTTTCTGAGGCAATTTGCCTGAAGAAAGAAGGAGATGATCCTGTTGACAGCCAGCTCCAACGAAGTGACTGATGTAAGTGCTGGCAAAAAGGCTCCACAGTGGTCCATGGTGCCCAGGAAAAGGCTGGCACAGGTGTTACATCCCCTCTGCTCTCTACTGCAGAGACAAGAACAGAGGGTCCTGCTGCTACAGCCCACCCCCATCTCCTTCTACTGTTCTTGAGTCATGATGCTGCCTACAGGTCATGCTGCTCAAAGAGAAATTACAGGGGAAGCAAATACCCCAAACAGCCTGTTGCTGCTGGTAGGTACAGACTTTGCAACAGACATTTGCTGTATATAAACTCAAATGGCTGCAAAGAGCAGCAAACCACAGGAACAGGTGATGGCTTTTGGTTTTACTGCTTGCTCTTTTCCCAAATCCAGCTCTCAGCAAGGAGACTCGGGACATAGGCATAAATAACAGAAGGTTCACCTAAGAGGGAGCTGAAGTGGAAGCATCAGAAAACTGGAGTGTGGCTGAACAAGGCTGAAAGAGACCACTACACACAGGATGAACATTCCTTGGAGGACTTTAAGAGGGACAAAAAGTGTTAAATGCGTCTCCTGATTTCAGTGCCCTTTGCTATCTACGGTCTGAATCGTGATGGACAAGCACAGCAGAGATACATCCTTGTGACAAGACAAGGCAGTGGGTCTCTAGATATGATTCTGCAAGATACAGTACGAGCCTTCCCTCTGCAAGAAACTCTGACCACATTGTCAAGTGAAGAAAAAGATCTGGTTCCTCCTCCACCACCCCCCCAGTGCTGTATTTGCAGACTGTGAACCAGCATCCAGCAGCCACACAGGGCCTTCAAGCACAGGAAATACAGTGGGTATCACATATGCAAAGCTCAGTGCATCACTAGAAACACTGCTTTCCAACCACCAGACTTCAGCATCCCATTGAAGCATCACCTCTCAGCAGAGGCCAAATGTGCAAATTGCAGTTGAAAGGGAGAACATTTCTGAAAGCTCGAAGCACGTGAACACAGCAGACTGGAACAGAATCTGCAAGTAGCTTCACTTTAATGTCACTACCAAACCAACAGCACAGTGAGGAAGGGACAGACTGGGAGCCCTGGGAACAACCACTCTGCTCAGCACAACTGATAAAGGGAGATTAATCATTCAGTTCCTCCATCAGGCACAGGGGCTGAGGGCTTTGGTGTGAAACTCCATCAAACAAGACCAGCGTCTTCACTTCTGACATTCCTGGATGGACAGAGGACACAGCGTGAGATTTTGTAGAGGCCTTATTTCACAGTCCAGCCCTTTGCCTCTGACACTCCTGGAAATAGTGAGACTGTGAGAATCTCCTCAACCCAGCACGCAGGCTTTGAAGGGTCTTTCCTCATGTATCTGCACAAAGCAGAGACCTTGGGGCCTTGGATGTAGGTTCTAATGTTATTATTATCAAAGGAATAAAGAGGGCCACGGTGAAGTAAGAGGCAGCAAAGCAGCCCAGGCAACAAAGGGAAAAAGAGAGAGAGATTACAGTAGCAACAGGGAGGACAGAAAAGCAAATGGACAAAGTGCATGTGAAAGAATAGAGCGAAGGAGATGTGCAGACACGTGAGCAAGGAGGATTGTGCTGGAACACGTGCAGGTGTGAGCATGCAGGGGAGGGCACAGACACTCACAGGGGCAGGTGCAGCCATTTGCAGCTCTGAGTCCTCCTGCCCCATCCCAGGCTGGCAGCCTGGCACTGCTTCAGCAAGGGATCTCCCTGAGAATGCCCAGGGCACATGCAGGACTCCCCTGACCCAACCCTCTCCATTCAGTACAGCAGCCACTCTGACAGTGAAAGATCCTCACAACCAAAGGAATGTACAGACACTGGCTCTGAGCAGCCCCACCCTCCCCAAAGCAGTGCTGTGCTTGAAAGAGGGAGAACTGGCAGGACACATACAGACACAGCCACTCCTGTATGGTTTTCTCCAGCTTTGTCACCCTCACACACATTGATCCTTTGCATCCTGCTCCATCACTGCACTGCAGACCCTTGCTTGCACTCTGGCTGCTTCACTTCTCCCTTCACAATCCTTTCTAGCTCCTTTGATGACAGTCACTTAGAATCCATTCACACAGCCAGAGCTCACCACGTCCAGTCCATGCAGACACTTGCAAAAGTGCTGAAATCCTAAAGTGCACAGGCACCCCCTGTGTGCTGCCACTCTGATCTCCAGGCCCCACTGCTCCAGATGGACACTGGACTGTGTCAGCCAGGACTGCAGCGCAGGCAGAACCTGTTCCTTTGTGTCCTCCTCTCCAAACCACCACCTATCTCAGGCTGCTGGGCTGGCAGCAACCTCAGGCAGAGTTTGGGCATCCAAAGCCAAGCACTGTCCAGCCAAGAAGCCATTCTAGCCCTCCTGGGCCTCTGAGTTGTACATGTCTTGCTCCTCACCTCTCCCACCACATCTCACAGTAGTGTGACACCAAAACTCACACCTTGAGCACACAGTTATTGTGTGTCCAAAACAGAAAAACAAGACACAGCTGCCCTGAGCAGGGCTGATTACAAACCTTAGAGAGGTTCAGGACTAAGCCAGACAAGCATTACACCTGGGCAGCCCTTGGGCCCCCATGCTGGAGGACACCAAGAGCATTCTCTCATGAAACAGCTTTCCACATCTTGGTACACAGAGGCACAGACAGACCTCACACACAAAAACACATAAAACATAAAAAGTTACCAAAGACTCCAGGCATTGTCTAGAAGAGGACAAAGAAAATAAATAGCTATTTCTATATATACTTGGGAAGCACCAGATAGCACAGTGATGGACTAGATATAAAAAAGATAGAAATGAGTCTCAGTCCCAGCCTTTGATCGCTCACAAGGGAAATGCATGTGCTGCCTTCTGGAAACCAGGACCAGACATTGTGTCCTACCTCTGCCTAAGCCCAGCTCAGCTGCAGTTTAAAGAAAAGGCCTTCCAGCCTGGTGCTTCACAGTCCCTCCCTCTCGTTTCTATTTCACAGCAGCTTTTCACAACCCTGACAGTGCTTACTATAAGCAATACAAGCTCAGCTGCAGGATTTTCTTCTTCTGGGACAGCCTGAGGTTTGGAAAATGCCTCCCTAGAAGCACCAAACTTGACTGGAGCCTGTGGCCAGGGACTGAAGGGAGATGCTGAGCAGCAGCCCTGAGCAGTCTCAGGTCAGACCCTGTCCTGCTGGCTCCAGTACTCTGAAGGACAGAATAATTTACACCAGCTGAGTGAGCAGCCCAGCACTGACACACTGTCCTGCTTACCACTCTGTTGTTTCTCCAGCTTCTCTCACCATGCCTGGCAGCATCCCAGGCAGTGCCATGCCTCTGTCCTGCTCAGCCTGAGTGTGCTGTGGCCATCAGATCCACAGGACAGAAGCCCCATCTCCTGCTGCCCAGGTCTGACAAGGACTCTTGGCCAAGGCATCTGCCTCAGTATGAGCACTACAAGGTGTTTAACTGTCCTGGACTGGGAATGGCTGTGAGGGAGTTAATGAGCTTTACTTGGTGCTGAGTTTTAGGTTTGCAATGAAAACAAAACTGGAACACACTGATATTTTAGCTACTGCCAAAAGGTGTTTGCAGTGTCAAAGCCTTCTCTGCTTCTCACATGTCCCCCAGTAAACAGACTGGAGGTGCACAAGAGTTTGGGAATGGATTACCAGATCCACCACAAAGCTACTCTATCCCATCTAACATTGTGCTCAGCAATAAAAAGGGAGAGAAGGGATCTCGGGGGGCGGTTTGCCACCCTTAGCTCAGGAACTCTTGGACTTCTCTGGGCAGAAGTTAGTGAGTGTTTGCCTTTGCATCTCTTGCTTTCTCTCTACTTTCACTTATTAAACTGTTTTTATCTCAACCCACGCATTTTCTTGCTTTTACTTTTCCTTTCCTCTTCCCATGACCCACTTGGGAATGAGGGAGTCAGTAATTGGCTGTGAGGGGCTTAGCTGCTTACCAAAGCTATCCCACAACAGGCCCAAAACACTTGGCAGCACCAGTACAGGCCACGTTCCCAGCCAGAGCAGAGGAAATCAGACTGAAGCCTTCCAAATGCATTAACCAGAAAGCAGCAGCCGTGGCAGAGTGAGGAGCTGCCACTCTCCTTGCACAACGCTTTGAGCCTCTCAGTCCTGTGACGTGAGCTCACATCTCCAGTTCTGGAGCAGCCAAGCACCACCCCACTTCCCATCTAATCCACGAAAATACATTAGCACTCTAGGTGCAAAACCAATTAAAGCCTCAACTGATGGTTCCAGCATCCTTCCCAACCAGACACAAGTCTCCCATTGCACAAAAACGTAAACAGCTTTTTCAGAGAAAAATCCTTAAGTGCTCACCTGGGGTGGCTACTCCAGCTGGGGGAGGTTCAGTGCTTGCATTCACTCCATAGATCCATTGCTTTGTGGTACCAAGGATGGGAGCAGCATCACCTGTCAGCACAGCACTCAGTCCTCTAGGCAGGACTCACAGCTCCAGCTCAAAAGCCCTTGTCTGCCTTCACTAATCCATTGCCAGCTCCTGGGCAAGGCAAGGCCATGTCTTCATCTGCAGGGTCAGCCACAGCCCCTGGTCACTGGTGCCATGGGGACTCCCCTGCCCACACACCCAGCTGGCCAAGATGCTGGCAGCAGCCTCTGCCATACCTGCCACGGAGCCTGCTCCTCTCTTGCATGGCCACACGAAGCTGGGCCAGATCAAACCCACCCAAGGGGTCACCTGAAAGATGCACTGAGCAACAAGGCAGAAAAGAGGGATTTGGGAAAGACACGGTCAATTCTCAGCCTCGGCGAGACGAGCAGAGAGCCACTGCCCAATGGAGGAGCCCAGTTCTCAGCTCACCTCCGACAGCACCTCTCGGATTAATTGGTTAATTGGCACGGCGGGCTGTGCCGAGGAAAGGAGGAAGGATGGCTCCCTCTGCCGGCACCGGCCCGAGGAGGAGCCCCCGTCCCCCCGGGAGAGCCGGACCCCGGCCCCGGGCACAGCGTCCGGGAGCTGCCCCGGGAAGGATTCCCATCTCCCGGGGCACAGCTGGGGATGGGGTACCCTGCCTTGGGACAGGGCATAACTCCTGCGGCAGGAGTTGTTTTGGAAAAAATACCGTGCCACTGGGAAACAGCCCGGGAGGGCTGTAGCAAACCGGTGTTCAGCTGACTTTTAGAAGTTTTAAGCAGGGATGTAATTTCTTAAGGACACTGCTGATGCTCAGCTATTCCTACCTGCCATCAAAAGGTTTAGCTGTATTTCATAAGTGGGAAGGCAGCCAAGCTCAGAAAGCTGGTGAAGTCCAGCTCTCAAAGCAACCCCCTCCCTCACCTGTCCGTCCTCGACCTTCCAGACTCCAGTGGCAGGGGGAACAATTCTCCTTCCCACACAGGCACAACGCTGTCAGCAGCAGCCACATGCCTCGTTAGGGCCATAACAATAGCAAAGAAAGCACATTTTCACACAGCAAAAAACACTGAATAGTGAAAATATAGAAAGATCCAAGATTTGGAGTTTGGTAGTGGCAGGAGGGGCCAAAACAGTGTCCTGTCCCAGGTTAACAAGATGATTTGCTCACTGTTAGTACGTGCTCAGCTCAAACTGATTCTGTCTAGAGAGGGTGATGAGGACAGGAGGAGGTGCTCAGAGCTTAGGAGCCACTTTTAATGACAAGGATTATTGGAGAAACAGCATTTTGGGGATTTGGGATTCTGGGAAGCAGCTGCAGTAGGAGCAGAGGGAGATAATCCCAGTGTGACAGACAGAGACGCAAGGAAGCAGGACTGGAGAAGGGAGTGCAGCATCCCCAGGCACACTCAGAAGTTACTATCTGGCACAAGGGAACAACCATTCCAGAGCAGGAGGCTGCCAGAACAAGGGCCTGGCCCACAGCTTCCAGCTCTCTTCCCTCCTGGGATGGCCAGACCAGTATGGTTTCTCTGAGCCAGCCAAACCTTTATCTGTCCTCACTGACTCTGGCCAACAGTGGGGCCTCAGAGCCAGAGGCTCCATCTGCCCCACAGGCTCCCGTCAGGGTGATCAGGCTCCCTGGCCAGCCCCTGAGCTGTGCAAGCAGCCAGGGCAGCAGAGGGGGCACCCAGGGGGCAAACCCAGTCCAGGGCCAAGGAGACACACACACCCCAGGGTGGGCACTGGGCCCTTCCCTAGGCTGGGGTCTGCCTGCACACAGCTCCCAAGTGCCAGAGCACAGGGAAGGGCTCAAGGAGCCCAGGGACAGAAGGGGTCACCTGCAGAGGCTGTGCTGGGTCCCCAGGCACTGCTGTGCACAGCACTGGGGGTGCAGCTGCCCCAAGCCTGTGGCTGCAGCACCCAGGAGGGGCTGTTTGCTGCACAGAACTGGACAGCTCATCTGTGGGAAGGAGCTTCCTCCTGCCAGGCCAGGGCTGTGAGCACATCACACCCTCCTGCTCCGACTCCGTTTTGCCATCAAAACCTCAGGGATGTTCCAGCTTACCAAAGCAGTGCTCAGAGCCTGTGCTGGGTCCTGCAGCTGCTGTTTCCAAGTGTCTCACTGACAGCCTTGGTCTGCAGGGTGAACACCTGTACCCACATTCACACGTGGGCTCCTGCCAAAAGGCATTCAGGGCTTTCAAGGCTCCATTTATTGCCCAAGATGTTTCTATGGCGACTGCCTTCACATCCCATCATTGGCTGAGGAAAGCTTCTGGCCAGGAGCAGCTTCAGGTGAGTTGAAGGCCTCAAGCTTCAAGTCACCTGCAGTTGTTAATGCCTCTGGCTACAGCCCATTGGGAAGAGATTAACAAAACCTGAAGAGGCAATAGTAAGCAAGGCAGCGTTAAAGAGGAGTAAGCCCATGTCTCCTTCTCCTTGGTGTTCTCTCAAGTACTGTAGCAGGGAGGAGCAACAAAGAGGGGCAGGGGGTGTCTGCAAAAGGGTATTGGACAAACAATTCTGCTTTCATGAGTCCCTGAAGGTTCTCCCAATCAGCAAGGCTCCCAGATCTGCCATAACCAAGGCACAGGACCACTTCAGCCCATGCAGTGACTGGCCCTGACACACCACTGCCCTAGCCAGAGCCAGAATGCTCCCAGCTCTGCTCCTACAGGGCTGACACAAATCTGTAGGTGCTTCTGAGAAGCACCAGCCCCAGCCATCATCTCCATCATAGCCACAGCTTCCATCATGAGCCAGGCAGGGCCAAATTTGCACATGTGACAGCAGTGACAGTGTGAGACAAGCAAGGTGGCCTTGTCTGGGGAGAAGACTCTGCCCACAACAGTGTGATAGCAGCGTTAATAGGCACTTAGCCCAGAGCCTCAGCCCTGAGGAGTGTGAACTAAGGCATGGCTCTCCCACAAGAGATCCAAAATCAGGAAGTGCAGCACTGAGCAGAGTCAAAACTGAAAGAGTTCTGTTGTTTTTTGTTTTTCTCCAGGCTCATGGATAGCACTGCCAGAAGGGCAAGGCAGTGAGTAAAGGCAGGACATTAGAACAGGGCACAGCAGACAGAGAGGAGGAAAATGCAGATTTCCCAGATGTGAGCAGGAGGGCAGGACTGGGAACACAGAAGTGCTGCCCTTCCTGCAATGACTATTGCAGCCTTGCCTTGCGTCTAGTGAGCTATCCTGAGATGGGGCAGGCAGCAGAAAGCAGACACTTTCTGAAAAGCACCTTGATTTTCAGCTTGTAGGTGTAGCAGCAATGAATGATCCAGTCAAACCTGGCCCCTGGGCTGGAGCAGATGGAGCAGCTTTGGGCTGGCTGCCTCTCCTATTCCCAAGGGCACAACTACACCTGCTTTCAAGAAGAAAAATGCAGGAGCCTCAGCTTAGCAGGGTCTGTCCCCCACCTTTTACACAAAGATGCCCCCTAGGACACTGCTGTGCACCTCACCACCACCGGGGCTGGGTCAGCACAGCGTGGAAGCAGCTGAGGCAGCACATGGAAACCCATTTGAAGGCAAAAGCCATGCCCAGCCACTGAGGCACAGGCACCCCAGACAAGCCACATGCTGTGAACAGTCTCTCCTTGTGCTGCCACCTCCCAGCAGAGTCCTGGGTCCCCGTTTTCTGCACCAGGAAACATCAATAGCTAAGGGGGCTCTGAGGCTGCCCTGGGCCCCACACCCAGCTGCCAGCCACTGCCTGATCTGCTCCACAGTGTCCCACAGGCCCTCAAAAGAAGGTGCTGTAATGCTGTCAAAGAGCTGAGACATCCACTGCAAGAAGAATTGCAGCCACACTGCAAGAGGCTCTGAGGAACAGCATCACCAAGAAGACCCAAGGCTGGACCCAGACCCTCTGCAGACATCCCAGTCAGCCCTGAGGGACAGTGGGAGGCAGACACTGCTGGAGAAAGATCCACTTTTGCTACCCAGACATTGTCTTGCAGAACTGGTACAAAAATGCCATCCAACAACCATTCCCCAACAGGATAAAATAGAACTCCCTTCTTCCTGCCACAGCACAAAAGACAATAAAAAGAAAGAAAAATGCAAGAAATACAATAAAGTAAAGTCTGGACAAGTCTCTGAAACCAGAGTTGTTGCAAAGGGTAAAATTGAAAATTACTGTAATGTGCTGTATTCCTTTTATGGACTTTGCAAATAATAGAAAGTGATGACTAAATGAAAAAGAAACTGTGAACTAACTGGGAGGATGGGTCTCTGCAGTGGCTGCCAGCAGGAGCAGAGAGCCCCATGCCTGAGCCCTCCACAGCTCTCCAGAGTAGAAACTAACCCACAAACTGGACACAACTGCAGACAGATGTCCCACAGAGCTGAGCAGGTACTGCACAACCAGATGATGTTGGGTGAACAGCTGAGCCCAGGTCCAACCCCATACTCCAAGTCTGCAGCAATTTGCTGCCCAAATTCAGCCACAAAGATTTGGTTTTCCTGCTGGGGTAGAGCAGGGATTTCACAAGTACCATAGCTCACAGGGACATGCAGGCACGAGTCCTGTGGATGCTGGAGCAGCCAAGCCTAAGGACAGAGCTCTGTGCCCTCACCTGCAGCTCAGGACAGCCACTCACAGACCCCTGAGGACAAGGTGACACAGGGGACCCTGCTCCCTGCAGAGCAAAGAGCACACGGATGCTGAGGGCACGGGCAGGACATTCCCAGAGCAACAAACGGTCTGAGGCCAAGCTGGTGACATCCCTCCCATCTTCCACAAAGAAACACCATGGGATAAACTGGTGGCAGAGACAAAAGAGATCCTGAGAACAGCAAGGAGCTGAACACCGTGTCCACCTACAACCTCAGGCAAGGAATCTGTTTGGGATTCACACCCACCTCATCTTTACATGTAATTTTTCAAGAAAGCAGATCACTCAAAATGGCCTGTGCCTCGGGTTATGCATGGACTTATCTGCAGAGAAGTGTCATTGCTTGTAAACCCCAAACACAGTTGCATAACCACATGGTTAAAAGATAACAACACAAATTCATACATGGCTGTATCCTTATGCATGAATACTCTTTAGCTACATGATGTCGGAAGAACCCAAGTGTCACCACACTGTTTCTTTTTCAAATTGGTTCCCTTTACTTTTAAAATATAAAAAACTAATTATTTGAAAAAACATGTAATTGTACTTTAAAGGAATAACAGCAGATTAAACCCCACCTGAAGTCCAGTCTTGTTTCCAAGCTTTCATGAACCATCTAATCCTCCTAATGAAATAAAGTCCGTGGGTTGAAAAAGGGGCTTCAAATAAACAAACATTCCCTCTGCAGTATTTGCAGCCAAATTTTACTGCTATGGGATGGTGACTATGAGAATCAAAGTAAAATTTGCTACAAAAAAAGTCTTCCTAGCTCAATATTATTTTTAATGTGTAAAAAACCCTCCAAAAATTGACCAGACAATATAAACAACAAACAGTAAATTGTGACCCTTTTCTCATAATCCTTACACACAGGAAAGAACTATGAATTTTTCAAACATGACATTGCATTTAAATAATGAAAATATCATATTTTTTGGTATGGAGCTAGGAAGAATGGGATTTAAACTGTTATTTTTAACCCAAAGACAACCTTTTCTTTCTTTTTTTTTTTTTTTTTTGGAGGCCTGCTAGCTTCTTTTGAAAAAGAGTTTTAAAACTGACCGTGTTCCAGTAGCCACTTCTCTGTCATAGGTATGAAATCCCCATATCATATTATAAAGTGTCAATGCACCAAAAAGCAAAGGGCATTTTTTCTTTTTTTGGCAGGAACAAAACCGGCTTTTTTACCTATGAAACAGCACATACTTTTTCTTTCATAAGCCCACCAATTTCAGCACTGTGTTATTCGGCAACCGGCATTTCATACAGAGACCAAACCTCACTTGATCTGACCCTCACCTCACTAGAGCAAAGACATACCTGAGACAAAAGTCAGCACAGAATCTGGGCCAGCTTATTCAGATTTCAGCAGGCTCTACTCTGTGCCACTCTCAGGGTACTGTCAACATTTCAGGGAATTCATCAATGAGCAGCAGAACCACCTTTGGCCTTGAACACAAACAAACACAGCACCAGCACAGAGAAACCGTTTCAGACCCAAAGCCAGGGAAACAATTTATTTTCAGCATTTGAAAACTGATGTACCAGGACAATGATCTCCAACCCTGATAATTGTTTGCTGCAAATACTCCATACCCAATGCTCTTGAAAGAAGTGGAGAGCATCCATCAGCCTCATAGGGAAAAACCTGGCAAAGCCCAGGTTCTGAGCTGGGCATGCAACCTATGAGTACAGAGACTGCAGGCTTCAGCCATGCTCTGTGCATTGGGTACTCTGAAGAGAAAGAAACGGGTCCCAAAGAAACAGCCATCAGCTGAGATCTCCTCAGTGGTATGCAGGACTGTGTTGCAACACACGGCACCTTAACAGCGCAAGTACCAGCCTAGGAGCGGGGACAGCGAGGCACATCCCCCCATTTATTTCCTCAGGCTATGCGAGGAGGCTCTGGAGAACCAGAGCTCCGGCGGAGCCACCCATCCTTCGTAGCCCTCTTAGGTCCAAAGGCTTCCCTGAGGTGCACTGCACTGTCTTATGAAGTTATGTCTGAACTCCTTGCCGCTGTCTACACCATCATCCCTGTAACTGGTCTTGTTCATGCATAAAATGAGCTCAGATGAGAAGACAGGGCAGATTCCCCCAGACTGTGCAGGATGTTAAAACTGTCAGGAATCAAATTTAAAAAATGAAGAGGCATCAACTGCATCCCTCCATCTCCCAGACCCACCGCCAGTGCCCGCAGGAGCCCCGATGCCACAGGGTGAGCTCCCCGGCTGCCCGGTGAGAGGCACCTGGCGTGGCAGCACTGGGCCAGGGCACGCCGGGGAGCAGATGCGGCTGCAGCCCTCCCTCCCAGAAGGCCTGTGCACAGCCACTTGGGAACCACATTTTAAATGAGGAAAGTGCTAGTTTTAGAACAGTTATTTTTAGTTTGTTGTTAGAAAAAAAATGTGGCTCTGTGAAGAGAGATGTTACCCGGCCGGCTCTAAGGGCTCCCGCTGGGTTCCTCGGGCATAGCAGCCACCCATCCACACGCTCCCAAAGCAAATTCCGTGCGGAATGGGCACGGCGGCTCTGGTCTCAGCGAGAGAAATGGGGAGATGGCTCTTGGGTAGGAAGGAGCCCGAAGAGGACGTTTTAAGATACCACCGGTTAAAAAAGGAGCTGCAGCTCCTCAAGCACCGGACTGTTTTAATTGGAAGGTGTGCTC
>WEIU01006213.1:148621-181994 GCA_013389925.1 Aegithalos caudatus | reverse complement strand
GCCCGCATCGCCTCCGCCGCCCCAGTGCCTTGCCGGCAGCCCCGGGGCGGGAGCAGGGCGCGGACAGCGGCGGGGGCAGACCTGGCCACCCGCAGGTCACTGCCAGCCCTTCTGTGCCCGGTGCTGAGAGCTAATTCTGTGCATGGAGCACAGGACAGAGCCGGGGTGCCAGGGCAAAAGACAGGTCAGAGACAGAGACCACAGCCCATGCTTCCACTGCCTTTGAATGATGGAACATTGATGACTCAGTGGCATTGTGGCAGGAGCTCTGTAAGGGGCTCTGGGCACCTCTAGGGCTGAGGCTGGGGCTGTCAGACCCCCTCTCGCTGTGCACCAGGGGGGCCATGCCTGTTGGCATCCTCAGCACTCACCTCAGCTCTTTGCTGCCTTCTCCAGAGTCTTGCTTGAAGCATGGTGGGCACTGTCCTGGCCCAGCAGCACTTTGAGGGTGCAGGGGCAGAAGTGGCAACAACGCTTGTTGCCTGCAGTAGAGTCACACACCAGCAGCAGGGTGTACAGACCCTCTGGGCAGGATCAGGGCCAGTGGAAGATGGAAGCAGGGAAGAAGCTGAAGGCTGGTAAGACTGCAATACTGTATTTGAGGACAGATAAATCTGCTCTTGCAAGTCAGGTTTTAGTCACAGCTCAGGCAAACAGACTCCAGTGGGACATTTTCCAGTCTCCACTGCCCAGAGACTCATATCTTACCTGGAGAAAATGCTCTCCTGTGTCCACAGCATTCTCCATTATTTGGCCTTGGAGTTTGGCCCTGAAAGGAACACAAGAGAATACCAGAGGAGAGAATGTTCTCTGTTGAGGCTGTGTTGCTCCATTTGTACAGCAGCTTGTGTACAAGGCCAACAAATCCTCTGCTTGGCTAATTTGGTCAAGAAACAGCAGTAACCCAGTAGCAGGTTATCCACAAACTACCTGGATCTGATGCTTCCTGTTTAGGCAGGTACCCTGAAGGTGAGGGAGAGGTGGAAAGCAAAAGAGAGGCTTATAACCACAGCATGGATTCAGGAGGAGTGGCTCCTTCTTGCCAGGACCAAGAGATGAGCAGGATGCAGATCCAGCAGCAGGCTCTGGCAGCTTTATTTCCCATCTTTGCATTGACTAGCACAAGGCTTCCCACTCATCCTGCTGCTGCATGGCTCCCACCCTCAAAGGCCAAGGGGGTCCTGAAGACATCCTAGGAAATGCTCCATATCAGCCCCTTCAGACACAGAAGCATCTAGAAATGTCCTCAATCTCAGTGTGAGGCTGAGACACCTCCCAGCTGCAAGCACTGCTGCCAGAGTATTTCCCACTTGAGCCTGATGCTCTTACAGGGAAAGGAGCAAAGCCTGGAGCACAGCTGCTCCACTGCTAGCACAGTCTACAAACAGAGACCGTGTGCTCAATGCCAATCTAGCCCTGGGACAGCTGCAAGGCTCCTGTGCCAGCTGTGACACTGGCCCTGGGAACACCCAGGTTCTGTCCCTGGGACAGCCAAGAGGCCACTTGCACAGCACAGGTGGAGTTGAGCCCACCTGGCTGAAAGCATCCAACAAGCTGGTGTGATACTGGAAGGAGATGGTCCCAGCACTTGTCTGTAGTCATGGTGCCCTTTTCCAGCCTGTTTTTGCCAAGACCCCCTTGTTCTGAAGACACAGAAGATTTGTCTCTCCTACCATTGCTCCCTCCCCTGTGGCACAGCAGCTCCATGCCTGATCCAGTTGAAAAGGTCCCTGCTTATCACACGTGGGTTGGACTGGATGACCTTTAAAGGTCCCCTCCAATCCAAACCATTCTATAACTCCATGATTCCATGCCCTCTTGCTGCTGCCATGCAGGTGCTGATAAGGCCAGGCAGCCTGTCCCACCCAGCCCCCGGACAGGCCCTGGAGAGTGCCAAAACAAAGCACTTTATGACAGTTCTTCCATGGCACCTGAAATCTGTGGTGCTTCAGAGTATGCCCAGGTCTCATGGCCAGGAGCCACCACGGGGAAGGAATGATGGAGGATGCAAGGCAGGAGAACTAAGGACCATCCATGGCATGAGCACTCCTGTGGCTCCCCATGAACACTGAATGCAGCCTCCACAGCTGTCTCAGCCCCTCTGAGAAACTGACATGTCACTTTAATATCATGTCTTGTATTTGCAGTCACAGAAGGATGGACAGGTTATCCTTTGGCTTTGCTGCCATCCCCTTTATCTCTGTGAGAATTTAGTCCTCATTTGGCTTCTCTTTCCCTCTTATTCTCATCACTGCTTTACCCCAGAGTTTAAATAGCTCTTTCGTATTTTTTAGCTCCCCTCTACCTGCAGCACTGTTTCCTTACTCTGTTATACTCTCCCCATCTCATTGAGCTCCAGGCCCCTTTGCTTTGTTCTCTCCCTATCTCTCCCTTTCTTTCTGCTGGTGCCTTGTTCCTTTTCTTGTTGTGATTTGTCTTCTCTGCTCTGTCCCTTTAACTCATCTATTCTCCTTATCTCTTTTTGCTTCTTCCTCTTCCTTTTCCCAGTCTTTGCACTTCCCCCCTTCCTCTCTGTGCCTTTGTCTGTAAGGAGTTGAAAGTTAAAAGCTTTTCCAACTTGATCCTGAGCAGCTTTCCCTGGTGCTTTCATCTCCACAACACATTTGTAAAACTGCTCAGACTGAAGAGCCATGACATGAACAACTAAAGAAATATCAGAAAGAAACAGGACTCCCACCATGGAATGGAAATCTTACTTTTTAAAAAAAAATAAAAAATAAAAAATCTCTGTTTCACTAGTAGTGAGATTTTTTCTCTCCGCAGCTCCTTAAAACACAACATAAACCCCATTTACCACAATATAAAACCCATTTACCAAGATCTCATTTTCCTGGCCTCATCCTCCTTCCTGGAGACTTCAATTCTGGAGGACGTAGACACAGAGGTGCCTGAGAGCTCCCCATCATCTGGCAAAAAGTAGCTGAGACCAAGCTGCTCTCCCTTCCCCATCTCTAACAGATCCTGCCAGGTGTGTCAGTGCTGTATCACAAACTGCTATCCAGAGGGAAGTGCTGGTCACACCAGGAAAGGTGCTCTGGCTCTTGTCCAACCCTGCCCCTACTCTTCTTTCATGCAAAGATGGCAGAGACCAGGGAAATTCTCCCAGCTGATGTCACCAGCTCCTCTCAGCTGCCAAAGGGAGTTCTTTCTTAGCTCCTTCTCGTGTTCTGTGCAAGGTCCAACATTGTTTGTTTTGGGTATAGCAGCTGCAGACCACTTCAGGGAAATTCAGGGAATTGATGTTTTCAAGCCACTTTGCTTCTGTGCAGCCTTTGCTTTGCAGGGCTCATGTGTGAGCACAGGAGTATGGTCAATCTTACCTGTGACCAGTGGCAGGAAACTCCAGAGTTACCAGTACAGATCTGTGCTGTGTCACGTGGAGCAAACCCAACTGCTGTCTGCTTACTTGGAAATTTGTTGCTGAGAAGCCCATGAATCTTGGCTATTCTCACAACTCTATGAGAGATTAATCTTGCTAAATCCTCCTACTCCTTCCCTATTGGAGAAACAGATTCAGCACAGGACAAGCTTTGTGACTCACCTCTCTGTTGGCAGAGCCATCTCCCATTAATCTAACTCCCTGTCTAATGTCCACATTTGGCAGGCAGGCAATCCATCTCCAGTCCGGCTCTGTCCAGGATCCAGCTCCCCTGTCAGTCACAGCTTTCCTAACACTGGGTACCCTGCAGGGCTTCTCCCTGGCAGGACAAGGGCAGGCTGCAGCCCACAGCCCAGGATGACAGCAGGGGACAGAATCTGGGATGGAGGGGCACTTGTTAGGCAAAGTGATCCCCGGCTGCAGCAGCTGCTGGGCTCAGCACCCGTCGGGCAGAGCTGTGTTCATTCCCTGACCACACCCCACCTCATCCCAGCAGAGCTACAGAGATGCACACAGCTCAGCCCCACAGCCTCACTCATCCTGGGGGCAGGATTCAGTCTGCTGCCCTCCAAAATTTATCCTGAAAGGAGCTGAACACTGAGTGTCAGGACTGGCAGAGAGGGGTTTGCTCACAGAGCTGCAGCTCAGGGTGCCATGAAGATGCAGGGGAGCAAGTCCCCCTGACACATTCCCTGCAGAGGGTCCTGGGAGGTCACATTTGCTCCCATTGTGCTTTCCAGGTAGCTTTTGCCAGCTGCTTGTGTCACACTGCCTGTCTCTGGAGGGCTGCAATGTGGGATGCCCCATTACATGGCCAGGTTGCCTCCTGCCTTTACCTGGATGCTGCTCTAGTTTAGGATGGACCCTACAGGCAGGTTGTGCCACATGACTTCACAGCCCATGGTTCTGCACCCCTCAAAAGGTCCAGCACCATGATTCCTGCTGGAGATAGGGACAAGAGCTGAAGGCAGCAGTCCTGTCCTCACACAAGTCCTGCAGAACTGGGGACACTCTAACACAACACAGAGCCTGTCCACACAAAGATGGGGGTGACAAAACATGGTTGGGAGGGACACAGCCCAGCACTTCCCTGTTTGCTAGGCACACCTGAGCCAAACCCCCCCAAAACTCTTGCCCAGAGCCATTTCTCACATGCCACCCTATTTACTCAGTCAGCCAAACAACCCTGACTTGCTGAGGTTTCTCTGTGCTGCTGTGGGTCTTCTGGGAATGCTCCCACTGCCCCACAGATTCAGGCATTGCCTGTCACCACAGCCTGGCAGCTCCCCCCATCTTTATTCTCTCCGAGTACTGTGTCATTTGCAGACTCCACGGTGTCAGCCTTGTGATTAGATTCCAATGCCTTTATGAATAATTTGTTTCGCAATTATAAAGCAAATATTTAATTGAACTTTATGTAAAATTGCTTCTGCCTCTGAGCACTGAACCCCAGTTTTGGGAGAGGGCTCTGCATGACCCCCATCGGGCTCTGGGTGCCTTTTGAAGAGGCAAGCAGAAAACTGCCAGACCCCCTCCAGCAGCCTGTGCCTGCTTGCAACCATCTGGCCCTGGTGCCTCAGCTGAGCCTGTGCAGGGACCACGAGGATGGCTGCACACTGGCCCCAGAGACTGCTGCAGATGCACCGGCTGCAGGATTGCAGTGAGCCTCCCTCCCCTTGGGAACGTGTCCTCGGGCACAGGCAGGAGATGTGTCTCCCTCAGCTGAGCAGCAGGATGAACCAGCTGGAGCATTCCCACACTGTGACCAGTGCAGTGCTGGAAGAGCTCAGCAATGAAGAATGTCACTGTGAAAAACATCTTTGTGACAAGTGGATGGCAGTCAGGTTTCAGCACAAAGATAAGGACAGATGCAAAGACCCTGGATTTTCTTCTTTCCAGTTCCTTCCCTTCCAAGACAAGCCTGGAGTATGCAGGTGGAAACCTGCATTTAGCTGACCCTTCAAGGGAGGGTATTCCCCAACAGCATGGGACACCAGTCTGAATTGATAACAGGAGCTTTGGAACCAGGGTGTCCATCCCAGGAGAGGCTGCTCAGCACATGCCAGGGCCATGGTCTGCACAGGAACACTCAGTACCCGCAGGCTCAGCTGGAAGTGGCTGAACAGGAAGGGTCTGGACACACCTCGGATTGGCCATGGCATCGCCTCTGCACAGGAAAACATCTATATCAGCAAAACCAACAGAACTGGACGAAATCCTAATTCACCATGGTCTGTAAAAGAGGCTGAAGTGCCTATTTCCAGTGAGGCGAATTTGAAATTGAAAGAGGAAAACGAGTGCATTGAAGAGATCAGAAGCTCCTTTCCAAGAGTGTATCTGGTGCAGGTAATTGCTAACTGACCTGGAGGGGCTCTTGAAATCGACCTAATGCAGCAGATTCTGCTGCTCAGAGTGGCTCCAGGGCTGGGGACAGCATGTGCTGGCACTGTCCCTGCCATGTGCTGTCATGGGGGGACAGGCTGGGCAGTGGGGGGCTACAGCACAGGAAAGGGAAGGCCTAAAGCTCCCCCCACAAATACCTCAGCCTGGCCTGAGCATGTCCAGCTGGAAGGGCCTGGTCAGCTGCTGGAAGCTGGACACTTGTCCTTGCCCAGGGCAGGCCTGTTTGCAGTGATGGGGGACCCAAGGCTTGGAACCAGCCTGGAGCAGCTGTGCTGGCACCCTGGGGAAGGAGGGATGGATGGGGAGTCTGGTCAGAACCTGGCAGCTCAGGCACTGGATCTGGACACCCAGGTGGGAGCTGGAGTCCCTGGGAGGGTGCAGAATGCAAGGTGTCCTGCTGACACGGGTGTGTGGTTATTTGTTTCCCATACAAACCACAGTAAAGAATGTCAGTCTCCTGTGGGAGCCTGGGGTTATTGCCTTCCCTAGAAGCACTCTCTTGCCTCTCATCTCAGCTTGGGCAGCCCTTTTACTCAGCTCTTGCTTTTATGGCTACAGATGAAGCAGCACAGCTTACCCTTTGGCTCCCAGCCACATGTCCCCTGCTGACAGCACACCCCAGGACCAGGCCCATTAGCTTTTGCCCCTGGCAGCTTCCCTTGCTTCTCAGCTCTTGTTCCTTTCCACTCATAGGCGTTAAAGGTTCCTTTCAAGATACACCTTTCTGCTTCCTCTGCAATCCAGATATTTCTTTAATAAATCACATCTCTACTGGCTCTGTGATGTCTATTTGGCTTTGAGCTTTCATCTCCACTGCTTGTTGTGCCCAGCGTGAAATGCTGCCACTCTGCCTATAAAAATTGGTGGTAGGGGCAGTTATTTGTAGCAGTCATTCAACATTTGCTTTACCAGTCCAGGCCCAGACTGAAGAAAGCCCAGTGACAAGTACTTGTCTCTGCTAATGGGCAGGCAGATGAATTGCCCCTGCTGTGGGATGTGCTCACAAAGTGCCCTCCCTTAGTGGCACAGGATCTTAATCCAAGTTGTTTTCTCCCAAGACTTACATCTAGATGCACAGCTCACCATGTAGGCATTGCAAGAGAGTGGGTAACTGAAGCTGTGCCCTAGATATGCAATATAAAAAAGACAGGGCAAAGAAAATGAGGAAAGGCAGAGGTTGGGGCCATCAAGTCTGGGCTGCATCCAAGGATCCCAGCTAGCTGGAAAGCTTAGGACCGGGGCTAAACATGGCAGGAGGACCATGGTACATCCTCCCTTTGTCTTTCTCTCCCTAGTCCACACATGTGCAGGCACACACAACTGTCTCTCACACATGCTCTTCTGTAGCCCTGAGGTCACCCAAGGGCAGAGAAAAATGGGGTTCAAAGCAATTGCAATCTTCCTGTAATGATGACAGGAGAACTGTGTGCAATGAAAGTCACAGTCTGGCTGCAAAAAGCAGTGGAGAGGCTGTAAGCTGGAAAACAGTTGTTTATTTCTGTTACTAGGATGGTCTTTGGACTCACATCCCAGAAAGGAAGAGTGATGTGAGCACTGCTGGAGTACAGCAGAGCTGAGTCCAGCACTGAGAAGGATATGCACTCTGGGCTGGGAACACCACCCTATTGTGGCTGGGAAGGATCAGCAAAGCCCTCCTGTGCCCAAGGGCATTGGTTCAGGGCCTGCCTCTAGGAGATGCAGCATCAGCCCCAGCTCTGCTTATCTTTCATCATGCCCTGTTCCCTCTGACTCAAATCCTGCTCAGCCACCACCACTGTTAATTTAACTGGCAAATATATGTGCACAGGCAGTCAGTTCCCTGGCTTCCTTCATCCTGTGGCTGTCCCACTGCACTGAGTTTAAAGTTACACTTTCCTTGTGCCATTTATTGTCCTGCTGTTGTGACTAGCAAGCTTCTGTGGGTGTATGGCAGGGTTCTTCAGCTTTTCTAAAGTGCAACTGCAGGAACCTGAACCTGCCAAGGACATGTTGTGAGTGCATCATGTGGGGCTCCTATGCTCAATCAATTACCAGGATCCAAAGAATGATCCCAACTTCCTAAAAATATTTGTATTTTCAAATTGGGTACTTGTGTCTTCCCTACTACATTTCCAATGGTCCAGTACAGATATCTTTAGAAGAGATTCAAATATAGCTGTTTAGCTGTGGTATGCCTGCCTTTCCTTTTTCCAGGCATACCATCCTACTAACCCACCTTGGAATTGTCATTTTCCTGAAGTTAGCTGTGGCACACTCATGGAATGGCACCTTTTGGCTGTTTTCACCACTTCAGAGTGTAAAGGCTGTGAGATGCTCTTACTGGCCCCAAATCCTCCAGAGCCATGGCTATGGCTGCAGCTTTTATGAATACACATTCTGAATCACATTTTCGCAGGCTTTTACAAGGATATGGCTTAGGGCCACGTTTGTTGTAACTTGGAGTTTTCTGGGAAATACTCCTGATTTCTGTAGCTGCTGCATATCCGTTGCCAGTGATGATTTCTCCTCTGCAGTGGGCGTTCCTCTGGGTGGGCAGAGGAGCCTTCTTGCCCAGCAGACTTACACTGTGGCAGCTTCTGGCTCTTGTGCATATGCTGGTCTTTCCTGGCGTGCTATTGCCATATGCAGATTTTCACAGATTAGTCTGTGTTCACAATTCTCACAGATCCCCTGCTCCAAGGTTTTTACTGCAGGTCTTTAATTCTGTCACATATTGATCGACTGTTTCTGCTTGCTCGAAAAGGATTGGAAATGTTAAAATGATTCATTGTTTTGTGGGATACACAGTTGCATTTTGTTATGTTTCTCTTACACGTTTCTTTCCTCCTCCCACCAGCAGCACAGAGACCAGGGCTTTCACGTTAGTGCTTCTTTCATCTGCACTAATTGCTAAGTGGATCTCAAACTGCCTGACAGTTTCCGTTCTCTACTGCATCCCAGCAGGGAAGGATTTAATGCTGGACCCTGTGATACGCTTGTTAGTTCTTCCAAGAGCTCCTGGAAACCACTAAAGTTCATATTTAAATTTTGTCAGAGCCACCTTGCAGGGAGAAGTGTATGTATGAGGAAAGATTGCCTTCATTGGGGCTGAACCAGCGCTGATAAAAGTGACTTAGCTCTGAAGAGTGAATCGCAGGGAGTTAAAAATAATTTCCCGGAGTATCTTCCTGTGGCCCCAGTTCTGAGGAATTAGCAACGAGTCTGGCATTCTGAGAGCCCAGCCCAGAGCCCATCAGTGGCAGCACAGCCTGGGTGTGGGAGGGATTCTGTGCCCCAGGCCCTGTGCGGGTCAATCGAGGTGTGTGTGGAGCCAGTCCCTCCTTCCTCCACCAGCACCCAGAGGAGGAAGACACAAGAGGCTGGCTGGTGACCCTGGGGTGACCCTCGGGGCACCCCCAGCACCCAGCAGGACACGATTGCCCCTTGGTTTCCTCCCTGTGCTGCAGGGCTGCCAGGACACATCCTGGTTTGCCAGGGAACTCCTCCTGGCACCGGGCTGGCCCCGTGTCCCTCCCACAGGCAGGGAGGGCAGCCCCTGGCACACACCATGATCCTCCTGCTGCTGGCAGAAGCCTGGAGGTGCAGCTGGATGAAAATGGGCCCTGTGGTGCCCTGGGAGCCCTCAGCTCCAGGCTGCCAGGATCTGGATGGCCATGCCCAAGAGGGGCCATGCCATGTGCAGAATATGGCTCTTTAGGGAATCCTGGGAATTGCCTTTGGAGAAACAGCAGCAGCCTGCACCATGGCTCTGGGGCAGGGATGAAGAGTAGGCTACACTTGCCATTTCCTTTTCTTAAACTTCAAACGTGCCATCAGACGTAAATTATTCACTTGTAATCCCTGGAGCTGGCAGCAGCTCAGAGAGGATCCAGCTCAGGTGGCAAGAAGAAGGAAAGAAAAAAGAGGAACCCATTAAATTTAAAAACCTCTGAGAGTCACAAAATGTAAAAATATATTCAGGACAGGAGCCAGGCCAGGACAGGGAAGCTGAGGGTCTGACACTCGCAGCTCTCTGAGTAGTGGGGTGCCACGAAAGACAGGGCTTGGTGCTTCTGAGTGCTCAGCTCTGTTACCTCTTCTAACTCCTCATGATGTCCTGTGTCTGTGGTGAAGGTGGAAGGAGAAAAGAGCATGAAACACATGCAGAACCCTGCTGGAGTGTCCAGCCCAGACTGACAGCAGAGCCCTGCTCTCCAAGGAGGCATTTGGGGATCCCCTCTCCACAGCCAGACCCCTAGAGAAGGTGTTGAGGATCCCCAAAGTCAAGGTGTGGGAGCAGCTGTGTCACAGTGTCAGCAACACTCAGCACTGACCCCAGGGACATGACCAAGATGCCCAGAGCTGCTTTGGCTCCTGCAGCATACTTGGAAAGCTTGTTTACTTGGTCCTGATGCAGTTACCATGTTAACTGAAAAGAGAGCAGCCCCTGGCAAGGCATGGGCTGCAGAGAGCTGGAATGAAAAGCATTTAAAATGTTTTGCTTCACTAGCCTGGCTGCCCCTTTGCCCACCAGCTTTGGTCTGCTCCTGCAGCAAGTGCTCCATCACCTCTGAAACAAACTGTATCCATCAGGGAGAAACACTCCCATGTCAGGCCTAGAAATGAGTCCTGGCACAGCTCCCCAGGAGCCAGCACCCCTCCCCATCTGCCAGGGACGGAGCAAGCTGCAGGCACTCGAGGGATTGCTGCTTTCCTGTGCCATGCAGGAGCATCTGCAGGCAGTGGCACAGCTGCAGCACAACTCAACCTCCCCAGCACAGCCACTCCAAGCCCCACACCTCTGCAGAGGGTCTGACAACAGGGTGGTGGGCACCCACTTAGCTCAGCCCTTCCCAGAAGTTGAGTGGGATAGCTTCAGGAGACACAGGGAGATGACAATGTCCTGGCTCAGCCTCAGTGGCTCTGCAGACACAGAGCTTGATGACACCATGGGGAAGGTGTTCATTCTGAGCTCTATCCAGGCTGGTGGGCAGCTCTCCCTTCACCTCCATGTGCTGCCAGTGGCACTTTGCAAATGGCTGTGGGGAGGACAGAGAGCATCAGTGCTGACACAGACCATGTGTGCCAGGAGATGCCAGCCCCTGTGTGTTCAGGACTCAGAGAGGACTGGCCCTCACAGCAGTGGAGAGAACTGGTGGCTTTAGAGTCTCAAGGATCCTGTGCATCCCCTTGTCACTGCACACCAGCTCTCCATCCTCCGTGCTCCAGACTCAGACCCAGACCCAGACCCAGACTGAGCTTTGTGTCTCCAGCCTCTTGCAGCACAGCTCAAGCTGCCTGAGTCGACTCAGATCTCAGGACTCCCTGTCAGCTCCCACCGGCATAACTGAGGTGGGAAAAGGGGCTGCAGGTGCTGCAGGGGCTGCACCAACCTGGATTGCAGCCCGAGACCCTGCGAGTGGCTCGGCTGCACCTCCTGCCTTGGCTGCACCTCCCTCCCCTGGTGGTGGCGGCCGCGGCACCTGCGGGGAGCACGGATCGCTCCTCAGAAGAGCAGCCAGATGGGAAAGGGCTGTGCGAGCCTGATAACGGCGGCTGCTTGGCTTCCCTCCCTGGCAGCCCTGCACGGGGCACACGAGTGCCTGTGCCTGGCACTCCAGGAACCGCGGGGGCCACGTGCAGAGAGGCCAGGCTGGCATCTCTGCTCACAAGAGCCCCCAACACAGCTTCTCCTGCTGGAACATCCCCGGGGAGTGCACGGTGAAGGGAAGGTGGGAAGTGCATCCCCTCGGTGTGCTCAGACATTTGGCAGATGCTGGGCCAGGCTCCTCGTGCTCACTGCAGGCACAGAACTATGTGCTGGGGCTCAGAGAGAAAAGCCAGCACCTCTTCCCTGGCAGGGCTCAAGGAATTCATCCCTGTCCCAAGACTCACTGAAGGGCATGGAGTTGCTGGCTCTGGACCACCCAGGGCAGGACAGGAGTTAAGGTCAGGCAGCTGCTTTCTGGCACTTGGATGCCAGCAGAGAACCTGTGCATGTGAAGGGCAAAACCAGACAAGAGAAAAGAACAAGGCAGTGATGGTGGCAGGAGTGCTGAAATCCACTCTTAAACTACATTCTAAACTTATTTTTAACATTCTCTTTCTTCTGCAGATGGTGCAAACAAAGTGCCAAGTAATCTGCCCCCACTTCTTTGCACAGCAAACAAGAAGTATCAAACTGTATCAAACCAGGTGGAAGTGGGCACCTTCACCAGCAGGCACCAGCCCCAGTTCATTCACCCTGCACCAAAGGCATCTCAGCAAGCCAAGGAGCTTCACCCTGCTTCACCTGTGGAAACATCACAGGACTAGAGCAAGGCCAGGGTGCTGAGCGGGCTGGGGGAAATTATGTAAGGATGGAGGGTGTTTTCTATATATGGAAGGGAGAGGAAGCCTTGGGAAAAGCCTCCAGATTCCCTGGGACCATGGAAACCACTGGCAACAGGAGAAACAGCAGGGTCACTTCTAGTTCAGCAAAAGTTCATGCGTGCATCTGCATCAAGCTTGCTGCCTCAGTGCTGGCAATTCTTGGAATTTAGATGGAGGATGGATGTGATGGCTGTGGTAGAACCTGGGCTTTCAACCCAATTCCACACCCAGGGCCTGTGAGGTGGGCTTGACTTGTTAGGTAGGTGAAGAGACCACAATGATGGTACCAGGAGAGGAGGCAGAAATCAAGGCAGAGAGTGATGTCTGTGATCAGTCACGTGACAATCAAAACAGAAAATAAAGTCCAACACCCAGCACTTGGCTTTTGCTCCTGCAAATCTCTCTGCACCCTTGTTATCAGCAAATCTGGAATCAGCCTCCATCCCCAGCACGTAGGGAAGGAGGTGACAGGGTTCAGCAAGGCACTGTAAAATTGGTTCTATTTTTATATGCACAGAAGGAACAAGGCACTGCCCATCACCTCTGTTTGCCCCTGACAGCAGAACTAGCACTGCCTGGGCCAGCAGTGCCCAAACCCTGGGTTCATACTGCCCTTGTCTGCAGAGGCACTGGGGCCTTTCCTTGGGCATCCTGGCACTTTAGGGCCATGAATGTCCCAGGGACATCCTGGAACCACTGGTTCCTACTTGCTGGAACCTCCCCACCTCCTCCTGGCTTTTCCAGGATTTCTGAGCAACAAGGCTGCAGCTCCTGGTCTGACTGCACAGCCATGGCTGTGCTCAGTTCCTGCCCTGCAGCACCGTGGAGGGCAGGAGCAGCATTCCCCTTCCCAGGGATGGGTGCAGGGGTCACTGCTGCAGCAGCCAGAGAGGCTGATCCTCCTGCCCAGGGCTGGTGCCTCAGTGCAGCAGCAGCCCCGTGCTGACCCCAGCAGAGCTGTGAGGAGCAGCTCCCCACAGACACTGCACCCCACTCTCTGTGGCCTGGGGTTGCAGAGATCCCAGCACCCCATCCCAGCCTGGCTGCTCTGTGCCTCAGGAACAAAGCCCTCTCCTGAGCAGGCTGGGCTGCCTTGCCTGTGACTAAATATTCAGAGGCACTGTGCACTAGCCCTTTGATCAGCAATTTATCTCTCCATGCCACAAGTTTCCTGGAGCCTGGTGTTTCCGCCCCGTGCTCAGCCTAGGTCCCAGGAGCCTTGGAGACAGGTGTGAGGAATTAGCTACAGGGACTAATGCTCTGACAGGATCCAGCACCAAAAGCAGGGGACAGAGTGTAATGTTTATTACATTTGAAGCAAAGCAAACATGTGGCCTACTTATGTATCTAGAAAGAATTAATTGGGGAGCTCCACAAAGCAGCAGATTATAAATTAGAATAATTTTCACCAACTTCAGCCCATTCATCTTGTTTCACACCAGGCCTGTCAGCTCAGCCTGACGCGGCCGAGTGCAGCCCCGGGCCCAGCTGCTGTCTGCTGGCACAGCAGGACTGTCAGCAGCCAGCCCCACGGGCACAGCCTGCCAAAACCCATGGGAAGCACGAGGGCTTCAGCCAAGGCACACACCTTTAATGGAAACAAGCTCAGAGCCTTAAGAATGGCTCCAGAGGTGCTGAGTGACACCAGCTCTCATCTGCGGGGGTATCCAGAGTGCTCGGCTCCAGGGGCTGGCCCAGGGACAGCAGAGATGCTGGGCACACACCTGGTGCTCCTCCATCCCCCTTCACCTGCTGGCAGCCTGCAGAGAGGTGAGGGTCTGGCAGGGCTGTGCACACACCTCCTTACACACCCCACCTCATTAGAATTCCAGGTTAGAATCAGGCTTTCCTGATGTGACATGATGGACAAGCTCAGGCCAAGGTCAGGTGGAGAACCCTTTGCACATCTTAGAGGTCACTCCCAGGGACATCACCCATGATGTGCAGGTGCCTACCTGAGCTGCTGGGAATGCAATGCTCTGCATTCCCAAGGCACTGGGGGCCTTGGACTGACAGCTTGAGGAGGGGTAACAACCCCTTTGCAGCCAGATTCCAGCACAAGAAGCAGCAGGAATCAAAATCTGGCAAAGCAGCTCATGCTTGAGGTGCTCCAGCCCCCCAAAAAACAGACCTCAGGAAGGGCTCCAAGGGGCCACATCAAAAAATGACCCTGACATGTTTCAGGGATTCTGTCCTGGAGAAAAAAATCACCCAGAGCAGTGCCTGTACCCCAGATGGCAAAAATCTCACTGGCACCTCTGAAAGCAGTGGATGAGAATAACAGTGATTTGGCCTCTGCTTACAGATCCCAAGGGGACAGCATGCAAAATACCATATGGATGCTGGGATCATTTTGCTCCAAAAGGTCACCTGCTGCCTTGCTGGATGAAGTGTTGAAAGAGCCAGTGGGGATGGCTGGGCAATGCCTGTAAAAGAGGATCCATCCCTGAAGATGCAGCTCAGGTCAGACCACTGCCACTGTGATCTCAGCTCTCCAGCCCTTCACAGTGATCAGGGGTGGACAGAACCAGAGGTGGGATCAGAGCCTCAGCATCCACCTGTGCAAATGAGAGCACTCCCAGGACAGTGCCTGCAGGGATCCAAGGCACAGACAGTCAAGATAGTTTCCAAAGGAGGAACAAAATCTGCCCCAAGTTCTCCTCGCCTGTGTTGTGTCTCCAGAGTGGCCTTGAACACACTGGTGTGATGCTCTTCCTAACACTCTTCCAAACTCCAACCATTTTCAATTCAAAGAGACACATGCCAATTTGTACTTGGTCTTTTTGACAAAACTATCCAGAAGCAGGAGCTAGCATGCTGCCAAGGGCTTCAGAGACGCATATAACAGTCTTGTCTCAGTTGACAGGACTCGAAAAGCTTCATCCCATGGCAGGGACTCTCATCAATCTGTTTTTAGCAGCCGAAACAAAACACTCCTGCACTGACACAGGAGCTGTCAGGCTCAGCAAGCCCACCAGAATCCACCCTGGCAGGTGTGTGTGATCAGGATGGGCAGAGCCCTGCAGGCTCCCCAGCTCAGAGGCTGCATGATCCCCACAGCAGGTCCCATCCAGCTGCCTTGTCCCTCCTGGCTCTGCCTCTGGGGAAGCCCAGGGCTTCCAGACAGGTGCCAGGTGAGGTGCACCTGCCCCAGCCAAGTCTCTCTCCAGAGCAGCACCTACCCCTTCACCACTGCTGTGTCTCAGCTGCAACCCTCGCTCCACACTGGGCCAGCTGATAATTTGTGTTAGTTTGTTCAAATGTCATTATTAATTAGTGTAGAAACACCATTAGCAATGTTAATGTATTCCAAACAGTTCTGCACGTTGGCACCGTGTGAAAGCAGAACTGGGGCAGAGACCAAGGCAGCAAAGCCTGGCCTGGGCATGGGCTGAGCCAAGCAGTGAACCAGAATTGTCCCTCCCTCAGCACTGCTCTCCCTGGTATGGCACTCAGGAAAAGTTGGACTGAGAATGATTTGTGTTTGTGTTTGTGTATTTGGGGATCATGACCACAGAAACGACCCAGCATGGGAATTTTAGGATTGAGAGAAAGGAGCTGAGGCAGGGGCATGGGGGTAGCAACAAAACCAAATGTAAAGTGGATGAATTATTTACTGCAATAAACAATTGTGAAGTCACTTACTCTGGCTCTATGCATCCTAAATGGGGGCTGCAGCGTTTCTCACATCTCCCTAGTGTGCTGAGTGATTTTTTTGCAATTGGATGCATGAGGCTGGGGTAATCTTATAAGAGACTCCAGAAGATCAGTTTAGTATTGATCATGTGCTGAATTTAAAGGCTTTCCACATCCATCTGCTGCTGTTCCTCAGGTGACAGCCCAGCAATGGTCTGGGTGCTCACTGTGCCCCTGCACCCCAGAGCAGCCTCATTTGGCTGCAGCCTGTGGCTGGGCTGATGCCCAGCAGCACCTGAAGCCAGGGCATCCCACCAGAGCTCCATTCAGGAGCCAGCAGAGCCACAGAGCTGCTCCCACCCAGCCTTTTGATAAAGCCCCCCAAAGGATCAGTTTGCTGTCAGAGGGGCCAGCTGGTTGCAGTGGATCATAGCTCAAGCCCAAAGGGCCCCATCAGAGGGTGACTGTGCCAGCAAGAGCTCGGAAGAACATCAATCCTGAGGAGACAAGAACAGGCACAGAGAGAGACAGAGCACAGGGAGGAGCACACATGGAGCAGGACCTCTGCCCGTGTCTCCTGCTGTCTGCTTGGACTCTGCAGGTTTAGCAGGCACATAACCACAAAGGGTGAGCCCAGACTCCAGGACAGCTGCTGTGACATGCCCACAAATGTGACAGGAAGAGGGAATTTAGGCATTATGGGCCTCTTGGATATATTGCATCATGATGAGGTTTTAGTTTTTCTTTTACTAATATGTATATTGCAACTTGTAATGGAGCCATGAAAGCTGTGAGCCACATTTTCCAAATGACAACCTGCTCTATGATGGTGAAATATAAAGTGCTTCTTGCAAAACAAGAGCTAAATATATGAGAAATCTACTGATTTACTGAGAGAGGAGATGTGCAGGGTAGGAAAACAATGACACCTCCAGGTCCATATTTACTTAACAAACGACCTGTATTCAAGGTCTGAATGGCATACTCACAGAGGTTGAGTGGCTGGAAGTAAGGATACAATCTAAAGAAGCCCTCTTTATCAGCAGAGAGAGCACATCAGGTGCTCCTTCAAAATTCCCAGGCAAAAATAAGAGTCCAAAAATCCATTTTGCAAGGCTGTCAGCTGGGATGAAGTGGGGCTGAGCTGTTGTCACTTATGGGCAGCTCTGCAAAGTGCTGAGAGGCAACACTCCCAACACAGGGCAGGGCCCAGACAGGACCTCAGTGCCTGTACCTGTGCTTAGGTGCAGATCTCCATCCCAGACATTGATAAGGCACCCAGTTCCTCTGCTGGTGTTGTTGTTGCTGCTGTTGCTTTGTTTTCAATAGCTACAGTCAAACATTTAACCTTTACATTGATGGAATGACCCAAACATGTTTTTCCAGGCTGGTCAGCAGCAAGGCTGACTCACAGTGAGCAGAGGGATGCCTTTTCCTTTCAGCCTGGCAAATTAATGTGCTGGGTGGCTGACAGACTTGCAGGTGCCCCCTGCTCAGAACACGTGGAAGGGCCTCAAAGGCAAGGTCCAAGCATTTCTCCAGACTGCCAGGTCTAACAAAGAGGTGGGCACAAACCTGTGTCTTCTTGGCAAGCAGAAGAACAGCAGCTCACAATTTGGACACCATGCAGCTGTTCCAGCCAGGAGACTGGCTCTGAATGGTTCTGTGCTGTGCCTGTGGCTCTGCCAGCAGCCAAGGCACCTATTCATCATCCTGGCATTTTGGATGGCACAGAAAGAGTTACAGGAAGGAGCAGCAGAGTAATCATGAGTTAATATGATCCTGTGTTTTTTACTACTCTCAGAATATTAAATTGATCGCCTGGTACCAAAGGCCAGAAGTGTCACCTCTCAACAAGATGAAATCTAGGTAGCTTGTGGACGGGGAAAGCCACAAGATTTATAAAGGCGTCCATAAAATTAACATTTGAATGAGGATGTGGGAGAAGAGACCACGAGCTGCAGCAGCAGATCTGCAATACCTGCCACCCCTGCAGTCAGAGGCAGCAGGCACTGCTGGCTGGGTGCACCCTCCTGCACCAATGCCTGACCCACTGAGGCCCCAGAGGTGCTCCACTGCCAGAAAGGGATTGCCAGGAAGCTTTTGGGAGATGGCAGCATTTTGGTAGTGCCCTGGGCAAAGGGCAGGCACCAGCCACATCCTAAATCTCCTTGGGGACCCCTCCCTGTCTCTCACAGTGGCTCAGACCCTCTCTCCACCCTCAGCCTCCTGCATGGCTCAGTGTGTGCTGTGGGGAGCACCCTGTCAGGGCTCCATCCCATGTCCAGGTGCCCAAGGGCTGTCCCTGAGCACAGCAGAGGCACTGGAGCATCCCAGCAGCTTTCAGGGTGCACAGCTGCTGACACTGGGGTTTATTCAATGTTCTGCCCCACTGCCTGTAAAGCCAGAGGCTGGGCACTCTGGCCTTTCTCTGAACATCAAGGAAAATACTCCAGTCCTACCACAGAACTGTGGCCAGGGATGGGTTGGAGCAGCTCTGCTCTGTAAAGAGGCTAAGAGCTGAGGTCATTCAGCCTGGACAACAGAAATTTCTGAGGAAGTCTTAGAGCCCCTTCCAGTGCCTAAAGGGACTCTAAGAGAGATGAAAAGAACTTTGTACAAGGGTATGAAGTGACAGAATAAAGGGAAATCGTTCCCAGTGAAAGAGAGCAGGGTTAGATAGGATACTAGGAAGAAATTCTTCCCTGTGAGGGTGGGGAGGCCCTGGCATAGGTTGCCCACAGAAGCTGTGACTGCCCCATCCCTGGAAGTGTTCAAAGCCAGGGTGGACAGGGCTTGGAGCAACCTGGGATAGTGGAAGGTGTCCATGCCCATGACAGTGTATTGGAACAAGATCATCTTTAAGACACCTTCCAACCCAAGCCATTTTAAGATTCCATGATTCTATGACCCCACAGACCTGCTGTCATCCCACAAGGCAGTGCCTGGGGCCACACACCCACCCAGACTGGCAAATGCTGCGTGGCACAGCTCAGATTTCTCCCCGTGGGCACCTTGGAGTGTGTCACAAGGGTGTGAGTGAGAGCTCACAGGGGTGTGAGAGCTCACAGGGGTTCAGTGAGAGCTCACAAGAATGTCAGTGCTCACAGGAGTGTCAGTGAGTGCTCACACAGCTGTCAGTGAGTGCTCACAAGAGTGTGAGAGCTCACAGGGGTTCAGTGAGTGCTCACAGAGCTGTCAGTGAGTGCTCACAGGGGTGTCAGAGCTCACAGGGTGTCAGTGAGTGCTCACAAGAGTGTGAGAGCTCACAGGGGTGTCAGTGAGTGCTCACAGGGGTTCAATGAATGCTCACAGGGGTTCAGTGAGTTCTCACAAGAGTGTCAGTGCTCACAGAGGTGTCAGAGCTCACAGGGTGTCAGTGAGTGCTCACAAGAGTGTCAGAGCTCACAGGGTGTCAGAGCTCACAGGGTGTCAGAGCTCAGCCACGTGTCCCTGCTGTGGGTGCACACCTGGCACAATCGGAGCCATTACCACCGCTGCCGGCGGCGTGACTGCCGTGCAATTAAAGGAATGAAATGTTTATACAGGAATAAATCTGTGTTAATGAGCTGGATCCTGCCCTGACAGGCTCTGAAACGCAGCAAGGAACAGGAGAAGGGAGAAGGTTCAAATGTGCCCTGATCCCAGCCAGGAGCCAGGCCTGGGGATGGAACTGGGGAAGGAAAGGGAAGCAAAGCCAGGCAGGGGCTGGTGGAGCACAGGAGCCACTGGTTCTTTGGTTTCCCTTTCTGGTTCTCTGACAAGGAGTCAGCAAGAGAGACCAATGCCATGTCAGGCTGACTCAGGAGCTGTTTCCTTTCCTGAAATGGGAATTGCACCTTGCTCAAAGATTTAGGAAGAACAGAAGCAATTTGTATGGTGGGGACATGCTGCTTTGGGCCCTTCCACCTGGATGTCCTGTTCACTACCTCTCCTGCTCAGTCCTTACTTGAAGGTAGCAGCAGAGGCTGTGCAGGAGGAAATCCCTGTGCAGGTCATCCTTGCTCTCCTCCATTCCTCAGAAACACTGCACTAATCCCAGTCACTGCCTACATGGGAAGCCACAGAGACACAGAATCCAATTAGCTTGAAATCCTGCTCTGGCTCCTGCACAGCATCTCCCTCTTACAGAGCTGTGGAGCTGCAGAGATAAACAGTGCATTAGGATTCCAGTGGGGTCTGGCAGGAAGGAAGAGTTTGGAAGTGCAGCACCAGCCCCGGGAATGAGTGAGAACCCCTTGTACCTTTCCCAAACACCTCCCTCCACCTCTGCCTCACACCAGCTCTTCACCCTCAGCCTTCAGCACCATTCCTTCAGCTGAGCCTGCCTGAGTCAGGTGGGAGCTGGGGCTGAGGCCAGAGCTGGCAGTGCCCAGGCTGCTGTTCCCACCCCAGGGAATTCATCTGTGCTGTGGAAGGAATGAGCAGCCTCCAGAGCCTCCTGGGGGTGGCCAAGATGGCATCAAGGCCAATGCCAGGGCCCATCTCCTTACCAGGGCATCTCAGTGCCCAGAGAGCCCTTCAGAACCTGCATGACATATGTCACCCTCAGCTCCCTTGTCCCTCCTCCAGCAGGGAATGGCCCTGCATGGATGGCTCTCCAGAATGAGCCAGGGGACAAAGCAGGACCCACAGAGACAGTGGGAAAAGGGACTGAAAGAGGAAATCCTCTCCTGGGGAAGCCAAGCACAGCCTTTAGCCTGGCCAAGCAGAGTGCAGGGGTACCTGCTGCAGATTCTGTGCCAGACCCTGGCTGGAGCTGTGGTAAGGAGGTTCTGGGCTTGATGTTTCCACTGCCAAGCCTTACACTCCTGCTTGGACCCACTGTAAATTACCTGCTTTGCATTTTGCAGCAGCAACTTAACAGTATTAATTCATTGTGTTCTGTCTTTAACAAACACCATTATCATATCACCAGCCAGGATTATGCAAATCCTGCAAAAGGAATTATTTCTCTCCCCAAAGTCACCTTGATTTATCAGTTTTAACCCAAAATGAAATAGGAAGTTGCTTTGGACAAATTGTTAAAAACATGACCACACATGACCAGGAGTGTGTGATGTCCCCATAGGGCATCACCTGTGCCCAGCTGGTGACCCTTCACATTGACAGATGGCACAGGGAGAGCTCTGTGCTGGCCCCCAGTGGAATTGGACCTGGACCAAGAGCTGGGGAAACAACCCCCTTGCAAAATACACCTGGGATAACTCCATGGGTCCATTCCCCAGGCACAGGGCCCTGGGGCAGGGCAGAGGCTGTGAAGAAGTATAGAATCACAAAATCACTAAGGTTGGAAAAAACCTCCAACATCAAGTCCAACCTTTGTCCAAAAATCACCACATCAACTGAACCATACCCTAAGTGCCACACTGAGTCACTTTTTAAATGCTTCCAGGGATGGTGACTCCATCACTTCCCTGGGCAGCCCATCCCAGTGCATGTGGGGCTGGCAAAAAGGAAACTTTGCAAAATTGCATTAAGGATTGTCCTGTGGCTGCCACTGGTCTGTCCCCATCCCTGTCCCTCCTTTCCAGGCCACCACTGCAGGTGGAGCCTGTGTCACACATAACAAAACAGCTCTCCCATGCAGGTGTGGATGCTGCTAGGGACCAACAAGCAAACCTGGATTTCACTGCAGGAATGGGCTCTCTAACAGGCCCTCAAACAGCTTTAGCCTTTGGCCATCATCTCCTCTGCTGCAGAGATATAAGGAGGCACTTGTATGATTAAAGATAACCTTTTTTTCCGTTATTTGTCAGCAATTTGAGTCAGTCCTTCAGCAGAGGGCGAGAAGAGCACCCTAGCAAGAAGAGAGGACTTCTCCTCTTTCTCAGGGCAGACAGCAAGACTCTGCAACCTGAGTACAGCCTTTTCTTCCAAAAGGAGCCAGGCCCTTGGTCAGTGCTTTGCCCTGACAGCTTTATGTGCTCCAGCTCAGTGCAGAGGGGCTGTTCTGAGAGAGAGATCTGCTTCAGATTCCATTAACTACGGACTGTAGCTCTGTTAGAGAATAAAAAAATTCCCCAATTAGTTCTAAATAATTTTTACTTTCAAACTCAATGTGTTCTGGCAGACAAAGAATCAAGGGCACCAACTGTGTGTTGGAGCAGCATGATTGCAGGTTGGTGAATTGAAAAGCCATAGACAGGTGGACACGCAGCAGCCCTTGTGCCTATGGCTCACATTTAATTCTAACAGAGGATGGGAAATTCCTCAAAAAAAACCAACATACTGTGACAGAGATAAGGATGAAATTAGGCACTGGCAACCTATGGTAAAATACATCTCAGTAAAAGATAATTATTCCCAAACCAAACACTGGAAAAAAAGACCTTTTAAGAAGTCCCTGCACTGTGCCTGGACATCATCACTGGCACACCTGGACACACCTGGGCTGGGGCCTGCAGTTGGCACCATGAGAAAGGCTTTGATCAGCTTTCAGCCTTGCCCATTATGGGCCAGAGGAGCAGTGAGCCCCCGAGGTTTTGTGGGGACAGAGCTGGGGACAGGCTGGCTGGTGCTTGTGGTGTGCAGACAGTGAGGAACAGAAAGAGCCTCCTTGGCCATCCCAGAACAGAGTCTGAGTGCTGGGGGGAGAGATGCCTCCTCCTGGCACAGCACAGACTGGGGCTCAGGCTTAAAATCACACTCATTCCTGCTCTGATGTGTTCAATGTGGTCCCTCCTTGATCTCTTATAGCTCCCTCATCTCTGCCTCATCCATCCTGGACCCAGCTCCTCATCACCAGCTCTGATTTCCAGCAGTGCCTGATGTCTTCTGATTATTCCACACCTTCTCTCATGCTGACCTAAACCAGGCTCTTCCAGGCCACCACTGACCTTGCAAGTTCAGAGGGAAGCTTGGAAAGAGGGACTACATCCTCCTGGCCTTGAGAATCCAAAGGATGAATCTTCCCAGATGTAGCCAGCCCTGCCCACCTTGCAGGTGGGACAGTTCCTCTCCACAGACACAAACCCCCTCAGAGGCAGCCCCCACTCTGCTGAGCATGGGGACAAGTCAGGCCAGAGGCTGGGAAGGTGGGTGCAAAGCTGGAGCACAGGAGGGATGCAATGGCAGAGACCAAAACAGGGAAGGCAATTCAATTTTCAGACGCTGTCCCACCAATTCAGCTCAGAGAGATGATAAGAAACCCATTTTCAGTGATAGGCACCCTAATCCTCAGCCATCCTGCATTTCCATTTTTGAGAGGCACTGTTTCCAACAGGGAGGCATTTTCCCATCTAGGTTTGCTAGAAGGGACAGCAATGGATTAAATACCAATTTTTCCAGCCCTGTTTAACTCCTTCTGTGCCTTCTCCTGCCACTTATGGCAAGTGCTGGATCACAGGGCAGTGGAATGACTGCTGTGCTGTACCCCTGGAGCAGGAGCACAGAGCTGGAGGCCTCTCCCAGGCTTTTCCAGTGGTCTGCAGTCTGAAGAGACAGGGAAGAGGAGAACATGACATGCATCAGCAGTGCAGGCAGAGCAGCTTAGATCAGGAATTTATTATTGCTTAAGGCAGGACTCAGACTCAACTGCGGCACAAGTCATGCAGCTAAGTTTACATCCAGTGTCAAAACCATTAGATAGGTCCAAAGTGCTGCAAGACTGACTTAAAACCAAATTTGGAGGAAAATAGCCACCTAGAGAAAAAGGGAAGCAAACTATGCAGTGGTGGCCATGCCCCTCACATGTCCCCCACCTTCACAGTTTAAGCATTGTGGTCCAGGTGCAGCCTCCAGGTTACTGGAGAGTAGAACAACAGCAGCATGGATGCTGACTTCCAGCATCAACCAGAACTTCTTCTGTCACCTGGAAGCCACTAAGCCACAGCATTCCTTGGATGCCAGCACAGCCTTTCCCCATATGCCTGTAGCCAGACCTCTGCATTTGTACCAGCCATCCCAGTCCTCTTCCTTGTTCCATTGCCCTCCCACTGTGCCAAGTTTTATCCCCATTTATCCCTGTTTCCTGCTATCAGGGCTCCCACCCACTATCCTAACCAGTCCTTCAGGGAGCTGATGGGCCCAAGACTCCCAGCCCTGCTTCTAGAGCACAACTTTTTACCCTGGCATCCCACCCAGCAGCTCCCTCCCAGACATAATAAAACTCCCACCACAGGGTAGGAACACAGCCTGGATGCTCTGACTTAGCCTCTCCAGGCCCCTCCCTTGCCCCAGTTATGATCTGAACACTTTTGCTGGGAAGGGGAGCCCCAGACTGGTGTTGCCTCAAGCTGATGGGGCCCCTGGTGCTGAGCCCTGACTGTAGTCAGAGCTCTCCCACCACTCCACATGGCTCCAGCACCAGCCACAACTGTCCATTCATCAACCACTAAACAAATGGAAATTTCAGGGCTCATGGCTCTATAACACAGGAAACAATTCCCTGTGCATTTTTACGGTGCTGCAATTTATTGGATCAGAAATGATGAATGGCAGCAGGAGGGGGCAGGGCCCAGCACACAGGGGAGTGCTGATGCATTGGAAACCAAAGAAATATGTAGCTGAGGGCAGGGAATGGGAAAGTCCCCAGGATTGCTGCTGCATGGGGCTGAGGAAACACCACCATCTACTAAGACTAATTTCCTGCCACACCTTGCAAGTAACCCCAGCAATTCAGGGCAGGATTTGTAGTAGAGGCTTCTGTAAGAAACATCCACAAGAGGAAGAAGAGAGTTGAGGTCTGTGCTCATGAGAGGCACAGCCCCACGCCGCCCAGGCAGCCTTTGCTGGCAGCTTTGCAGACTCAAGGCACAAGCAAGAAACGGGAAAAAAGCTTCATCCCTGGGGAAAGAGGAGCACCTGGTGGAAAAACAGAGTGTAAACGTGAGCACTACAGCTCCTCCCCCATGTAATCTCCCAGCTCTGGTGTTTGAGCTGCATTCAGCAGTAATTGAAACCAGGCTCTTTAACACAGGTGCCAATTACTGCCTGTTAATGCAAGGAGCACTGATAGATACAGCAATTACAGAGCTCTGCAAGGCTGGAGAGCATAAAATGAGATGAAAGGGCTACTTATGCCACTGTAGGTGTTGTAGGACAGCTCTCTGCCCCAGCAAACCTCTTGCAGTGTTAGACTGGGCAGGTTCTTGCCCTCTAGCTGCATCTTCACCTAAGTGAACAGAAGGGAACCTGGGGTGCCTTAGGTAAAGAACTGCCAGCAGGTCAAGGGAGGTGATTCCTACCTTTATGCAGCGCTGGTGAGGGCTGGTGCTGTGCCCAGAGCTGGGCTCATCACTACAAGACACATGGGGACATGTGGAGTCCACCAAAGGGCCATGAAGATTGTGAAGGGCTTAGAACACTTCACATCTGGGGAAAGGCTGATAGAGCTGGGACTGCTCAGCCTGGAGAAGGCTCGGGGGAAACTTGTCAATGTCAATAAATACCTGATGGGAGGGTGGAAAGAGAGTGAAGCCAGGCTCTGTTCAGTGGTGCCCAGGGACAGAGGCAATGGGCACAAACTGAAACAGGAGGTTCTCCCTGAACACCAGGAACCACTTTTTCCTCTGAGTGTGACTGAACACTGGCAGAAGGTACTCAGAAAAGTTGTGGAGTCTCCATCCTTGGGGATACTCAAAGCCATCAGGACACATTAGTGGGCAGCAGCTCTAGGTGGCTCTGCTTGAGCGAGGGCTTGTGCAAGATGACCTCCAATGTTCCTTCCAACCTGAACCATGCTGTGATCATCTCCAACCATTCGTATTCTTTGTTTTCTGCTATTTCTATATTTCTCTTGCCTAGTTGCCTTTCCCCCTTCTTCTCTGCTCAAAGCCTCCCCCATTCTTTGCCTTCCTGGGGTGATGTGGCAGTGAGGAAGGGGCTGATGCAGGCGTACTGTGGCAATGATGGCAAGAGGACAATGGAAAGTGCAATTCCCAGAAAAATCCCGCAGAGATCCAAAGCTGTGAACATCAAAATCTGCATACCCCAGCAATGAGGAAAAACCAAGAGAGCCTCAGTGCAGCAGCAGGGGTATCAGAGTCACAGGCAATTATTTGCCACTGCAGAGACTGCAGAAGGATGTGAGCCCTTTAAAGCCCCAGGCTGGCAGTAACCAGCATTCCTCCCATCTACACCCTGAGCTCCCCCTTCCCCACCTCACGAGGCACCAACCACAAACCATGTAATTAATACTACAGAGATGTTCAGCTGGAATGAGAAATGAAGCACATCTTGAGGCAGCCCTGTTGCTCGCACTAGGCCCCATGCTGCTACTCTGCCTTGCTACTCCTGTGTTTTGGAGACAGGCTTGCTTCCCCACAGTAAGCCCACTGGTGTCCCGTACTGTGTTTGCTGGGCTGAGGACCAGAGGAGCGCAGGGGGTCTGCAGGGACACTTTCTCCTTGCCCTCAGGATGTTTACAGTATTGAAATTTTATCAGGAAGCCAAGCATCTGTTCTTCAAATAAAGAGGTGTCCCAGGGGGCCGTGCAGGGAGGCAGAATCATCACACATGTAAACACCTGGTCGTACAGGCAGGAACAGAGTGTGCGGAAGGAGCGCAGCACTTCTGAGACTCGTTCAGCTTTGCTTCCGCTGCTTAATGAGTTCCAACTCCATCAATATTCAATGGCAGCCCCCTCTTTGCCAGGGTGGCTGTGTCTGTGTGGGGCTGGCACAGACAGGGGAGGCCTGGGCAGCACAGACACCCCCCTGAGCCCTCCCCAGCACACGGTGTCCCTGGCACTGCACTGCTCCAGAGTGCTTCCAGGACATTCAGCCTTCACACACTTCCTTTGAGGAAGGGGGCAGAACCAAACTGTGCCACACAATGTTTGCCTGTACTGAAAACTACTTCCCCTGTCCCCTAAAGTGGCCCCTGGCTTGGGGTTTGTCAGAAAAAGGTCTGCACAAGCAGGGAGCTGCACCACTCAGACAGCCACAGGGACCCCTTGAAGGCAGGAGACCACAGGCTCAGTGCCTGCACACACACCTGGGTGCTCCCAGGGCTTCCCATCCCAAGCCCAGTGCATCCATGCAAGCCTCAAACAGCTCCAGCAACACCAAGAGGCCTTGACTACCTCTGGCCAAGGTACTGCAAAGTCACCCAGGGCTATTTCCAGAGGCAGACAGGATCTACTGGTACTCCCAGCTTCCACTACCATCCTGTCCATACTTCCATCCTCCCTCCTCAGTAGACTCCAATCTCCAATCTTCTTCATGCCCTACACCAGCACAGTCCAACTCCACACCTCCTAAGCTTGCCCACAACTCTGCCATGTTCCAGGAATTCCAAGACAGAGCTGGAGTTCTAGGGTATCACCTCTGTCTTAAAAAGGAAACAAGGCTGGAAGCAACAGACTACGTGGTTCTACAGGTCACAAGCACAATTAGATTTCATCTTCAGGCACCATATCTGGTCCAAATTCCGGCCTGAGAACGAAATTGCCTTTATCTTGGATTTACAGGAACATGAAATCTCAGTCTGGGAGTGAGATACCAGAAGGATTCCCAGGGTTCAGTTGTAGTAGAGTGGAAAGTGAAATGGAGGAGCAGCTGTGATGCTGTTGAACACAGTTCAACATGTGCAGAAAGTGCCACTGCCCCCCATCAAGTACAGAATATTTGGGGCTTGGAGCTCACAGCTATTGGCAGGGTAAACAGGGTGAATCCTGCTGGAAGCATCACAAGTCCCAGTTATTGAAGATAGGGGGCTAGGGCAGACCAAGTCATTCTCAGCTCCAGACATTCTACTTGGTGCACAAAATCCCTTGGTCTGGCAGCCTGGTGTGGCTGTGCTGGTTCAGTAGCTCTACATGAGGAAGCTGCACCACCTGCTGTCTGCTCTGAGCCCAGTTACCAGAACGTGATCAAAGATGGTCACTAATGACAAAACGTTTTCTTCAGAACCAGGTTTTTACAGGACATGCTCTTGATTAAACTCATCAAGAAAGACTTCATATCTGAGAACTAAGAAGCAAGAGCAACAGAGGGACTGTTTAGTCAAAATGGCTCAGGCGTGGAGTCAGAATATGAGAAGTTCACTTTAATACCCAGCTACTGCCAGGAGAAGGATTGTACTGTTATCCCTTTGGGAAACTCTGTCAAGTTATTTCTACTCAAAAAACTACAAAAGCTAGCACTGAACAAAACTTTGAAAGATGTGGAAATTCTGCCATGCAAAAAACCTGCCCAACACCACTTGAGGCTTAGCAGCAACAAAAATGACATCTTAAATCCTGCTATTCCCCCTTCCTGGACTGCAGCACTACCTGATCCAATAAAATGGGGGAAAGAGATAAGATTCTTACAAAAAGCCACAACACTAAAAGTCTTTTTAGGATATGGTGCATTAAGGCAGAGCCATCAGAAAGTTCTCTTGGCTGGCATAAATATGAGAGGCTGCAGAACATCTCCCTAATTGTAGAGAACAATGATAGATGGGCAAGTGTTTTGTGTGCCAGGCCTTATGGGCATGCAGCAGCAAGGTCAGTGGAGGACTATAAGGAAAGGAGTTGAGAAGACAAATGACCTCTGCTTGATGAAGCATAGGTACAGAATGTACAGACAAAAGTGAATCAGAAAAAGTTTATTTAAAAAACCAAAAAAATCCCCCCTCAAAACCCCACATACTTTCTGATAAGCTTATTGCTCAAGTTAGATCTCCTGTGACACTGCTCATTCTCCTCTTGGCCTGTAGCACCAGAAGTACTCTTGCATCCCTATTTTCCCTCCAACCAACCATCATCTGGAAATGGTTCATCATTTTCAATTGGTCCCAAACACCAGCATTTAATTCTGTCCTTACTATGCCACAGAACATGGAGGTCTCCAGGCACGAAGGGTCCTTCTCACTGGGACAACTCTAGGGATTTATTCAGTCATGTGACCCCACCAGGGTGGGAGTTCCTAATTTGCAGAAACATTTAAAAAAAAGGAAAGGTGTATCTACCTTCTCCTTTGAAATCAAAACCTAAAGAGCAGTAAAATCATCCCTGAACACCCAGCCTGCAGTCCATGTTCATTCTGCAGTTCATGGTCTGCTCTCAGTAAACAGCCTTCAGGATCCCTGGACTTTTTACAGCTTTTCCCTGTCTCACCTTGCCATTCTATATCCACTGAACCAGGGCTTGTCTTCCAAGTTCCTATGAAAAGGATATTGCCTGTTTCTTGTGCAGCATCTACAGGTCCACACTGTAGCAAAATAGCAGAATTCTCTCACCAGGCCCTGGCTCTGCTTTGGGTGGTCACAGAGACTTTTGGACCTTCCTCCTGGATAGCCAGGCAGGTTTGGTAAGAACAGAGCAGGTGGCTTTGTGCTTCATGTTCAGTCAGTGCTGTTGTGGGGTTTCAACAACCTCTTCCTCACCACGTTCAGGGTGGTGCAGCAGCAGCTCCAGGTCAGGGTCAGAGCTGGCCTCTTTGTGTGGCTCCAGTGCTTTGTCACCTGCATGCAGACAGCCCACTTAGTGACAAACTTGCTGGGTTCCCACCAAACCTGGTGCTGTCCAGGAGCTGGAGCCAGATACAGCTCCTAGTGAAGCAATGAGAAAGCCCATAAAGAAAGAGAAAATGATTTAAAACAATCACCTTTGGAATTCACGGCTTTGAGAACAACGTGAAGGGAGATTCCTAACAGGCAGACAGCAAAGCCCAGCCAGTTCAAGGGACTGAGGCGGTCTCCCAGTAAATGTGTGGCGAGGAATAAAATGCAGATTTCCTGTGGAAACAAAAAAAACATGACAAGTGGCAGGGCAGGACCTGAGGAGATATGCATGATACATTTTACAGCTGAAGCCTAGATCAAGATGTCAGGCTGCTAAATTCCTATCAGCACATTCTTTCATGCGCACAGAGCTCTAAAAACAGTTTTAGAAACAAACAACCTGTCAAACTGGGATGTGGGATTTTAAGTCATCTGACTGCACAGCTCAGTTGCAGGGAAATCTTGCAACTTCTGGATCAGAGAGATTTCATATATCACAGTTCAGCTCAGAAGTATGTGTGGACTCCTCTGAGGAGGGGAGGATGTGCCAAACTAGATTACGGAGATAGCTCAAATCAGTGGTTTGGTCATATGCAGGTCTGATGCAAGAGCTTGCCCTTCTTACCCCTCCTCTCTTCTATACCATGAGAGCAATGTGTTTTAGTCTATCCTGCATTCCAACAAACTTTGATCATTGATGGTATTTTTTACAGAACAGCCACTAATCTCTGGCCCTTTCCTGTCAGGGACCAAGAGACTTCACTGCAGAGACTGCAAGGCAAAGCATCAAGCTCCTGTGCAAGGAGAACAAAAATAACAAGCAATAATTTCTAAGAATCTAAGCAAGCTCCCACCACATAAAGCCCAATAGGGATGACTCAGTACTTGCCTTCTAGTATAAGCACAGGAACCATGCCTTACCTTAAAAATGCCAGCAATGGAAAGGGTGAGGCTAGATGTTCTGGAAACCAAGAGGAACTCAGAAAAGCCTAGACCAAAGGCAAGAATTCCACCCAAGAACAGCTTCCCTACCAGAGAGAACAGCATTCCTGCTTCATGGAAACGGAAGAGCTTCTCTGATATGGACAAAGGCAGGCCTAGGAACAAGACAATGAGTAGCAGAATACCATTCCCAGCTCCCAGGAGTCCTCTTAATAAGATTGATGGGGTGGGCTGCTCACATTCCAGTATCAGGAGGATGTGGAGCCAGTTCTTCACAGCCCTCACTTGCACAAGTGTGGCAGGCTACTACTTCTATGCACTCTTTAATGTCCTGCCAGCATAAGATAAATCCAGGTCTCTAACTACTTTGCAGAGTTCAAAGCTGTTCACTTATCTAAGTGAATTATCTCGAACAACCAACTGCTAAGCAATCTCCCAACCACTCTACAGAGCTATCCCTGCTGTCTCTAATTAACTCACGCACCCTCAAACACCGCAAAGAGTGGGAAGAGCCCCAGGAACATGAGCGGCTGCAGGTGAAACATGATATCAATGGGATTCTGGAGCCCTGAAAGAGGAGAATCAATAACAGACCAGGCAGCAACAAGCCAGGGAATAACACAGGTCCCAGAGCCTTTATCAGCACCATTCCTAGACATATACCTTATTTGTGATGCCCACACCTGTGCTGCTGCAGACACCAAGCCACCTTCATTACCCACCAACAGATATCCCATGCCCAAAGTTTCAAACACCTTCCATGAGATGTTTTGTTTCTGCAGCAAGGGCTATCACCTCTCCTTATTCCCTTCCCTGTTACCAGCACCACCTCCCCCTCCTAACACCCCACATACCCAGTTCAGCCTTCTGCATCAGTATCTGTGTGAGAGTCCAGCGAATGCCCCCCAGGAAAGAGGCACAGAGCACCAGCACAAAGCCCTGTGCATTGAACTGTGTGGACTTGTAGGTGAACATGAAGAGTCCCCCAGCGATGAGCAGAACCACCAGCAGCAACGTCACCCTCTGCAGGGGAGCAAACACAGAGACAGGAACCTCCTTCCTTTCAGATTCACCCACATAATTGCATCATTCCTCTGCTTACATGTTTCTTGTACATGCAGTGCCTACTTCCCTGGGTCTGACCTCCCTCCCTAAAGCCTTGTGTGGGACCCTTACCATCTCCTCCAGCTTGAAGAGCAGCGAAAAGAGCAGGATGAAGAGGATGGCAGAGGATTTGGTCATCGTGTAGCTGTAAGGACCAAAATGCACTGTCAGACTCCTTTGATGTAGTCCTTCCCATCAAAGTACTGCTAGGAACCATCACCCATTTCTACATTGCTACCAGGGAGCTATCACAGACCCTGCATGCTGACCCCACTAAATAAACACCTGTTCAAGAAACAGACCCTGGAAAAGCCCCCTTCACACCCCAGCAGAGGCTCCCAGGGAACACGGTGTTTGTACTCACAGGGAGACAGTGACATACAGGAAGCTCCAGTTACTCAGCCCAATATCCAAGGACGTTGACAGAGCTAAAGAATCAATGAAAAAGTTCTGAAGTTAACTGTCTTCCATGACATTAAACAAACTCACCACAAAATGCTACTTCATGGCCACAAACATAGATAGCAGAGAAGACCCAGGGGGAAAAATAAGCTTTCCTCAAGCTAGTTCTTCAGAACCAACATAACTCAGATATTCTCAGCTCTCCATGTTTCTGTCCTGTTCCCTGTGACTCAAGTTGGGCTCAGCATTGCACTCACTCAACATGCATTACAAAAAAGCCAGAAATAACTCTTGCCCTCCCTGTGACTGAAAGTGATTACAGATTTGCATAAAGTCTTTCTTGAATGTATCAGAGCATGATAACTTGTAAGTCTGAGGGCCACTGCAAGAAGCCTGAAGAAGCAACAATTATCAGCACACAGCTTTTGGTACAGACTCTTCTCACTTCTACGTAAGTTTCCTACCACAGGAAACAGAGTTACTGATCCAAGGCCAGGCCATGCTGAAAGGTAAAATTGCTGCAGATGTGGAGAAAGCTTTTTCCAAGAAACCATGGGGCATGTTATGTAAAGTACTGCAAACCTTGCCAGAGATCACAGACCAGATGCTGTTCTGTGGGAGCCAATACAACACACAGCCAAAGAACTGCAGAAGTAGTTACAGTTCTGTGCTCCGAGTAGGAGCTTCACTCCTTGGTCTCAGATACAGCTCTGTGTGCCATGAATGATGAATTCTCTACCAAGCTCCACCCTGAGAAAGATGCAACACGTGGCTTGATACCGGCGTTAAAGAGAAAATGTTACTTGCAGAGACAATTTATCAAGGCACTGCAGGTTTCTCATCCTTTGTTCTCAGGTGCCAGTGGCTCCTTCAGAAAGACTCTTGTGTGGCCTCTCCCTATTCTCACACAGCTTTGTAATGAGCAATGAAGGCAGCGTGTCTCAGGCTGAAGCTCTAAGCAGCATCCACACCTGCCCTACACCTGGTATGGAAACACAGGGGCCGGAGTGATGGCACCCCAAAGCTCACCCTGTCCTGGGGAATTGCCCTGACCACCCCAGGCAGACAAACGGGTCTGGAAGCAGCCACAGTGCCATGGGCACCCCTGAGCAGCCTCAGAGAGTCACAGAATATGCTGAGTTGGAAGGGATCCACCAGGATCAGTGAGTTCAACCCCTGGCCCTGCACAGGACACCCCAACAACCCCACCCTGTGCCTGAGAGTGTTGTCCAAACACTGCTTGAACTCAGCCAGTCTTGGTGCCATGACCTGGGAAGCCTGTTCCAGTGCTCAGCCACCCTCTGGGTGAAAACATTTTCCTAATATCCAGTCTAAATCCCCCCTGATTCAGCTTTGTATGTTTTCTTGGATCCTGACACTGCTTACAAGAGCAAAGAGATCAGTGCCTGCTCCTCTGCTTCCTCCTGAGGATGTCGAAGACCACTACGAGGTCTCCCCTTAGTCTCCCCTTCTCCATACAGAACGCACCAAATGACCTCAGCCGCTCCTCATAATGAAGGCTTCCCCTCCACTCCCATCACCATCCTCGTGGCTCTCCTCTGGATGCTCTCCGACATCTTAACGTCTCGCACTGTTGTACCCCGACCTCGTGGCCCTCTCCCGCTCCGCCGCCCCGTTCCCGTCCCCTCCGGAGCCCGGCCGTACCTGCGGGGGCGGCCCGGCGGAGGCAGTCGGCCCAGGACA
>WEIU01006213.1:129330-148112 GCA_013389925.1 Aegithalos caudatus | reverse complement strand
GCGCGCCGGGTGCGGGCGCCGGCGGCAGCGCGGGGCCCTCAGCCGTAGTGGTACACGAAGTCGTAGCTGCTCGGCTCCTTGGGGATCGGCGGCGGCGCTTCGGGGATCTGGATGTTCTCCAAGTCCAGGAGCCTCAGCTTCATTTCCATGCTCAGCAGCGTGTCCAGGTCACTCTTGGTCAGCTCGCTGGACATGTCCTTCCCCAAGAGAGCATTAAGCCCATCAATCCAGATACAGTACTGTGGAAAAGAAGGGGTCGTTCACGACTCCAGGCATAAATGGTACCTTATGTTGTATCTTTCCGTCCATGTGAAAAGTACAGAACTTCAAGACAGGAAACACTGGAGGCAGTTAACATGTCCACTTATCTAAGTGAATTATCTCGTTGCATGTAATCCAACATGTAGGGGAAAAATCCCATCTCCAACCCTACAACAGTGCCTGCCCACAGAGATTTCCAATGGAAGTTACAAGCCTAGAGGAAAGTGTGAACCCATGGTTGTAGTAGAAGGACAAGTCTCTACTGGGGCACAACAAATTAAAAAAGTAAACTTATTCTAGGCATCATAGGAGGAAAAAAGTAGCAGCCCAGACTAGAGGAAATTAGTGTGGGATTTTTTTTTTTTTTCTTTTTAAATTAAAAAGATAACTGAGGGGAAAAAAAGATGGTTCATACTAAGCATCACCAACATATTCTAGGAATGGTGAGAGACAGCCTGCTCGAGTCACTAATGAGAAGCAACTGATCCTTCTTAATCTCTAGATTAATTGCTATATATTCTGCTTAACCACTATGTTTCTTACCTCATATTTATTAGGTGCAATGAAGTTCAAGGTCTCATCGGGATCATATAATATGGAGAAGGCCAATTCTAACACTTCCTAAATAGAGAAGAATCTTTCACTCACCAACTGAACAAAACATTACAGCACCTTTGCCTGCCACCCCGAGAGCTGCCTTGCTGCAGCTCAGTACACTTTCCCATATTGGTATTGTGAGCAATTCTGAGGAGAATTATCATGCTTACAGCACACTGCAGTCACAAAGGAACACCAGGAAAAGGTCCAGACAGGAGATGGGGTTTGTACACAACACACATGCAATGGGGGACATCATTCACTCCTGTTGTTCACTGTCAGTCTTCAACACTACAGCATCAGATATTAATGACAGCAAAAAGGAAGCACTTGCCTTGTTCTGTTTCAGTGCACTTTTCTCCTTCATGTGTGGACAATCCTTCCCTGTGACAATGGCTTTGATGTCTGCAACTGGAACTAACAGTGAAAAAGTAAAACTCCCAAACAAGCAATCCTAACCAGGAAAAGACAGAACTTTGTTTTGTTTTTGCAACTGAACACTGTTTGGATTTTTAGCTTGTCAGTGCAGTTTTCCAAAACACGTTACCAGTAATACATCCCTGCAGCTCACTTTTAAAAAAGAACTATCAAGTAATTCCAAGATTTGAAGAATTTGGGCAAGGACCAAAACTTGGTATCCCCTTAATCCGGGCTTCATCTTTATCTAGGGTTATATTCAACCTCTAGACAGCAGAGCACCGAAGAGTGCAGAGCCCGTAATCAGGACTTACTTTTTTCTTGTAAAGATTCAAAGGTCACTTCCCCCTGGGCATTATCTTCCAGATCTCCATAGTGTAGCACCTTGTGATTCAGAGCCAGGCGACAGTACCAGAATCTTTCTGGAACACAAGTAGAGTAAATTGAGCAAGATCATTCACACAAGGTCTCACAGCCACTGTGTTACAGCCTCTCCACCCAATCCATCTGCTCGCCCAGTTCCCCAGCACAGCTTCTTATTCATGAGGGGATGGCTGTATTCTTAGAAATGCACATCTGTGCCATCCCAAACTACAGGCTGATGTGGACAGCCCAAGTAACCAGCTCTTCTTTCTGCAACATGCCTGCTGACAGATTAATTAATTAGGTCTTATTTGCTACAGTTCTTCACATGAAAAAATACAGTAGATACTGTCAGCTTACCTTGTCTTCTGCGATTTCCAATTTTTCTAAAGCTACTTCCCTCACAAAGCCTGTTCAGGCGCTGTTGCTTTATCAGCTCCAAGATCTCAGGTTGGATTTTCTCTCTCAGCTCTCTGGCAATCAAATATGGAAGAGTAAGCAGAAAATGGAGATAATGGCAAGGATAGAAGGCAACTGTTTTTGTTAGGCACGTACACAATAGGTGGAGACTGGAAATCATCTTGGCTCATTCTCTCAGACTGGCGTAGCCGCAGAATCTCAGAATAGCTCAGGCTGCGCAGTTTGCTCTTGAACTGGTCCAAGGAGTTTGGTTTAGAGGGAAGAGCCCTTGTGATTTGTTCCCTAACGACCTGCATAACCTAAAGAGGTGGGACAGGAAGAAAAATAAGTCATGTTCTTGTTAGCACCAGAGAATCAGGGCACAGCTCAATGGCACCAAGGAACTGACATGGGATAACCAGGGCCAAGAGTATCAGCATACTAGTGACTTTGAAGACACAAGAAGGATCTCAGGCCATTCTAAATAAAAGCTGAGTCACCCTCCCTTACAGCTCATATCAATGCCCTGTCACATCTTCTGTGTCCTACTCTTTAACCAAATGGCTGAGCGAACATGTGGTGATCTGCAAAAGATTTTACAAAAATATCTCTTCTCCACCCTGACCTTATTAAAATCTTCTGCTGTTGCCCTCATTTCTTTCCAGGTCTTGTTCAACAGCTGGATACAGATGGCAAACAGTTCCTCAAATGCACGGTCATGGGTGAAAAACATGGGGTGATAATCATTCCGGCCTTCATTGGCTTCAGAAGGAAACAAAGCACAACCATGTGAGCATATTGGATAAAAGGTACTAGGAGTGACTAAAGTCCACTACAGTGACAGACAACTGATGGTCTGCAACAGTACTTACTCCAAAGGATTAAGACAAGGTTCAATACTTGTCACCCCATAGACAGTTTATTGACAACAGCAATTCTCCCCACATTTTGCCAATGCAAATCTCTGTGACTCATGCCCTTTTCATCCTGGTCCCCCAAAAGAGCTGCTTGCAGTGTTTCCCACCTTCCTCTGGTGTAATTTCTTACAGTGGTTAATTTCCTCAGAATGCTGTTTTGAAACTGTCAGAGCTAATAAACTTTTCCCAAGTTCATGATGGTTTCAAGACTTTTTTTTAATACAGCACCCTCCTGAAGCTCTGGCAAGTTGAAGCTTTCTGCTTATATCAGTCTTTCAGGAGAAAGAGAGTGCACACACCAACATTTCTTACTTTATTTTGACAGTGGTATTATCACCTGGACATAAACAGTGCTAACTCCAAGCTCGCCCTGTCCTTACGTGGCAGAAGTGAGATGAAGGTACAAATGCCTGTGAGTATTAAGTTTCTAGAAGCATCAGCCCAGCAGCCTGTAAAGCTGGGTAATAAATGGTACTTACGGAGTTCCCCAACTTGCAGGATCTCACAAAGCATCCTGGTGAGCTCAATGGCACTGCGCCCAAAGGGACACTCATGTTTATCTTCTCGACTGCTGTTCTCCAGAACAATCTACAAGAACAGGATCCCACACACACTAAGAAGAGCTGCTGAGCTGTTGGCATCTGTAAAAATCAGCAGCTTCACATACCCTGATATAGGTGTCCTGATGAAATTTGGCCAAGTAAAGCATGTTGTCCAATGCCAGCATTCCAGGAGGAGTCTGCGTAAAATCCATGGCTGGATTGATGTGATTCTGTGAAAAGAGTGTGTAGAAATAATCCAAACAAATTACCTCAAAGGAATTGTGTGAGAACCTTTTCTGAATGAATTTTAAACCACCTGTCCATCAAGCACTCCCTCACATCTATCCAAGAGATAGCCCTGAACACCTGCTGACAATGCTATCTGAACTTTCTAGAGGAGAGGCTGATTCCAAGTTCTTCAAAGCACAGCTGCATATGGTAAGGAAATATCTCCAGAGAATACCTAATGAACCCTTGCATGTAATCCATCAGCAAGTCCATAACGATTTTCCCCAGGAGTGTGAGTGTAACTGAATCTCTAAACTCAGATACCAAAGTAAGGTAAAGGAAACAGCTATTTCTGTTCCTTATTTCCCCACAACTCCTATGGAGATTGCTTAGATTGCCTTCACAAGGTTCACAGCCTAGATGCATACAGTGAATCCCAGCATCTTGTAGTCCTTGGTGTACATGGCTTTGCGTTTCTCTGTTCCACTGCCAGGGACGGTGTTGCTGTCAGACTCTGCATCAAATGCAATTCTTCTCAACTCAAATATGATGTCTCTCTGTGCCTGAAGGACAGAAGGCAGGGAAATGGTGACGTGATCAATCACTACAGCAGTATTTTCACATAAAGCACAGTCCTGCATCTCTCTTCAGAGCTCACAGAATGAACAGAGAGATGCCAAAGGTCATTAACACGATGCACAAAGAGGCAATCCATTTCAAAATGACACATTTCAGTACAGTGGGAAATGCAAAATATTTGTTTGCATTTTTTCTTTAACTGCAAGTTTAGTTACAGGCAATTTCTAGGCATTCAGGTAATGCTATGGCATTTCTGCTTAAAAACTGCAATACAGCTGAGTAACAGACACTTAAAAAATACCCTGTTTTTGTCCTGTACTGCAAGCAAATGGATAAAATTATGTGCCCTCTATAGAAGTAAAGTAACCAGTTTGACAGCTGGCATCACACTGGTCAAGAAAGGAGTGTATGACTTTCAGTGCCCACTTACATCTCAGAGCCCCACAGAATGCAGTAGGATGATCATGAGCATACCCTAATCTTAAGGTTTACAATGTAAAGGGTGAGTTTGAAACTTTAAGTACCATCCACTGCAAATTCTTTAGCACTAGGGAGCTCAGGAATAAGGCCCCTTGTACATCTATCAGATCTTACTCAGCTCTAATAGTGACCTGGTCATTGGGATCCATCTTGGTCATCATTCTCTCTTCCAGGAGATTAAAGGTCAGGACCTGCAGGACGTAGAGCTGATGTGCCATTTCTGTTTTAATGGGGCGGTTTCCTCTGATCACATGCTGCAAAATAAAGGAGAGGGTAGAAATTAAGGGAAAGCAAATAAAAGCTGAGGTATTAGCCCTAGGCACATGCCAGACTGCATGTGCATCTCTCTGTATCAAGATTCAGTTGTTTAACCTGTGTATTCCACCAGAAGCATAATTATAATGCTCTGTAAGAGCAGAAAGCAGCATCCTGGTAACTCCCTTTTGAACAAGTTTTACCTTTGAAAGAGTCACTTTCCTGAAAGTGCCCTGAGGGCAGCAGAATTTACACTATGCACAAGTGAAACCTCCATTGAGAGGACATTAGGAAGCACTATGTCATTCCAGAAATACTTACATTTAGGATTATAGACCTCAGGTGCTTCTGGGCAAATGCATTAGCCATTTCCTGTTGTGGAATTTAAAGATGAAATAACATGAGTGAAATATAAACAAAAAGCCCACACTGTGCAGAAAGGAGAAAATGGAAGAAGCCTATGAACTGGAGATAGCACTGGCACACAACAAAGTGCTTTCCTACAGACTGTCAATTTAGCATAGCATCTCACCACAACTCATATTTGGCTCCCCTACAGAACATCACTGGTGTGGAGAAAGCCACTAGCATAGTCAAAGCACAGAAGCAAATGTAGCTTAATGTTGGACATCAAGGGGTACTTCACTATTAGGAGATATGGCAGCAGGGAGCATATTATGCATTGCCCAGGAACCATTTGCCATCTACAAGAGCTTCCTCCAGTTAGCATTTCACAGCTTCTTACACAAAGGTAAACACCCAAGATAACGAGAGCTACAGGATGCAGGTTTCAGGTCTCCTCTCCCTCAAAAACTCTCCCTCTGAAATTTATTTATTTTGTCCAGTTCATAAAGAGATGTTCAGAAGTCAGCTAGAGGACAATTTGCAGAAGCATTTCAATTTACAAAAACACAGGCTATAATTTTCATGCTTAGAGGAACCTTCCAGTTTCCCTCTTGACTGCATAGCTTCCTTCTCTAGATGAGGAGGGTTTCCCAAACATCAAATCATGATGACAAACAGTTACACCAAGTGCAAGATGCCTTCAGTTCCAGCAACAATTACACATGCACCTGCAAATATTTAACCTGTGCTTTCCTTGTGAAGTGTGAAGATGCACTTTCTAACACACCAGTGACCTCATTACCCCTGCTAGGAGAATGGCACAAGTCTTAATGTCAAGGTGAATATCATGAGTTTGCTGTTACAAGCAAAATCTTTTGGGTAAGAAAAATCTGTTGGGCATTTTATCATCTGGAAGAAGTACAAAAGAACCGACAGTTGAGATCTCTTCACATTCCTGTGCAGTGATTGAGAACTGGGAGCAGATGTGGAGTCTCAGACAATTGCACTCCATCAGCTGTACATTCTGAGCAATCCAAGACTTTCCAGCTGCTCATATCAACATCACTCCTGACAGAGTAAGAAGTCTGGTAACATTGTGTGCATTAACCTTGTTCAGAGTTTCTATTATCACTTTTGGATCCAGACAGAAATCTCTTGAACCAAGACAGTGACTGACAGCCAAGCTGTAATGGCTGCAAGTTCAGCAGCACTCACGTTACAACCAAAGTGAGCCAGTGCTTGAGTGGAAGGTATCTAAGGAGCATCTAGATGAAGTAGGAGGTGCTTTCAGAGAGAACACACTGCCCTATGAGTCATTATTTTCTACTACTATTTGTGAGATGTAGTACTGAGAATAGGACAAGGCTCTGTTGTTAGGATTTGCTCATGCATGCGACACAAAGAATCCTTTCTCTGAAGGAATTAAGTTTGTACATGGAATGGAGCTAACAGGTGACTGAAGCAGATAAAAAGTGGGAAGGACAAAGACAATTAAACAACTCTAAACAGCATAGAAAGAAGCATGAGCACACACACAGTCGAACCACTGCTAAGGGATCTATGCTCTGCTGAGCCCAGTAAGGCCCTTTGATGCTTGATGGTCATAGAAACACAGAATGATTTATGCTGAAAGGGATGTCTTGAGATCACCTAAGTCCAACTCTGCTGGTTCAAGCAGACAGATCTGATCTGTGTCCAGTCAGGTTTTTAGTATCTCCACTGATGGAGACTCCATAATCTCTCTGGGTAACGAGTTCCAGAGTTTGACCACTCTCATATTTATGTTCTCTGGGTGTGCATGTATTCATGTGGAATTTCCTGGGTTTTAAGCTGTGCCAACTGCCTCTTGTCCTATCAGTAGGCACAACTGAGAGGAGTCAGGCTCCCTCTTTTTTATTCCCTTCCATCAGATATTTAAACACATAAGACCTCCCTGAGTCTTCTCTTCTTAAGACTGAGCAATCCCAAATCTCTCAGGCTCTATTAATACATAAGATACTCCAAGTCCCTTAGTCAACTTCATGGCCCTTTGTGGTCATTTGGATTGTATTCAAGGGAGGGGGAAAAACATGTAAAAAAGCCCTTGGATATTTGTTTGGTATGAAGTCTACTGTCTTTGCTGAATGACTAACAGAAGAGTATGATTTTTCTCATTTTCATGTATTAAGCAGATCCATTAATTTTAGAAATTATGTAACATTTACTGAGATGGCAGTTTCCACTCTGAAGGCGCTGCATCCTTGAAAAAAGTGGAACATTCTCTGTGCCATGCAGAAAACCAAAACCCTACCAGTATCTCAACTGAGAAGGTTCCAGATAAACCTATTAACAGAATGGTGATTTCCCTAGAGCTGGCACAGGGCAAAAAACATTCTTACACTACAATTACCATAAGGGAGAAGTCACAAATTAGGCAGAATTTATGCTTTAGCCCCCAGTCGGCGTCAAGTTTTGTGACTGCTCTTCACAGACAAACAGTTCTATCTTTAGAAGGATGCAGCTGGATATGAAACTGTCATTAACACAAGCGAGATTTGGGGCATAAACTCATGCTGCAGCAAGTTTAAGGAGATTCAGATTACTAAAGGACTTGTTCCAGTTTCACAGTTGGTTCACCTGGTCAGTCTTGCAGTATCAGTTTCCTTTTATGGCCATCTGTATGACCTTGTGTGCACAGTTCAGGGTTTCTCCTGCTACTGATTCTTCTCCCCTCCACAGTGTGAGTGCATCCCCAGGAGTCCTCCCGCCCTTCTCCCTAGGTTCATCCACTCTCTGAGGCTGTGGGCATCATCCCTGGGATACAAGGAGGCACAGCTAGAGAAAAGCTAACATGCCTACAGGTCCCCTACATGACCAGCCCCCAGGCTTGTGTTACTTACAGTGATGGGCAGGTCTAGTGGGTTAAGCAGCTTGTCCTGCTGGCAGAAAGCAAAAAAAAGGCACAAAGAGAAGCAGACAGGATTTAGCTTGGAGTCCAGAAATAAGGCACGAACAGGGCACTAGAGAAGAAAGGCTTAACACAGCAAAGCTACACAATACACACATATGCACATCTTGCGGGTAGCTGAGATCTAGGGAGTTTCCTCAGAGCAGGGCAGTGTTTCCTTTCTCACATTTGCCAGCAGAAATATCCTTGTACAACTTAAGAAAGGCCCCTTTTTGGGGGAGAGGGAGGTGGGGTGTTTTCTTATTAAGTATATACAGCCCAAGGAGTCTACCCAGCATACCTCTCCCATACACAATTGACTTAAAAAAAAACTTTCCATGCTGTCTGGAGGATTACTTTCTGTCTCTGAAGGTCTTTCAGAATCCTTTCTGAGGATATCCTAAATACAGATGTGTGCTCCAGGACACATTATTAATGGGATGGTACTTTTTCTCCTCTGTTGCCATACTGAAACAGCCACTTAAGTTCTTGGCAAGATCTGAGGTCTATCTTGCCCAGACAGTATGACTTCTGAGGCATAAACAGCTAGGCAGCAACCATCAGTCAGGTTTAAAGTCAAAAGGCAAGAACAAACCTGTCTCTTGTCCTCAGGTGCCTTCAGGAAGAGGGCATTGATCAAGGCAATGGCATATGTCTGAATCTCTTGGTTTGAGCTGCAGAAACAAAAAAGGGAGGTTTGTAAGGCAACAGGCAGTACAGAGTATTACAGCTTGGTGCTGTACCTGCACACCATGAGAACACTGATTACAGCTGTCCTGCATTTTCAACAGACAAGCAGGACTCCTACAAACTACACTTATGATGTCCAACTCTCCAAAAGGCTTGCAAAAACCTGACAGAAATTTCTCACAAATAGATCCATTATCCAGAAGACCCCAGCATCACCACAGTTTGTTTCCAATGCTGAATCTATCTCTGTAAAACCTGGTTATGGTACAGTCTGCTACATGGATACAGCTTGAAACTTGTATGGAGCAAGTTATTTTTCTCCTCTATGCCAATGGAAGCTACCAAAAGCAAATGGAACTAAAGGGAAATAATGCTTCACTGAAAAAACTTATTCAGGTAAAGGGCACCTTTCTAGGTCACACATAGCATGTGGTTATACCTGTCATGTTCAAAACAGCACAAAACCAAGCTTCTAAATGCCAATTACATTCCTCTGTCCTCACCCTGATATTCCATCAAATGCAGGTTTGTTTCCTGCAATACTCTAACTCTTCCTGAGGGGTAGACCTTGGCTGCCAAGCCACTCTATCCCTCCCCTCCTCAGCAGGACAAGGCAGAGGAGAAAACAGGATGGGAAAAACTCCAAATAAAGGCAGCTTATTAAGCATAAACAAAGGCTGGGCATGGAAGCAAAGGAAAAAAGACTTTTTTCTCTACTTCCCATTAGGAGGTGATGTCCAGCCACTTCCTGGGAAGCAGGGCTTCAGCACTCTTGCTTTGGAAGACAACTGTCATAGCAGGAAATGACCCTCATCCCTCCTTTTAGTTACTGCTGCTGAGCAGATGTCATATGGTCAGTCTGGGTCAGCTGCCTTGGCTATGGCCCCTCCCAAGACCTTGCCCAGCCCAAGGGGAGTGGATGAGGGGAGGAAACATTGGAGAGACAGTTCTGATGCTGGAGCACTGCTCAGCAGCAGCTGAAACACTGGGTTCTTTATCCACACTGTGAGGCCTGCCCTGGGGAAGTGAACTCCATCTCAGCCAGACCCTGTGCACTCTTCCATCAAGCTTTTCTGACGGACAGAAGTCCAGTGTATCACCTCAATTAATTTGTGTACATGAATATACTTCTTTAAAAAATATTTTAACTATACATGTAGAAATAAAAGATCTTTTTATAAAGGATCTAAAACCAATACTTCTTTTAACTTAAATACCTATTTTTCTCACTTTGATATATCTCTGGATAACAACCATATTCTTTCTTCTATTGCTCCCTTCCAAATCTTTTTCATTTTGATCAATCTGCTGTACTTCAAACACGCAAATCTCCATGCACCATCCAGGTTCTCCTTGGGTCTCTGAGCTGCACAGGTCTCTGAAGTCTGTCATTCACTTTTGTCTCCTTTTCAGGGTTTGTTGCTCTTCTCACCACACTGCTTGCTTTTTGACAAAGCAGAACAATTTTTTAGGTTACTTTCTCTTCTTCTAACTCATCTCCTTTAGATTTGTTTTCATGGTCATGTTATTCCAGAACATATCCTCTGTTATGAACTGTTCCCTCCTGATGCTCTTGCCAAGAAAACCACCAGCAAATCCTGACTCACTCTCCATCTTCCTCTCCAAAATATTCCCTGCACGGATGCTTTCTTGAGTGACCGTTTGTGTTCTGGAAGCACTTAAGCAAACAAGTCTATGGCTTCAACAAAGATAATTCACTTAACAAAACTGCATAAGTGTGTTCAATGTTAGGACCAGAGCTGTGTTTGACTAAACCAGAACTCATAAAGCTGAGAAAACATACACCCTTTGCAGAACAAAGCTGCTGGAGTGTTCAGGAGAATTTGTTCAGCTTTTCTGTTAACCAAATTCAAATGTATAAACATTCCAAGCACACAGTGACATTGATGCAATACTTTGTTTGCACTACAATTTGGTTAAACTACTGTTCACTGACTAAAGAGTATCCATCACATTCACAAATAATGCTTCTCCACACCTTCAGGATTAAAAGGCTCCAGAAAAAAAAAACCCAACCTACTCAAAGCTCTAACAACTACATGCTGCTTTTTTACAATGAAGAGTAGAACTGACCTAGACAAACAGCCCTAAGAGACAGATATTAATTTGCCAGTTTGTTTGGAAAGAGTGGAAGGAGATAAAGGGAATTTTTAATCCGTTCAAGTAAGAAAAGCAATTGTCTTCTTCCTTAGTATGCAGGACAAAACCCAGAAGATGATGAGCTCTTAGATTCTGGTGGAGACAATTTAAGAAGGGTAAAAGTGATGGACAGCTAAATGCAAAACCTTTGGAAAGTTGTTCTAGTGAAATGCAGGTTTAGTCCTAGCTCTGAACACACTTGGGCAGTTATTTTAAGCTAAATACCTTTGTTCAACACTCAGGTGCCCAAGTGTTTCTGGAATACAGAACATATTTTTCTAGGATCTCACTCATTAAAAAAATCCATTAGAAATCCTAAAGTTCAAGTAAAGTTGTCATATTGGTAATACTTAGAAAATGTAATCTTTAAGTGTTCCAAATGTAAGAGGACGTATTTTGAAATGAACAAGTAGTCATAAAATGGGTATCAATCACAGCACTGCTGGGTGGACACTCACACCTGCAGGTGGGAAATGAGCTGCCCCACAGTGATCTCCTCTGCAATCTTCTGGTACAGAGTCTGGCTGTTGAGCACCATGCTCTCCAGGATGGCCAGGGAGCGCTGCAGGATGGACACGTCCACCATGGGCTGACTCACGTACCCTGCAATCTGAAACACAGCAAGCAGCAGCTCAGCTGCTGCCCACCCAGGAGAGCCTGTGCTGAGAGAGACACGGCTCAGGGGGTGCTCTCAGGCAGCACTCAGCTTCTCAGAGTCTTCTGCTCTTCCTGGAAGGTGCATTAAAGCATGAAAAGAAATAATACCCACTCATGCCCCCCACCCAAACTCACCTGTTTGATGAAGGTTATTGAGACCATGTCCCAGGAGACAATACCGTGGTCCATGAGCTCCAAGAAGGCAGTCAGGGTGAAAGCCAACATCTCACTGTAACTGAGAAGTTGAAGAATTCAGTTACAAGAGAGCTGCTAGCAAGGAAAAAAGCCTGCTCAAGTTGGATAAGAGAAAAATGTCACCAAGTTCTCCTAATAACACAGTTTGGCACCTGGGGGAGCAATGAAGTATATGCATTTATGCAGTTAATTTTACTGTTTTGTAGAAAGATATTTTATTTTTCCTGGTTACAAGCACAAATTAAAATTAGCAGCAGTAAGTCCCTAGTTCTGCCACCAGAGACTTACAACCACCTGGATCAGTACTTGGCTAATCAAAGGAACAAACACATTTTCACATCAGAAAAAAAACTAAGGGAAGTTAATTGTCCTCTAAATATTGGGACCTGACTCGAAATAAAATGAAGGCACAGCATGAATTGTGAAAAAATTAATACATAACCACAAGACAGAAAGATAAAGGAGACTGAAGGAAAGATTGCAAAAAGTGCCAAAAACCTATTAGTTGCTAATATATAAGAAGAGCTATAAATGTTATTACAGCTCATGACTGCCTCCTGCCTTGTGAGGTTTAGCAAACAACTGGAAAGACTTTGTCTCCACAGATCAACATTTGCTTAATGCCACACAGCAAGCAAAATTAGCCCCTTATTTGATGCCTTCCCCTGGAGTCCCAGAATAAAGGAATCTTACTGGGATAGAAGCTTGGTCCCACTCTCCACAAGCCGTGTCAGCACTGTAATCCCTTCCATGTTGATGAACTCTGTGGCAAAGGTGACGTCTGCTGAGAGTTTTGCCAGTTCCTTCATGGCATCCAGCCGGGCTTCCATGCTGTGTGACTGGATCCTCTCCATCAGCTGGCGAGCTGCCCTGGACTGGCAGGAGAGAGGGATGGGGCCAGTTACAGAGCAGTCACCTGCACTCTGAGTCCTGCCAGCATCAGCATTCTGTCAGAAGCCCATGGGTGGGCTGGGAGAGCAGAGCCAGGGTGGAGATACCAGCAAAGTCACATTCAGTAGCTGCAGTCAGCAAGTCTAAGGCAGACTAAAAAAAGGCTTCTCTCACCACCAGTTACAGCCAAGCAGGAGGTGAGTAAAATGCTGTTTTGCATGGTAGAGAAAATGCCTGTTTTTCTCCTCGCTGAGGTGAGTGGAGGTGGATATAGAAATATGGAGCAACACCATTAAAGAAATACAATATTGATAAAAGGTCTTATAGATTCAGAGAAGCATGATCTCATTTTGTGTATTCACAAGACATTCTGAGAGATGTCTCAGACACTGATCACTGATATCCTTCCAATTGCCTTTTGCCCAAGTACCTTCTCCCAGTTCTACTCAACCTCAGGTCTATGCCAAGACATTTGCACAAAAAAAAGGTTTAAGAATTTAAATTTTAAAAAAGGTGCAAAAGATGACTTTTGAGGGCACTATAGCAAGAATTCAGCAGGAACAACCTCCTCTTCATCAAATTTGTCTCTATTTTAATTTTTTGCATTCAGTCACTGGAACTGTTGCTTTCTAACTGACCATGCTGAGTGCACTCATGTTGAAAATGCATTTGTCAGGTGTTTCACAACATCCCAATCTAGGAATTGCATTAAAACTATAGACTGGATTTATTGACAGCAAGTCCTATAAAAGGGCAGAGCATTCAAAGGAAACACACACACCACAGCCAGGATGGAAAACAGTGTGTGCCTCACTGCATGGAAGGGCCCACAACAAAGGTAACCCCCCTGCAATTTGGGGAGAAAGAGAAAGAAAAGCCAAGAGGTAAGAAACAGCCATGGAGAGTTACTGAGAGAGAGAGAGGTGAGGAAGCACTTACTGGGGAGACTGCCAGCTGTAGGATAGTTCCATTCTTGATGTCACAGCGAGTCTGAAAGAAAACCCAAACTTAAACTGTGGAAAGGTTGTGGGGGAAAGAACCCAGCTGGATCTACAGTGCACATCTGTATGCACAAGTAAAGGGGCTCCTATGCCACACAACCCTACTGAGGGTACTGAACTGGAGTGCCTGAGCTCCAACACCTACAGGCATGCAAAGGGAGCAGTGCAAAGCTCCTCTGTTGAATGGCACCATTTGAAGTGTGAATCTCTCTGAGAGCAGAGATGCTGCTCCTCAAGGATTACTGCCACTATTGTTCCATGACTGTAATGCAAGATATTCTGGACTCTCAGGCAGGATATGAGCAAACTGCTGCCTCTCACACTGACCTGCTCTGTGATGTACAGCTGAGGACCATCAGCATAACGCAGAGTGTAGTACTCAGGGTTTGGCAAGGACCACCTGGCAGAGGAAGAAGAAGGATACATTAAGTGTCTTTGTCCTCTTTCTTCTGGCTGTCAATTAGGAAATTGAGCTTGATCCCAGGGAGTTGCAGAAGAACTTTCAAGCAAAGCTTTAGCAGGGGAAATTTGGTCTCCTGAAGAGGAGAGAGAACTCCTCTTGAGGACAGCATGGGACTTCAGCCTACTCTGAACTAACTCTGTGGAACACCTGAACAGGCCTACACTTTGAGAACAGCAGGAACTGAGAAACTGACCTTAGGGCATACAAATGCACACACTTAGAATGGGAATAAAAATGGAAGGCCCCCATTTTCCAGGAGATCTTTTTCTTCACAATTAAACCCCAGCCCATTCCATGGCCAAAACCAGCAGCAGGCAGCATGGACTGAGCTAGAAGCACATTAACAAGCAGCAGACTTCCACAGTAACCCAGCAAGATTTGTCAGCAGGACAGACTTTCTCCACAAGGATTCCCAGAGAACTACTCACCCATCACAGACCTCCTTGATGATGGATGCAAGAGGCCTTTTCTAGAACAGAAAGAGAGTCCTCAGTAGCCGTGTTCCTCTCAACCAGAAAGGAATACTGCCCATTTCTATGCTTCCCACATTCCAGTATCAACGCTGGGGTGCCTTTCCTCCCCCATCTGGTTACCAGGTCTCACCTGATCTATTTCCAGCAGCTGGGCATTGGCACCTGGCCACTCAACAGCCACTTTCACAATGTCTGAAGGTGGTGGCATTGCTCCAGACTCCTCCAGGTGCCTTTACAACAGCATACACCTCCACACCTGTTAAGAGAAAGGATAGTGAGCATCTTCTCTGAAAACTATTTCACTTGTTTCACAGGATTTAACACCATGCTTTCAAACACCTAAGCTCAGCCTTATGGTTTTCTGGGCCTGACAGGGACAAAACACCCAGTATTAGAGATCAAGGCCTCACCCAAACAGCATGCTGTGAAAATTGCATGCCCAGCTTCATGACCTGAGAAATACTTGTGAGAGCTTCTTGGGGCACTCACAAGAAGGAGGGTCACTGATCAGCAAAGCCCCATCTGCCACCCACTGTCTGTACTGGCAGCTCAGTCTGCAAGGCTACTAAAGCTGCAGCTCCCTAGGCTCAGCTGCTCTCTGTAGGTGAGAGCAGGAACAGACTGTCCAGCCAGGTAACCTCTGTCCCACGGTGTTTACTCCTGCCTTATCCAAATTTCTTAGATAACTTGATCCACTCAGGATACCCAAACAGGCTCTAAAGCAAAGCAGCAGCAGCTAGCTTCATCCTATTCCCTTCCTGTAACATCATAAATCCAAAACATGAGCATACATCACAGAAATAAGGTAACTCAGTATTTGCTCTGGAAGTCTACCTTTCACTCCTTTATCTGGCTTTCAGAGCATAAGTTTGTGTTCAGGGTTTGGTCCCAGTCAGTTTTCAGGCACAGTGGTTTGTGCCCAAAAAATTGGACTATGTGACCTCCTGCACTCCTATAACAGCCAGACTTGGCCCACTCTACCACCCCCCACCACCTGGAATGTCTCTGGCAAGCCAGATATTCTGGAAAGCCCATCCCAGTTCACAGAGACAGCTACAAGTCAGTACTCCTGGCCTTCTCTTTCTGTTTGAGCACCAATCCCAAGAGCACCTTGTATTTTCTTAAAACTCATTAAATGACTGCAAGACTAAACACATCTCATGTAGAAAAGTGCCAGTCAAGTTAGGTTCAAAATAACACCTCCAACCTTTCAGACAAGCAGCACAGATTAGCTGGCCTTGGAAAAGCAGCAGACTCAGGGCACCAAATCGGGGAAATTACCAGTACAAAACCAGTAATCCCCAAAGAGCCCAATTTGTATGACACCCCCAGACCTGCAGGTTTCCATGTATTAAATCTAGGAACAGACAGGCAGTTCCCAAATGGTGTGGGATTTCCACTCACTGTTCTCCAGCAATTAAAGGCAATGATGGCCTAAACTGAAAGCCTGAGAAATGTCAGTCCTGTGCAGAAGCACACACACAGCATCCCCAGTAACCAGCCTCTAATAACTGAACAGGTAATTACCTCACCCACGAGCAAGTCAAGTCACAGCCAGAAAACATCTAAATCTATTCAATGTTCAACACACAACAAATACATCTTTGAGCCTTGTGAAGAGACAAGGCTCAAAGATTAGTCCCCGAGTACTAAGAACTGAATTTGCAACTTTTTAAGCTAATTTACCCATGAGTAATTATGCATGAGTAATTAGCATCTAATTACCACTTCTCCCTTCAGCCTCTTGCAGTACAGTCATAGTCTTTTATCTGTATTGCAAGTGGCAAGTTGCTACTGAAATGTACAAGGAAATATACCACTTTATATGCCAAAACAAAGATGTCCAGATTACTAGAGGCAGAAGCCTTTACAAATCTCTCATTTGTATTTTCCCACTCAAAGAACTCGCCCCATTCAGAGAGGGGAAGTGCCCATTCAAACAGAAACATTGATATGAGGGGAAATCCTGCAGAAATCACAGAACATCTAGGGTGGAAAACACCCTTTACATCATGAAGTCAAACTATAAACATAACATTGCCAAGTCCACCACTAAATCACATCCTTAATAACCATATAAATGTCCTGTTTCATGCCCAAAAAGTATTGCAGAGGCATACAGCACCTAGAGGTCACACACCCTACCTGCAGCTCCCCTGATATCCTCACCACCAAAACCAGGGACCAACCAAGTTGTATTGCATTACCTTGGTACCTCAAAAAAGCTCTCAGCTGCATACAAATTCAAAGTAACTCATCATGATATTTAACACTTATTTCTGCCCCAAATTTCTTCCATAAATGAGCACCCACTCATGACTGGCAACTTTGCTCCCTATTCCCATCAGTATTCAAGGTACAGCAAATACACAGTGAAAAAAACAGCGTCAAGGCTCTGAAAAATATCTTCAAGGTATTTCTTTTTTCACAGCAGCCCCAGAGAACAGACACCACAGGTATCTCCACCAAGGCAGATATCTGAACACCAAAGTGATTTGGCTAAGGAGGACCCAGAGAAGCAGGAATTAATAATTTAAAAAGGCAGGAAACTTTTTAGAACAGTCTTAGTCAAACAATGCTTTGAAGGACTAACAATCTCGATAGTTCGGCAGAAGCAGCTTTCCAGAAGAGGACAAGGAAGACTGGACTATGAATACAAAGGGTACTTCAGGTCAGCCTCTTAACATGAAGTTGCCTGCCAAAAGCATGCTTTGAAATGATTTCACTGTGCATCTACAGACAAGAGGGGGGATCAAGATGTTTGGTTTTACAATGGATATTTTGCAGTGCAACAGGGGTAAAGCTGATAAAATTGTTGAGAAGCTCTTATGAAGAAGTACAGACTGTGATGTTGCGTAATTGTGTTTATCAGTCACTTATGTGCATGCTCTCACAGGACATTCTTTTCAACAGCATGTAAACAATTTCTCACAGTTTGTACAGGGAGACAGAAGCCAAGCTAAAGCCCATCAAAAATTAATTCAGTCTGCTTCTGCCAAGTGAGACCTGTCATATAAAGCAGTAGTGCAAGGGTAGCTGCAGGGCAAGGAAAAATCAGCAGAGCCACTAAAAACACACTATACAAAAGACTTCTGAGAAGCTGCAAGCTAAAACAACTAGAGTATTTTAAGCAGAATTTCCCTATTCACAAACTCAATCTTCTTTTCATTACAGATAGAGAACAAAGTGTGCTGCACACAGAATGAAAATGAGGAGGATGAAAGAACATTCCCTGAAAAAGAAAAGCTGCCTGGTAGAAACTCCCGGTCAACAAGCGAATAGCTGCAGCTTCTGAAACCGGTAGATGCAACAAAACACCCTCAGCAGTCCTCAGCAAGGCCCCAGATGGTACCAACTGGCCAAGCTACAGTTGGAAGTGATGCTGGCAAAGGGACTAATGGGACAGGTGGGCAGAGAGTACACAATTCCCTGGCCAAGCAGCATGAAAGGGTAGAAAATAGCAGAGTCCAACCTGAAGGCTATGCACTTTTCTATGTTACCTCACACAACAAGTAATGAAAAACATCCCTCTCTAGATAAACCAGAGAACCAAATGGCTCAGACTCCCTTCCTCTAGAATCCTACATTCCTCCAAAGGCCTTTCCATGGCTGCACTTTGACTGTGAAGCACTACGCCCATGTGCCCTGGTCAAGCACATTTCAGCACGGTACGGCAGAAACCATCTCTTGGCAAAGACAGAAACTGATAGCAACAAGCAAAAAGAGAACTGCTTTATTATTTTTAATCAGTCAAGTGACCTCAAAGCCGCCAGCCAGGCGGCAATCCCTGAAGCTTGGCCCAAGACCCAATTAAAGGCATTAAACAATTTTTCTGCTAAGCACTGTCGGCGCTCTGCCTCGGCTCCCGAGGGAGCAGCGGCCTCGCCCCTCTCGGTGGCTGCTGGGCGCGGCCGCTCCGGGAGCAGCGGGGGCGGGAGCGCGG